>JAPKLX010000253.1:6433-49660 GCA_026898415.1 Leonotis leonurus
TCAGTTCAATCCAGTTCAGTTCATTCAATTCAGTTCAATCCAGTTCAATTCATTCAATTCATGGGTATTGTCACGAAAAATGCAAGTCATTAAATTCCTTTCAGTAATCAATTATATCATAGAGTTGAACTCTATGATCTTAATGCAATTAAGAAGTCATATGAGGTCCTTCTAAACTCTATGGTAAAAGAAGTTCTAGTCAAGACAACCATTGAAAAATTATCCCTGAACCTAAGTATCTTATGACTGAGAAGTGATTGTGATGGGCCTGATCACCCCATGTGATCAAGAAGATCTCAGTAGTTGTCATTCTGGTCTCCGGACCCTAAAGCTTAGCATTTTTTTTGAAATTCAGTTGGGTTCATTCCTTTCTTTTTAATATTTAATCGGTTGACGTCTGTCTCTAAACAGTTGTCCAACCCTCGCTTATGTTATCATGAGAGATGATGGACCCACATGATTGATAAGTTATCATAATAAATTTCCTTAAACCTTCGGAACTAAGACGTATTCGGTATAATAGCTATCTAAGTACCATGATCTCAGTTTTGAGATTTTATATGTTGAAGACATATAGTAAGTGCTAACATTAGGTATGTACATGGCAACGTGGGTTGTCTTCATGTTACCGTATGCCACTTCGAAGAAGGGATAAAATTTAGAATGAAGATAAGAATGAGGTTCCTTATGAGGAAAGTGAGGTTACGCTTATGCCGCCACCTCAGAGAAATTGCCATCCTTCAATGGATGTGCAACCCAGTGATGCAGAACTATGAGTCAAAGTTCTGGAAAGAAATAGAGTAATGATTAGAGTGATATCTTCTCGCAGTTAGAGAGATAGACTAAGTTATGATATAATATTCATCGATTAATGTGCTCGACGGGATTCGTTCCGGAGTACAAGTATGTTAATGTGCACGACGGGATTCGTTCCGGAATACAAGTATGTTAAGTTACTCGACGGGATTCATTCCGGAATACAAGTGTGATAAAGTTGCTTGACGGGGTTCGTTCCGGAGCATAAATGTGCTAAAAGAATACAAGGAATAGAAACGGTCCAAGAAAGGGATAGTTTTCAGAAATGTTACCCTTGAGATTAGCAAATTTCGGGACGAAATTTATGTTAAGGAGGGTAGAATGTAATACCCCGATAATTAAAAACCCGAATAAAAGAAAAAAAAATTATGAATAAACGAGGGATTCAAAATCCGTTGAAAGTTTAAAGACTCGAATTAAAGAATAGAACTCCTAATGTGAATTAAAAGTCATTTCAGAAATTTCTGAAATCGAGAAAGAAACCGAGAAAATTCGGTTTGACGTTTATCGTCATAATTTAAGTTCGAGAACTCGTATCGAAGCAGCGTCTATTTTTCCATTCAATTATTTTACGATACGGAGATAAGGTGAAAAGTTAATAATTCCGACTTTCGGAAGAATGATGTATTTATCGAGAAATCACTGTTCATCGTTTTGAACAAGACGAGATAATTTTATTATCTTTTAAAGTTAAGTTCGGAATGTTTTTCTAAGAGAGGCGTGATTTTCCGGAATGATTCCGAGAACATTATTTTATCGAGAAGTCGAGAACCCGGACTATTAGTACATTATTATAACAGGTAACAAGAGCAAATAGGGGATTCATTCGAAATTAGATATTTTGTAAATTAGATATTTAGAAATTAGATATTTTGGAAATTAGATATTTTAGAAATTAGATATTTTAGAAATTAGATATTTTGGAAATTAGATATTTTGATATATCTAAGAGGCGAAATACGGGATTCATTCGAATGCCCGGATTTGGAGTCCGAGCCGAGATATGGACAAAGCGCGATAATTTACATACACTTTTATTTCGATACAGACCATACACGAAAATTATATTTTCGCCGTCAGTGAATAGTAGAACTGAGAACTCGAGAACTTGAGAAATCGAGAAATAAGCATTTTCTCGATTTACGTGCAACTCGATCGGGCCAAAACCCGACTTTAGTTCACGAGAGACGGAGATGTCTTAATGAGTAAGAAAGACGAGAGTGTTGATTTCCCGTTTCAACCGAGATAGATAAATAACAAAGAATCGGATCGAAAATATCTAAAAGACGTTTTGGACCCCGGATAATTAGATATTTTACGGGCAACTTTGTGGCCTATAAAAAGACCACAAAGTCACCCCCATTATTCAGATTTCACGTGAGATAGGCAGAGGCAAGGTTGGGGTGAGCAAGAAGAGAAAAGGAGGAGGAGCTTTGCTCCGATTTTCGTCCCGTTCGTCTCGTTCTTCCGATTTCTTCGAAATCTAATCCGATAGAAATGTAGCCCTCGATCTTACCTATGTTTCTACGGTTTCATTTTCATATTTTGAGCACGATGAAAAAGTGAAATAGGGGCTGCCCTTTTCGATTTTTATCGGGTCGAACCCGAATCGAAAAATGTCGATAATTAGTATTGCTCGTATGAGTTAGATGAACGTGTGTTTTAAGTTTCGATAAAATCTAAGCATGTTAGGTTTTGAGAAGTTAATTTGAACTTGTCGTTTTATATGTTTTCGATTTTTCTCGGATGAATCGAATAGACGAGCATGTATGTAGGTTATAATTGAGTATGTTTTAAAAAGAAAATGAGTGCGGACGACAGTTTCTGCCGGATTTTCTTTCGTCATTTTAAGTACAGAATGAGTAGAATTTTTACATAATAAAATACTAGATCGAGCTAGGAGTAATCTCCAACTTGAATCACCCCGTTTCGTTGTGTTTTCGAATTGTTATGAATTTTTCAAAATGGTTGCGCAAACTGTCAATTCTAGCGAAAATCTGGAAATTAGCTAACTTTGAAAATTTGTGAAAAATAGAGTAAAATGATTTTATGTGTTTTGTCTTCGGATTATAAAACTCTACGATGTTATGGTCACTTTAAAGTTTGATTCGTTACAATTGGAAATATTTCCAATTTATTATGATTTTTCAAAGTCAATTGTGCAGTTTTCGACGTTTTAGTTCAAACGTGAAACAGGGGGTTGATTTCCGAATTTTTATGAATTTTTCTGCAATGATTTTGAAAATATTTCCTAAATGAAAGTTGTTCCTTTAAATGTCTTGAACTTATATCTCGAAATTTAGAATTTTTGAAGTACTTTTGAACGTTCAAAATCGAGTTTAACTCGGACTGCGCAAGTGGAAATGTTGAAATATTTGAAATGTTGAAATGTTTGAAATGTTGATTTATTGTTGTTGTTACGATTTGAGATTTAGTTGGGATAAGTTCGAGTGGAGGAACGGAGTCCTCACTCGAGAGAGAGTGGAATGGGGCAATGTTGATGTGTGTTAGTTGGTTTACTCGTTTTGATTAAACGAGGGATAAGTTGAATGAATGTAGAGGTCATGTCGATTTTTCGACCACGTTATGTTCAAAACCTTATAATTCCCTTCTTGTTAGTACTCTTTATAAGACGTACGTTATAACTAAATGAATTAGGGTTATTCCAGAATCATTTAAGCCGAGTTAAAAGAACCGAGAATAATTCTCAAATAACAAAGGATAATAATTCCTTACACTTAGCGAATATTAGATGCGCTCGAAAATATTATCTCACTCGAGGTTTATTTAAAGGGTACAACGAAAGGTCAGGACCGCAGTTCGAGAACGAAGCAGTCGTCAGTCCAGACGGTCCAAGTAGGCTTTCTTTTACAAATCAAATCGTATGCGTTGTACCAAATTGTTATTTTCGCTTTAGAAATACTTTAGAATTTAAAATGTTATGAAGTATTGTATTGTCGAAAATATTTATATTTTGGTATGATGCGTATCTGTTGAACAATTAATCGATTTCGGGCCTTTAAAGATTTATATCTTGAAGGTTAGTGTACACCAGAACTGTGAGTCATCTTAGCGGGTTGGCCGGTTCAGTGTTCGCGGAAAGTGGCCACTTTCCCGACACACAGAATTACAGATATGTTTGATTACTCCAGAACTTAGACTGGCCAGTCGAATTTTAAGATCACACAAGAATTTTTAGTGAACATAGGTTCTTTAGTGACAAAAATCTCTATGTTGCACTATGTTACGGCAATGACAATTATATATGTATGAATGCGATTTTGGCATGTGTCTACTGAGTACTTTTGTACTCAGCCCTGCATGTATTTATAACTCTTGGGGGTTTACATGTCTTCATACATGTATACTTAGAAAATGATCCAGTTTTCGCTGCAAACACTCTTTTCAGTATTTAGTATTTCTAGACGTTTTGTTTCGCGCACGAAATCTTATTCATTGAAGTACTTATCATGTATTCACCTTCGAGCTATTAACCATTATTCTTATTCATTTCTATATTCTATTTCCGAGTCACGGTTATACCCATCATTACTACAAGTTAGTGAAGGTGGGTCGTGACAATAAATAAGAATATTATATATTATTTTATATTTATATATTATTATTTTAATGAAAAATATGAATTTTCAATTTTTATTGTTTATCTTGAAAATTATATGGATCATTAGAATAATAATATAATTAAAAATGTGTTAAAATAGTCATATGTGATAAATTATAAATTATAATTATTTTTTGTTCAAATAATGTGAAATCTAGATATTTTCATACAATTATTAATTTTCATCAAATTTGAAAAGGTTGTAGATAATTTATATAAATTATTATTTAATTAATTATCAAAATATACATATCAAATTAATATATCACTTTATATATATATATATATTATATTTACGAAAATAATATAGAGTAGTATATAATAAAATATATAATATACATAGAAATAAAAACATAACATAAATATCATATACTATATGGAAATAAGAATATATAATTTTATGTATGATTAATATAATTTTCTAATTCCAAAATTATGAGAATTTAGATAAATATGAATGAAGTGATTTGAGAGTGCCACATAGGATTAGAATCGTAATAGCATTAATAATAATATATAGATTTTCATATATATATATATATAATAGTGATATATTAAAAGAACATGAATTGAATTCAATACTTGCTCGAACAAAAAAATACATAAGTTTGGATATCTTTAATTAGTGTGACAAATAATTTGGAATGTTAATTTTTTCGTTTAAAGATAAAAGAAATACATATAAAGTATAATAATAAAATACATTTAAAATATCTATCTACTAATAGATAACTTAGTATGTGGGTAATAATGAAGTTAAATTTCATTATATAATAATGATATATGATGAAAAATCATCAATTTGATTGAATTATCAAATATACATCGAAATATACTCATCGACTATTTTTTTTATATTAATGAAAATGATATTTAGATATAAAATAATATATAATTAATATAGGATATATATATATAAATAAAAATATTATACACTTTTTATATTTATATATTATTATTTTAATAAAAAAATACAATTCATTCAATTTTTATTATCTATATTCAAAAATATTATATGTGATTTGTTCGAATAATAATATAATTAAAAGTATGTTATAATCATATGTAATAAATTATATATATTAAAAAAAATATTTTCAAATAACGTGATTTTTTAAATTATTTTTATTAGATTTGAAAAACATATAATCTAATATAGAAATATAGATATGGTTATATAATTTATTAATTTTCATTAGATTTTAAAAGATTGTATATAATCTATATAAATTATTATTAAATCAATTATCAAAATATAAATATCAAATTAATATATCACTATATATATATTATATTTATTAAAATAATATTCAAATATGGAATAGCATATAATATGATCTATAATATACATAGAAATAAATACATAACATAAATAGCATATGCTTACATGAAAATAAGAATATATAATATTATATATATGATTAATATATAGATAAAATTCCAAAAATCTAGAAAAATAGGAAAAATTAAATGGGAGGTTGGGAGGATTTCAAAGCTGAGGTGGACAGTTTCACCCGAATTTGTATTATAGTATAGATATAAAAGACAATAGATTATTGCTCTATGAAAAATACTCAACCATGGTCGAGTAGTACCTTCAAAGATCATACTTCTCTATCTAAAATTTCTTCAATATTTATTACTTATAAATTTCCATTTACCACATTTATTACTTATAAATTTTATATTCTAATAGTGTAAAGAGGGAAAGAGGCTTGACTGCACTGCACTATATATATAGATCAATTTGAAAAACATAATCAAAATATAAACATTATCATATTGACTTTGTAGGTCAAACATGTACAAATGTAATAAAATTGAATGAGGATGGCAATTGTATGTCGCAATTTCATGAGTTGTGATGTAAGTATGTAACCACTGCTACAAATGTTGTGTACAAAGAAGTACTGCAAAAAGTTATGATAATTTTCTTATTACTATTATATTTTTCATCTACTTAACTTCAATTTTAAATTTTATAACTTTAATGGAATTTTTTTAATACTTCATGTAGTTATTTTGAAATGATAATTTAAATAAAAAATTTATATAATTAAAATATTTTTAGTTGAGAAATATTTGATAGGTATACTTGTAATTAATATATATATATATTAATAAGAAAATATATATATATATATATATATTATTTCATTTTGTAAAATAAGAACTTCTTGAAGTTTTTTATTTAGTAATATAAAAATGTACAAGAAAATATATAGTAAAATTTATTTCAAACATTGTAAATAATAATATTGTGCAATTTTTATATTTAAATCACTTACTATATTTTTCTATATATATTATTAGATATAAGTTAATACAAATTATTAATGTAATAATTTCATATACGTCAAGAATATTTCTTACGTTATAAGAAAAAAATATATTATAATTTATTAATGAAATTAATTTAATAAAATAATTTAAAATAACATAACACAATGAATATCAGAATAATTGGGAAAATACTACCTTACACGTGCATAGCACGGGAGCATCACTAATTGGTAATTATACTCTTTAACCCTTGTAAATTATAAATTGATTATTATGCTAATTAATGTATGTTAGTTCTTTCAAATGACACCCATTATTGAAAGCAATGTAATCTTACTCGAATATTCAAATTAAATACCTTTAAATTCTTCTTGTATTTAATTAAATACGTTAATTACCAAACGAGGCAAAACTTGCCACTCCCATAATTAATTACATTTAATTGGATAATTTATTGGATATAATATATATTTCCTATTTTCTAATATTAACATTATTAGAAAGTAAGAAAAACAAAATGATATGTATGTCATTAGATTAAATTGTATTCTAATTAGTTTGTTAAACTTGTAGGTGTTCGATGGTCCAAGATATCGTAGGCCAAACACATTGATCAAATGGCTACGGTTAGTACATATTATAAGATCAAAAATTTAAAGCAAATTAAAAGTAGACTTATAAGCTTGGGTGGAGTGACTTATTAAGTAGATTCGAGGCGGGGTCTTTTGGTCACCTTAACTCGTGGACACCGGGAATGGTGTCAGGGCAGGCAATGATCAGATTAGTATCTCGTGCGATTGTTAGTTTGAATGGGATGTGGTTCCACTTGTGTGGTAGGGATATAAAATTTAATTATCAAGATTATGCCTGTTAAGCTAAAAATCAAACTGTAGTACGTGGCGTTGTTAAGTCCAGACCCACTGTCCGTTAAAGGGAATAAGTATCGGGCACGAGGAATGTTTCCAGCCAATATACTTCCAGTTATTATATTAACTTATGTTCGACTAAAAACGTATCCTAAATTAATTAAATGAAGTGCAATACATGTTAGTCAACCCGAATGTCGTATCTCAAAGGAAGGCTATGCAGGGCTATCAATCATTAGTACTAAAATGCAAGAATAAAATCCTAAACACTCTAATCAGGATGGGATAGAAGAACTTTAAACTAAAATGAAAAGCAATAAACAAGGGTCCACAAGTGATTGAAGTCTAGGGCAAAGATCATCTCTAATCTAGGTCAATGCTTCTTCAATCAAACCAAATCTTTAATAGGGTTTTTCCATAAGTTGATTAGCCAATAACTTTCGTATTCTTGAAACTAATCCGTGTCTAGCACTTTCGTGTATAGATCACACTTAGAGTAACACTAATCAAGATATGATTACCTATTTTATGTTTCCGATTACTAGGTTGGGATGTTTGATTATAAATGCGACATAGAATAATTCATTTCAATCCATTCCATATCTTAGAGTCCTACATGGTGATCAAGCATGAAAAACTCTTAAGCACGGATCAAACAACCATAAATAAGATCAATTCAAGCATCAAACCATAGAACAGAAATAATCAACCCTAGATAAGAATCTAGCCAACCATATTGAAAAGCAAATCCATAGAAAGGTTCATTGAAGATAACTTACTAAGAATTCACCGTTCGGTTGCCAAATTCCTTCAATCCTTGGATACCCCAAGGAATTAAACTAAGAAAAATAGTAAAAAACAGTGTTTGGAAACAGTTCTACAAGTTATAAGTGTGAGAGTCTGTTGAAACTACGCCCAAGAACAATTAAAACGCGCACATAACTGCTAGCCAACGGCCGCTGGCTACAGCCTTCTGTCCTTCAGCGTGAAGCTGCCCAGCGATCGCTGGAATACCCAGCAATCGCTGGCTATGTGTTCTGCCTTTCGTCTGCATCTGCAGCCCAGCGATCGCTGGCTGCACGGCCAGCATCATTTTGATCTTCTTCTTCCCGTTCCATGCTCGTACGCCTCTTCTTCGCTCGGTTTTGCATTAACGGCCATTCCAGCAGTAATCCTAGCTCAAATGATCATCTTTCCTCCATCCTGCGTAATACACGACAAAACAAGAAACGGCATAAAGATGAACTGAAACAATACGAAAAACATAAAAAACAAAGACATGGACACTACACAACGAGCTAAAAACGTAACAAGAATACACTAAACAAACTCCCCCATACTTAATCATTTGCTTGTCCTCAAGCAAAATTCAATCACAACTTGTCAAATCATGTCAATAATTAATATGTAAGCCAAACCACCAATCATACCTTCATTTCAAAAGTTAGCCTAGATTCAATACTCAACTATATTCGGTCACTCAATTAAGATGTAATGTTGCCCGTTACTAAGTTCATCAATTTACATATGGTCATGATGTACACTCATCTCACATCTCCTTATCGTCACATGTTCGATTTCCCTCTTTTTTTTTTAAAGCCATTCGAGCTTCTTTTTTTTTATATATGCCCTTCTAGCATTTGTATTTTCTCTCTTTTCTTTTTTTTGAAGAGTTGATACTCTTGTTTTTTTTTATCCAAGGGAAATCGAACATATAACAACAAGGAGTAGTCACTCATAATCCGAATCATGACCACTATGTATACGACTAATAAAAGCAACATGCCCTACATGTCATCTTAACCATACAACCTAGCCCAATCAAGAATTAAATCTAAGCTAATTCACCACTATACGTACCACATACAAGGCTCACATATCAATCATCAACTTTTATCAACAAGAAATGATCAAATAAGCAAAAGAACGTGCAAATCATTAAATAGGGGAAGAACAAAAGATAACACAAACATATAACAACAACAAATAAACAAAAATACAAAGACATATCAAAGAAATTCACACACCCCCACACTTAAATTCTACTACGCCCTCGTAGTAGAAAATAAAAGAGAAAAGGATTAGAACTTCCCTGATAAGTCTAAAAACCGACAACAAGCTCAAGAATTGAAGATCCTTAAGATTGATACCTACACAAAAAAAGACAAATAACCAAGCATAAAACAGAAAAATAAAAGAAATAAAAAAAAAACTAAAAAGACAAAGAAAAATGGAAAGAAAAACTAATACGCAGGAGGATCCTGATGATCCTGATAATCAGATGGAGGTGGAGGATGAAGTCCTGTCCATCGAGCCCACTGTTCCTCAAGAGAGGTAACACGGGTATCAACAGACTGGAGTCTGGAATCCATGGAGTGAAGTCGGCTATCCATGGAGTGAAGGACTTGGTTCTGCGAATCCAATCTCGAAAAGAGATCGGATTGGAACCGTAGGAAGTCATCTCGCATGAAATAACCGGACCCACTACTGGATCCAGTAGCATAACCGTGCTGCTCAAAACCGCCTTGGTACCCTACAGGTTGCCCACCCTCATAGAGACGCTCCTCCATCTTGGTATCAGCACCGAGAGGGGCCTCCTCAGTCCTCTGGACTGCTTCAGCTGAAGTGCCGGCACCTCCCTCTCTCTCTAGTGCAGCCTCACGCTCTCTGAAGCGACGAACACACTCCCTTTGTTCATATGGAACAAAGGAAGTCTCAGAAGCAGCAACTAGACTAACATTCTTCAAGAATGTTGCAGTGAGGCAGACACCTTCCACTTCCTCATATGAATCATGCAAAGCAAGGCAATACGGAATATATGCAAATGCAGGGTGAGCTTTCTTCCTAGTTCTAATACCATCTAATTGGGACAATATGAAGGATGTGATGCACACCTTCTGTCCTTTCAAAGCAGCAGATAAAAGAAAGCATTCACTCGAGTTGACCTTATTTGCCTGCTCCTTTCCCGACACATTGTAAGTAATAAATTTGTGTAAGAGGGAAAGGGCATCATCCCGAATGAAACCACTAGGAGTTCCACTCGGGTTCCAGTTATATAAACCGGTCAACTCATGCCAAGCAGCTACGGGATTAAACCCCTCAGGAGTTCTCGTAGCTGCACCCCGCGGGGAAGCAAAACCAAAAACCGCATGCAAATCAGAACGAGACACACGGAACTTATTACCAAGCAGTCGACAATTAAAAGAGTTATAATCATCATACAATTGAAAAGAAGCAATAAACTCAAATGACAATTCAGCATAACCCTCTAATGGACTACTATCGGCTAACTTCAACAATCCTAAAGTGCACAAATAAGTACGGAGTTGAGAACGAACATTCAAACGAGTAAACAAATCCCAATCATAATGATGTCTAAGATTAAAAGGTAAATCATACAAACAGTCAAAGATATCACCTTCATCATGGTTGTAAATGGCGAATTTGCTATTTGGGAAGAGCTTTTGTGTCACGTCCCCATTTCACTTCTCTAAGTAAAGTTGAGGAAAACGTGACTAAAAGGAAAATGCGGATAAAGAAATGAAACGAAGGCGTATACATGAATGAGGATCGGGAAAAATGCCTCAGAATAAGTGATAATAACATCATGAAATATGAAAAACGAGCACAAGTCTGAAATACATAGTTCTAAGGCAAGATAAATAGTTAATAAGTTCTTGGATCTAAAACAAGAGTCTGGCAGCGGAAACTGGATCAATATCTGGATTTACATGTATGACGACATATAAATCATCGAGGGTAAAACATTTAGAGTTCGACAAAAACCACCGTTGAGCCTTCCCCTTTGTCATCACGACTTAACCTGCACATTTATAAATATATGCAGGGCTGAGTACGAAAGTACCCAGTAAACACATGCCGAAATCACATTCGTACTGATATATTTGCAATTGCCGTAACACAGTGCAACATAGGGATTTTTTTGTCACTAAAGAACCTATGTTCACTAAAATTCTTGTGATCTTAAAAGTTTGACTGCGCAGTCTAAGTTCTGGAGTAATCATACATATCTGTAATTCTGTGTGCCGGGAAAGTGGCCACTTTCCGCGAACACTAAACCGGCCAACCCGCTAAGATGACTCACGGTTCTGGTGTACACTAACCTTAAAAGATATAAATCTTTAAAGGTCCGAAATCGATTAAATTGATCAACAGATACGCATCATACCAAAATATAAATATTTTCAACAATACAATACTTCATAACATTTGAAATTCTAAGCATTCTAAAACGAAAATCATACTTTGGTACAACGCATGCGATTTTATTTGTAAAAGAAAGCCTACCTGATATGCTTCCTCGTCTAACGAAAAGCTGATTTAGATCGATTGGAATTTCCTTTCGCTGAACCTTAATCGCAATTAAGAGGAAAAATACTCTTCGTGAGTATTAATTTGTCTTATAGAATCAAAATGAAATAATATGCTATTATTTCATAATTTATTTGATTATGCTACTCAATTTAGAATTGAGTTTCTAGTAGTGAATGCAACTCATTATTGAAGAGTTCAAATTAATTCTCTAATTAACGAATTTTCCTTATAGCACTTTCCGAGTTGTCCTATCTAATAAATTCTAATTAGATTACTAACAGTTGTAGAGATAATTTACTCAAAACAATCTAGTTCTAAGCCGACAGTCCTAATCTAGTCTCTTATAAGTTAGTATAATTAAATTAATCACTAAAGAATTTATAGGATCGAAATCCGGCTACTAATCTTGTCTTTCATCTATAACTCAGTTCACTTAATTAGTTGGGGTCAACTTGACTAATCATAGTCAAACCAATTAATTCATCCCTAAATCAAAGATTTAATTAATTTAAGTAAATTCTTAATTTGTTCTAATTATTTTATTAAGGCTCGCCTTATGAAACGAAGACATTCAACCCGTCAAATTTCATTTCAAATTCCAGCCCGTTCATTTTATTCGGTCCAGATTTTATTCTCATGTTGGGCCCAAATCCATTTCTATACTACCCTAGCCCAACCCAATTATATATGCTGGCCCATTCAGAAAACAAATTTCTCGGCCCAAACGATTAATTAACAACTTCCTCTCCCAGCCCATTTGTTCAATTGCTTCTAATCCTAACCAGTTCACCTCTCTTACACGATCTGCTTTCTTCCTCAACAGACGACCTCCATCTGCTTTCTTCCTCCCTCTCTCGTTTCTGTCGTCTCTCTCTTTTTCTTTGCTCGGTTCTCTCTTCACCCCCTCGATCAACAGCGGTAGCATAAGGTACTGGAAGTTTAAATCTTTTATCTCTCATTTAAAACCATTTCACATAACTCCATAAATTCTTATTACTCTCTGATGCTCTGCATGTTTCAATTTAGATTCTTTTTCTGAAATCGATTAACAAAATCTCGTAGTTTCTTACTCTCTGCTCTCTCTCTCGATCTATAGCAGTGTATTGGACAGTGGGTGTTCGTCGGAGCTACTTCTGGACTGCAGGCTTTGGCTTCTCCCTCTACTGGTAAAATCTTTTAATTCTGTTCTTATATTTTATGGTTCATAAGGTGCATGTTCTTTTTCTCCTTCCATATTTTAGTTTCAGAAATTTGACAAGCTGGGATTCGAACTTGGGTTCAAATTTTGGAATTCTTGCATTTTTAGATTTTAATTCCCTTGCTTTTTGTATGATTCAAACTCTTGCTTTACGTTTTCTGTTTTAACAAATTTGACAGATTATAGCTTTACTCTTACTCCATTCTGCCTTCTTCTTTTTATTACGGTTTGGGAAAGAATGAAAGACTTCGGTTTATTTAGGATTTCAAAGCTCTGATTTATTAAATTTTAATCAATTACTGACTGGGTTTTATTCTTGTTCTGACTGAGGAACACGATACTTTGGTTGCTGGTCTGATTTTGGGTTGGTTCGTGGAAGAGGTTCTGGGGATTTTGTTGCTGTGTGAGGTAGTTTTCTTACTCTTAATTTCTGATATTATTATGTCTTTTGAGTTGGATTCCTTAATTTGAGGGTTTAAAGAGTAGTATTTATGTTCTGGAGATTGAGTGATAAAATATAAGTTCAGTTCTAAAATCAGAATATATATATATATATATATATATATATACAATAGTATATAAAGATCTAGGTGATCTGTTTTGATCCTGACTACCTAAAAACAAGCATGTGTGTTCTGAAAACAGTGTATAAACTCTAAGTTCTGAACGTATTTGAAAACCTATGTTCTGCATGCTTAACACCCTCTCAGACTCTTTACTAAAACAACAAAAAAAAAAAACTATAGAGAAGCAAGCTGAGACTTAAGGTCTATGTATGTATCTTAGAAGTGTATTTCTGAAATTTTTAAAGTGGTTTGAAGGCTGCAAGTTATACATAAACCCCTTAATCCTTCTAACTTTTAAATAATAGTAAGAGAGCTTACCCTGACTTTAGTACACAGCTATGAGGTCTCCAAGCTATCTTCTGGGAAGAGAAAAAAAAGATTTAAGCTAATGCTAGAACTTGAGAAACCTGAATGCTTAACACTTTATTTACCGTGTGATTTCCTAGAACAACTTGGGGTTAGGATGACCTTGAAAGCTTCTTGTGTGGATGAGAGTTTGCTGAAGTATTTCGGTTGTGAGTGTACTGCTTTCTGAACTAAAGTCTTTGTCTAATGGTTTCAAGATGTATAAGTAGAGAACTTAAGTCCCTTGTCTCCTGTTTGCATGAGAACTGTAACTCACTCGCTTATTCCTAATCATCCATTCCTAGTTTAATTTGATTTTGATTGACATGGCTTCTGCACTCTACCTTGACTTTAGAGGTATAATAGTTAATGCTTACTCATGTGAAATGCAGGTTTTGGACGATGGAAAGGTGGAGAGGTGAACGTATATCTCTGCAGCTGCAATCTATTCCATCTCCTTTATGTTTCTGCAGCTTAATCTCCCAACTGCAGCTTCCATTTCTGCCCTTACTTATTTTTACACGCTTATAGACTCCTTCTTACAGTATCTAGGGTGCGTAGGAGATCTTAGATTTTGATATTGTTGGTTCTCAAGCTATATACAATTGTGAAAGCTGTAAAGGACTTTATTATTCTTATTAGTTGCTGCACCAACATTGTACACGCAGCCATATATGTAATACTTTAATGACTGCTAGTCACTACACTCTTCTTCCTTATATATATATATCTAAGTTACATAAGTATGTATATAATTCCCTATTCTTACTTACTGCCATAGTACATGCATATATATATATATAGGGCGTGTGCTCTTTTTTTTTTTATACAACAAGTTCTAATATTAACTAATTTCCAACCTCAAAATATAGATACTTCTGAAATCTTAAGCCATTCTTTTCAATAGTTCGAAAATTAATACTCAACATTAATACAACAGAAAGTATATGCAATGTTCCCATACTTCCTTACCTTTAATATAATAAGATGTTATTCTAATTAACATGTTTCTCATTAAGATGTAATTACACCATTATTCTTTATAGAATAACTTTAAGACACTACCTAGTATCTAACTAGAGTATCTTAATCTAACAATTATTCGTCCATAAATTTCATGAGATAAAAAGATATGATACGATAGTTACTAATATCGATTAATTAACCGATCCTTAGAAATTTTATTTACGAAATTTTCTTGTTCCGATTTTCCAAACACAACCTAATAGTAGAAAAATAGCGGGACATTACACTTTGAATGTTCACCTCGGGTTGGTCGGCCTCTTCCTCATCCACTAGCTCATGCTCATGCGACCTCTTTGATTTCTTGGGCATTTTGGAAGGTTATAATGGTTTTGGGTTGAAGAAGGTGATGGGTTTTGGTAAAATATGGAGGGAATTTAGTTAGGAATGGAGAATTTGGGATTTAGGGATTTGGTGGATGAAATTAAAAAAATTTTGGATGAAAGTGTAGAGAATAGAGTGGGTAAGTGAAATGTGGGAATTAGAATGAAGAATTTGGGTGAAGGATGAAGGAATTTGGGGATTTTGGGAGTAGGTTTTCGGGTTTGGGGTGAAGGAGAAGAAGGAAAAGTGATAAAAGTGCAGTTTGGTCGCTGGAGAGGGAAAAATACCCGTTGAAATTGAAGTCCCAGCGATCGCTGGCAATCTCAGCGATCGCTGGCTGTGGTTTATGCTTTCTGTAATGCATGCTTCCCAACGACCGCTGGAAATCCCAGCGATCGCTGGGTGTACCGTTCTGTCCCAGCTAAGCTTGCCAGTGATCGCTGGGTGCACCTTTCTGACCCTATCTGAGCTTGCACCCCAGCGATCGCTGAGTAGTCAGCGGTCGCTGGGTGTGCCTTTCTGCCGCCCCAAATTTGAACTATTCCTTCTCAAATTGTTCGTTCTCGACTTTGATTCCAAACGTCATGCCCTACACACCATATAACACCAACATAAAATTCCCAACACACAAACAAAGCAAATAACTAAAACAACAAAAACAAGAAATAAAACATGCCTCCCACAAAGCGCTCGTTTAATGTCGTGAGCTCGACACCTTTCAATCCTTTTCACTTAGCCTGGCTAGGAAGCTTGTCCTTCCTACTGCTCTGCACGAAATCTCCTATCGTTTCGGCCAACAGCCCAACTTGCGTTTCGATTCTCCTCATCGAAGCTTCAATAGTTTCAAATCTCTTGTTATGTGCCTCAACCACCTTGTTCAAAGTCTCTTCAACGGAGACTTTAGGAAATCCTGGAGGTAATTGGTGTGGTGGTGGCACAAAGTGCTGGAAGCTTTGTTGAGCCGGCATTTGCTGCCCTTATGGAGCTTGCTGCCTCCACGAAAAGTTGGGATGGTATCGATACCCCGGATTGTAAGAATTTGAGTACGGATCAAACTTTGTGTTGGGAACCCCATGAATTTGTATTTGTTTTGATGATGTTTCTCGAAACTACACTTAGATGTTTTTGAAACCAAGTAATTATTGTCATCTATTAAGGATTATCTTAAGTGTAAAAGAAGCAGATCGTTTTAGTACACAAATAACGATCTGTATTATTCTAGTTAAAGGTATCCTGGACACAATGATCACTATGATATCAAGTTTCTCTTGTAATTCAGCTAGCTGTTAATATAAGGAGCAGATCGTTTTCATGTATTAAATAACGATCTGCTTCCCATATAAGCAGCTCGCTGACACTTGTTTATGGTTTCTATTTGTAGTTCACATTTCAACAGATCACAAATGTAAAAGTAACTTGAAGTTTTCGAGTTGACTTATAACGATCTGGTTCTCTAGAATAGAATTAGATATTTCGTAGGATCAAAAATATGCTTCTTATATTTTACAAGCATTTGAGCAGCTCGTCCAAAAAGGAGGATCAGCCCGCTGCTTCTAATCTACATATAGCAGATCGTTCAAGTCATCATAAGAGGATGAAGCAGCTCGTTCACAAGGAATACATCAACCAACTGTTAAGCTCAAGATCGTGTTGTTTCAAAAACGATCTTATCATCTCTACCATACATATAGCATATCGTTTTATACCAAAAACGATCTGGTCGCATCAGTCAATGGATTATGAGATGAAGTTACAACACAAAGGACATCGAGCTGGTATAACATCAAATTCAAGCTGCTCCTCACAGTAACTACGGTGGACTGCCGATATACCTAAATTTGTCACAAGTCAACCACTCTTCGTATTGTCACATCAACAGCATGCTTTAAAGAATGAAGTACAAGAATATCAAAATTCCAGTACGGTGAATCATTCCCAGTATGGCAATACATTGGGAAATCTCATGAAAGGTGGTAACCACTCTCATTTTGACAGCGCGTGCTTCAACAACACTGCCATGCATTTAATGCAGTCATTAATGCAATGAAGAAGGACATCTTCTTCTCCAACGGATAGTTTTCTTCAAAGAGGCTATAAATACCACCTTCACCTCCAGGAACGAGTACGAGAATTCACGATTACAAAGCTCAAACTCTGCTCAAATATCTTCAAGTATTCAAAGCTCTAAAAGCACTCCTTCAAGCTCTAGAATTTTCTGAGTGTTTTATTATTCTTTTGAAGATAGTTTTCTGGAAACTTGCTGTTTACAAAACCCAAGTTAGGATCTAGTTTTGATCCAAGATTTGTAAGATTTAGATTGTAGTTCTTCAATCTAAGAAGTGTAATCTCAAGTTGTTATCTAGTTTTGATAAAGCTTGAGGCTCATACTCAACGAGTAAAAAGAAAGGAGACATAGTAGATTTCGATCTAGTTTTGATCGAGCCATGGACGTAGGGAAAGTTTATCCCAAACCACGTTAAATACCTTGTGTTCTTACTTTCTGTTTTACTTCATTATCATATCCTTCATACTCTTGCATTAACTTGGTTGTTTTAAAAGATTGACTAAAGAAAACGTTTTTAACTACAAAGAGCATTAACCACCGAATTCCGCACACAACATTAATCAAGGTTAACTTTCTTAAAGTTAATCTTATTAAGTGTTTCTTCTCACCTAAGGTTTATTTGAGCTAAGTTGTTTCTTCCTCACAAGAAGAAACCCTAAGCTAACCCAAGCTATCTTTATTTATAAAGTGTGCTTAAGCCTTATACTTGAATTTTGAACAAGAAAACCTAAAACGTTTGAATTGGTGTATTTCCCCCCCCCCCATACACCAATCTAGCTCTTTCGGGACCAACAAGTGGTATCAGAGCAGTGGTCCATTTTGACCATTGTTTCTATTTCACGAGAGATTATCTCTGTGTGGTCATCTTGGATAGATCTTGAAAACGTTTTCACAACATATTGCACTTGCATTTATTTAATCATCTACTTTGAAGCTATGGAAGGACAGATGATACGTGCTTGTCAGGATTTCTCCATTGCTGGATATGAAGACTGGAGTTTCAGAATTGAGATGTGTTTACGTGCACAACATATCAAAATGTGGCAAGTCATTACTGATGGACCCATCAAAATTATGAACAAAGGAAGTGCTGAGATAAAGGATGGAACTGGTCCAACTCCTTCACTGGTCATAGTTGAAAAGGAGAAGACTATTGACGAATACACTGTTGAAGAAAGAAAAGAAGCAGGACTAGATGACTTCGCCAAAGGTCTAATTTTGAGTACAGTAAGAGGCGTGTACTTGGCCAAAATCAGACATCTTCAAACTGCAAAGGAGATGTGGGATGTACTCAAAAAAATTAGCCGTGGATCAGACATCATCCAAGAAAACAAGCTGTCTATTGCTTGTAACAAATTTGAAGAATTCAAAATGAAGTCTGGAGAGACTATAGCTCAAATGAAGAACCGGTTCACTGAAGTGTTGATTGAAATAGCCATCATCGACAAAAACAAGTATTCTCAACGAGATAAAAACTTGAAAGTCATTCGTGCTCTACCAGCTACTTGGGAAATCTACTCAGCCATGCATCCCATGATGCCAGAGTTTAATTCTCTTACCACTGATTCTCTATTTGATTTACTAACGGGTAATGAGTACGAAATCAATCGTATTCATGGCCAATCTAATTCTTCCTTTAGTAAACCTTCTACTGTAGGAATGAAGGAAAAAGAAACTGCCTTCAAGGCCAAGTTAAAGGAAAAGGAGGTTGAAAAGAAGTCCCCACCAACCGTGGTAGTAAAAGACTCATCTAGTTCAGATGATGAAAACTACCCCACCAAAAACTACTTCGAGGAGTACTCACTCATGGCTCAAAGATTCTAAAAGATGGAGCTTAGGGAAAACAGATATAAACGCCTCTACAAAGATAACAGAAATTTCAAAGGAAGAGATCGATCTGGAGATCAACCTGAGAAAAGGAATGTGGTAAAATCCACCTCCTATGTTAAGGATGACCTATCTGAATTTTCCTGCTTTAAATGTGGTAGGAAAGGTCATTTCAAAACGGACTGCCCCGATATCTCCAAGGCAGAAAGAGAAGAGCTTAGAAGCAAGCGAGACAAAAAGCTTAGAGAACAACGCAAAACCATGCTTGCTGAAGAACAAGCTGCTCCAAGCACATTGACCGACAGCTCATCCGAAAACGACGAAGCTTTCATCACCGAAATAGAAGAAGAATGGGATGAGTGTCTCATGGGTCATGACAACGGACTCGACAACAATGAGGTAGTAAATAATTGTTCTTCTCCTATTTCTAACTCACCTCTATATGACTCGGGGGACGAAGAGGAGATAGATGAAGAAGGTGAAGACGATCTGTCTATTGAAGACTTCACCAAACTCATGGAGGATCATGCAAGATTGGACAAAATGTTCAAACATGCAATAAAAGAGAATGGAAGAATGACAAACACAATTTAAGAAATGAAGGAAATTAGCAACTCATTTAATAAAAGAGAAAATGCTCTACTTCAGCAACTCAAAAGCAAGAGCGAAGAAAATTACACCTTGAATGCCAAAATTTCTGATCTTATTGATCGAGAAGCTTCTGCTCAAAGAAGAGTCGATGACTTGAGTGCAATGGTCAATCACTCGATACACAAAAAGGAGGATCAAACTCAACTCATCATCGACATGCAAAGACGAGCTGCAGATCGTACCGGACTTGGATTTAATGGAGTTGACAAAGGTCCACCAAAAGGAAACTTTGTCAAAGAAAAGGGAAAAGATAAGATTGTTAATCTCAACAATAACTCAAGACAGCCACAAGCTATCTTGATCAATGAACAAGGTCAGCGACAACAAAGATTCACCACGCAAGGGATTGGATTTCAACCAAGGAAACAGCCTGCTCAAAGGACAAAGCAAACAGCTCCTCAGTTTAATGACCAGCGAGCTCCCGAGTCATTCAACCAGAGGCAACGATCTGCCCCTCACAAACAATCTGCTCCTAGAAAACAAGCTGTGTGAAATCAACTACCTGCCAAGAAGAAAGTTGTGTATATCGACTTTAGTGGGAAACAAATCAGACCTTCACAGAATGTTACTATAATTAGACAAATTTGGGTTCCAAAGGGAACGGTGTCTACTAACAAAGCACCCTCATTCAGTGGGGTAGCTAAATAAACTTTCACTGCAGGATAGGAGATCGATGAGAAGAAAGCACACAGCTCGGGGCGCGGTATGGATACTTGATAGCGGATGCTCCAAACATATGACATGCAACAAGGACTTGTTAATCAACTACAAGGAGAGCACCGGACCAAATGTTACTTTTGGAGGAAACTCAAAAGGATACACAAAGGGTTATGGTGATCTTCAAGTTGGTAACACTGCTATTCTAAATGTATCTTATGTTGAAGGCTTAAATCATAATCTATTCTCAATTAGCCAATTCTGTGTTAATGACAAGAGAGTAGAATTTACAGCTAACAAGTGTGTTGTCAAAAATATAGAAGGAGAAGAAATTCTTCTTACTGGGATTTTGCAGGACAGGTTGTACATTGTACAATGGAATGATCAAACTGAAACCTGTCTAGTGACAAAATCAAATACGGAAACCAGCTGGCTGTGGCACAAACGGTTGAGCCACCTGAACTTCAAAACAATCAACAAGCTGGTGAAGGACTACCTGCTCAAATATACGACAAAGACCATATATGTGAGGCTTGCCAAGCGGGGAAACAAACAAGATCATCATTTCGTACAAAGGCAGCTCACTCCACTTCAAGAATATTGGAACTTCTACATCTAGACCTTTTTGGACCTGTATCTCCATTAAGTGTAAACGGTAGAAAATATACTCTTGTTGTTATAGATGATTTCTCTAGATTTACTTGGGTTATCTTCATGTTCAAGAAAAAGGAAACACTAGAGAAACTACCTGATCTCCTCAACAAACTTTCAAATCAAAAGGAGTCATCCATCATCACAATTCGATCTGATCGTGGAACCGAATTCATCAATCACATGATCGAAGGATACTGCTCGAAAATGGGAATTCAACATCAAATTTCAGCAGCTCGTACACCACAACAAAATGGGATTGTGGAAAGGTGCAACCGATCTCTCAAGGAGGCTGCCCGAACTATGCTAAATGAGATCAACCTCCCTAAGAAATTCTGGGCAGAAGCAGTTAACACAGCCTGTTATACTCAGAATCGATCTGTGGTGACAAAACGTCATGGGAAAACTCCATACGAGCTGTGGAACAACAGGAAGTCTCGAATCTCTTACTTTAGATCATTTGGATGTAAATGTTACATTCACAACAATGGAAAAATTCAATTAAAAATATTTGATAGCAAAAGTGATCAAAGAATATTTTTGGGATATTCTGAGATTAGTAAAGCTTATAGAGTTTTTAATAAAAGAACCCTTGTTGTGGAAGTAACACCACATGTTATTTTTGATGAAACTACCTTTGAAGTTTCAGGAACAGATTGCTCCTCCTCAAAAGATGATCTTCCACACTCAACGTTGAAAAATTCCACGGATAAACTCATCGATGACATTCTACTATGGAGTCCACGAAGAGAAGAAGATGAAGAAACTAATAATCAACCTGCTGGAGAAAAGCCACAGCAAGGGGGAACCGATGGACAGCCCACTCATCTAGGGGGAATAGATGGACAGCTCACTCATCAAGGGGGAACCTCACATGAACATTCTCAACCATCTGTTGATGAACAAAACATTCAATCTCCCCCTCCCTCAACTCAACATCCATCTGTTCAACAACTGGTAAATGAAGTATCAAGCATTGATTTAAATATTAACGATCTCCTTGATGTACCTACCACAGATCATCCTGAATTCGAAAATCCACCCGATGAAATGGAAATCGAAGTATCAGCGGATGAAATGAAAAGGCGAAGAAGATGGGTAGATAGTCATACATCTGATCTCATTGTTGGGAACCCAACAGATAGAGTCAAGACAAGACGAATGCATGGAGAAAGTGCACTACTAAGTTGTTATCTTGCACACACCAAACCAAAGGACATCGAAGAAGCCTTGCAAAGTGCAGATTGGATCAATGCCATGCAAGAAGAATTAAATGAGTTCAAGAGAAATGATGTGTGGTACTTAGTGGATCGACCTCATCACCAAGGAGTTATTGGAGTCAAATGGATTTTCAAGAATAAAAGAGATGAAACAGGTGAAGTAGTAAGAAACAAGGCAAGGCTAGTCGCAAAAGGTTATTGCCAACAAGAAGGGATAGACTTTGATGAGACATTTGCACCTGTTGCAAGACTAGAAGCCATCAGATTGTTTCTTGCTTATGCAGCTTTCCAACGCTTCAAAGTATTCCAGATGGATGTAAAAAGTGCATTTTTGAATGGGATTCTGGAAGAAGAAGTCTACTTGGAACAACCACCTGGATTTGAAGTTGAAGATGAAAGCAAGGTGTACAGATTAGCTAAAGCAGTGTATGGTCTAAAACAAGCTCCTCGAGCTTGGTATGAGACACTGTCTACATTCTTACTTCAATCGGGATTCAAACAAGGATCAGTTGACAAAACATTATTCACCATCAAAGTTCAAGACTATATCATTTTAGTCCAAATTTATGTTGATGATATCATTTTTGGATCCAAATCTGAATTCCTTTGCAACAAATTTAGTAAGCTAATGCAGGACAAGTACAAGATGTCAATGATGGGAGAGAGGAATTTCTTCCTAGGCTTACAAGTCAAGCAATCTGCAGATGGGATCCCAATTAATCAATCCAAATACATCAACGATCTCATCACAAAGTTTGGAGTTAAAGATTGCAAACCAGCAAAAATTCCGATGCAAACCAATGGGCAGATTGGCCCTGATGCACTCGGGAAAACAATAGATATAAAACTGTATCGTGGTATTATCGGTTCACTTTTATATCTAAGTGCTAGTCGACCTGACATTACTTTTGCAGTTGGTGTTTGTGCTAGGTATCAAGCAAGTCCAAGGGAATCCCACTTGGAAGCAGCCAAACGAATATTGCGTTATCTCAAATGGACCATAGAAATAGGTTTATGGTATCCTTGTGATGATAATTTTGAACTAACTGGTTACTCTGATTCTGATTATGCAGGTTGCAAGCTTGATAGAAAATCCACATCTGGGACTTGTCAATTTCTTGGAAGCAAGCTCATCTCGTGGTTCTCTAAAAAGCAAACTTCGGTTGCAACCTCAACAACAGAAGCAGAGTACATGGCTGCAGGGAGTTGCACAGCACAAATCTTGTGGATCAAACAACAACTGAAAGATTATGAAGTATACATGGATAGCGTGCCAATATTTTGTGATAGCTCTAGCGCAATTGCCATCACCCAAAATTCTGTCCTACACACTCGCTGCAAACATGTTGATGTTCGTCATCACTTTATACGAGACCATGTTGAAAAGAAGAACATCAAAATAGAGAAAATTCACACAGATGTGCAGCGAGCTGATGTTCTCACAAAAGCATTACCTGAAGATAGATTCAAAATGCTATGTGGAAAATTGGGATTAATAAATCTTGAAATTGGTACAAGTGTTGATAACAGCTAGCTGGTGGTAAAAAGCAATCTGTTATCACATCTCTAAATCTAGCTCCTTATTTACTAAGTCTTAATGTGCTGCTAAACTGTGCTTAATTTTAAATCAAACTGCTCAATTTTGAGTATTGACAGCGAGCTGATTAAGTTGAACGTACACAGCAGATCGTTCAAAGAAGAAAAACGACCTGCTAATCTATCAACGCAACCAGCGAGCTGCATGAAAGAAAAAGCAACCAAATGATGTTATTAAGAACATCAGATCGTTGAAAAGATGAAAACGATCTGCAGATCGTTCAAAAGATGAAGACGATCTGCTTACCACAGCAGCAAGCTACAAATGTTAAAATTAGCAGCTAGCTGCCAAAATCAAGAAGAGCAGATCGTTAACGCCCAACAACGATCTGCTAGAGCATTAATCAAGGGGGAATCAAGTTCATTTATTTCTCCAACTCCTTGATTATTTAATTCTAATGATTGCTTATAAATACTTTTTAATTGCTAGGTAATCTCGAACGCCTATATGTCAGAAAAGTGACGAATAAAAGCACAAATCATTTTATAATGCAGACCTCGATTAGTGTATCGAGACAAATATGTGACTACCATAAATGCATAATCACTGGCGTATGAACTTCACTCATTTTTTGGGCGGCAAATCATTAAAACAAGGGAGTAATCTCAACCGTTACTAGTCATTACTTTTACATGATTTAATCTGGTTCGTTCATGATGTATCTATAAATATGTGAATGTTTGACTGTTCCTCTTACGCTTTCGAAACTTTCTCTCTCATAAAACCTAAACCGCCATTGTTGTGTCTGCTCTTTCAAACTAAGCTTCTCTGCAACTCTTGTTTCACAAAAACTTCTCCACTCATACACAAAATGCCTGCTTCTGAAGCAAGTTCATCATCTTCACAAACACCTCCGATCTCTTTGTCGGAGATGTTGCACACTATTGAGGCCAGATTATCACCGGAGCCTCGTGCTGTACTCGAACATCATGAGTTTCGTACCCTAGATGTTCTATTCAGCAAAATCACTGCGTGCTCAGGTTTAAACATCAAGCATGCACCTATTTTCGATATCCTATTTGTCTGTTTCTGATTCACATAGTGCTCTTATTTTGACTGTTCTTACAAGGATAATTATATATATGTGTCTACGTGTTCTTTTTGTGGTATGGTTGTTTGCTTAGAATTTATCCATCCATCTATGGTAACTCATCAGTTTATCGACAACTAAGCATTGTTATTCATACATACATCCTTCATCATCTATCTAGGCTTAATTGATATACATTTCTATCTAGGGTTCTACAAGATCATCTCTGCAGAACCAGACTATTTTCTCCCACGACAAATAGCCCTATTCTATTGTTCGTGGATGGTTGATGATGATGGTGAATACACTGTCAAAATACCGGTTGGAAAATCAAAGGAAGACAACATAAGGACAACTGTAATTGAGATGATTCTTCAAACATATCATTTGAAAGATGAAGGAGATATCGTAATTGAAGAAGTTATGGATGCGCAAATCCAGAGTGCTCTCGACATTATTTTGGCTCAACCACTCCAATGGACTGGCAAAGCATTTAACCGATCTCTGATGCTGCCCAGTTATCGTCTTCTTTTTGATTTCGTACAAAAGATATTTCTTGGTCATCATGGCACATTTGACTCGGTGACAGCTGGAAAACTCAAAGTCATGACTGCAATTTTACTTAATCTCAAAGTAAATTGGGCGAGATCGCTGTTGAAACTGATCGTAGATGAAGAACAGCAGATCGTTATTCGCCAAGACAGCGATGGAAATTGCACAAGGTTGAATGTCAAACGACCTCTTCGACTCTCCACCAAACTAAGCACAATCATAGCTGGTTTCTTCCAGAAGGACAAATGGCACAAATCCGTTGATTTTAGCAAAGACTGGATTTTACCCAGGACCAGACATCAGATGGAAATGTCTTTGGGTATTGCTTCCCAAATTTTCCTAAAAGTCACGGATGACAAGATGAAGCAAGAACTTGTCCGTGTTGGCAAATCTAATCCAGAATGGAATGTACCAACGAAGAAGCCTGAGACTGTTGGTGAAGCTGCTGCTCAAGAAGAAGTGATCAAGGAACGACCTGTCAAGAGGAAGGCAGCTGGTCCTCCCAAACTAGCTGCTGCTGCCAAAGAAGTCATGAAACCAAAGAAAACTAAGAGCAAACCAACTGCTCGAAAATTGGAGGATGAGTTGGATGCAATCATCGACAATTTGATGAAGCCCACTGCTCTAGAGATAGATGAAGCTGCAGTTGAAATTGATACTCACGAGCAGCTAGCTGATGACGGTGAAGAAAGAGTGAAAGGCGCCCAACTACTCTTTCAACAGTTAAAGGAAAAGGCCACTAATTTGGTACTCAAATCCCTACCTGGCATCAAGCTTACCCTAGCTACATTTGACATGGCTCAACGTTTCCAAACGTACTTGGAAATCCGTGATTGCAAATTCTATATCTTGGAAGCCATACTTCTTCTATTCTCTATCAGCGATCTGAAGGTTGAAGAAAGTAAGCTGGTCAACTACTTTGGTTTTCTTGATATCCCTGATGCACGTTAATACTTTCGACAATATGTATTGACAAAGATGAAGGAAGAAGCGACCACTTTAAATGTTGATCTTGCTTCCCTATATGCAAACGAACAAGCTCTCTATGATCAGGCTGTGGATCTTCAATCTGGAGATTTTGATGATGTATTTAATTTTGAAGAGAAAGTTGAGGGAGGCAAACTTGATGACCCTCCCTCTTCGAAGCCCGCTGCCGAGCACACATCTCAAGAACCATCTGCTACCATGCAGGAGGTAGCACCTATTTTGGAACCATCAGGTCCACATCTTGCAGATCAAGCTGTCGTTGAACACTTAGAAGAAATCTACACTCACAGCACTGCACCAGATGGTTTCCAACTGCACACTTTGGAGGAATTACTATCTTCGAGCCTTGGTTCCCAAATGTCAGCAGATCAAATCAGCGCTCTCATTCACGAAAGAATCAACAATCGATCTGCTGCTTTGGCGAACTTCATTTTTGCTACTGCAGACAATGCTCTTCACACTATTGAAAATAATGTCAAGCTCGCTCATTCCCAATTGACCAGCGAGCTGCATAAGGACTTGGACAGCGACCGAGCAGTTTTTGACAAGTACAAGGAAGAAACCAACAGCAAAATTGCTGCGCTTCAAGAGGAAGCCAAAACTTTTGAAGAAAAGATGCATGCAGCTGGTGGCAAGATGGTGGAAGAAGTCAAGAAACATGTAGAGAAACAGTATGAAGATATGGAGAAAACCACCATTCCAAATATGGTTAAGAGCGCGCTGCCCACGCTGCTTAAGGACCAGCTGCCCAAAGCATTGATAGAGGAAGATGTTGCTTCTGGAAATGAAATCTTCTTGATCAATAAAACCATAACTGACATGAAAGTCGCTCACAACGCGCTGGCTGTAAATTTTGGATCTCACATCAAGGATGCCTCTAAACAGTTTGATGAAGTTAATGGAAACATCTCCGCCTTCCTGCAATACAAAGAAGAATCTGAAGCAAGGTTTAAAGCACTCAATGATGAGCTCTCCTCCCTTCGACTAATCATTTCAAAAGAGTTTATTGCTGATGTTGAAAAGGGGGAAGGAGTAAAGAAAGGTCAGCCCGCTGCTCCCTCCTAAATCAAAAAGAAGCCCGCTGCTGTTATCAAAAAGAAGAAACTGTCTGCTAAACAGATTGCTGAAGCTAAGCAAATACAAAAAGAAAATGAGGAAAAACGCAAGAGAGAGGAAGAGGCCAAGAAGGCTGCTGTCAAGAAAGGGAAGAAGGTCATGACTGAACAAGATGAAAATAAAGAAATGTTTTTGGATGGATGCACAGCTGAGCAGATAGCTGATCCAGAATTCAGAAATCTTTGGAGGGCCGAGAAGCAAAGGCAAGGAGTGACTGGAGCCTTAGATGACAAGGATGAATCTCATGATGAAGAAGAAGAAGAGCCAACAAATCCTGTATTCAAATTCTTTGAAAAATATCAACTTAAAGACGCTCAAGATCTCACCTGGCTTCATGCAAAGAAAGCAGCAAGATGGAACCAATTGATCAAAGAGTTTGTAATGCAACACTACTACCTGCTGGATGAAGACATGCAAGGTGGTAATGTGGATGAACTGTTCAGAGAATTCTTAAAGCAGCACAAGAACCAAACCTTCGTGGAATACTTACATAGACAATCTGCAATGCACAATCATCCACTCACTGCACCAAAGAAAACGACTCTTCTCTATCCAAGAATTCCTGGAACCACTGAAGTCGATCACACTGCTGTGCTCAATGCCATCAATCGATCTGCACAGCTAATGGGTTATCCCATTGATTTTAACAATAAGGACTACCGAAGGATTTTCAATGAAATTTACGCGAGTTTTGGCGTGCCTTCTGAACTAAGGCAACATGAGATGGTAGAAAGAAGGAGGCAGCAACTGGCTGAACAACAAAGAAGACAATCTCAACCATGAAAACATTCTTTTTGTTTTTGCAGCGAACTGTCACAAATGTATTTTGTAAAATCCTGCTTGATCAATAAAGTATGAATGTTTATTTTGAAAAAACAACCTGATGACAATATCTCTTTGTCCAGGCAATGTTTCATGATTGTCAATTTATTGCTGTTCATAATAACTGCTCAATATTAAATCTTCATATTTAAAAAGATAATATTTGTGTAGGTTTCGACATCATCAAAAAGGGGGAAATTGTTGGGAACCCCATGAATTTGTATTTGTTTTGATGATGTTTCTCGAAACTACACTTAGATATTTTTGAAACCAAGTAATTATTATCATCTATTAAGGATTATCTTAAGTGTAAAAGAAGCAGATCGTTTTAGTACACAAATAACGATCTGTATTATTCTAGTTAAAGGTATCCTGGACACAATGATCACTATAATATCAAGTTTCTCTTGTAAGTCAGCTAGCTGTTAATATAAGGAGCAGATCATTTTCATGTATTAAATAACGATCTGCTTCCCATATAAGCAGCTCGCTGACACTTGTTTATGGTTTCTATTTGTAGTTCACATTTCAACAGATCACAAATGTAAAAGTAACTTGAAGTTTTCGAGTTGACTTATAACGATCTGGTTCTCTAGAATAGAATTAAATATTTCGTAGGATCAAAAATATGCTTGTTATATTTTACAAGCATTTGAGCAGCTCGTCCAAAAAGGAGGATCAGCCCGCTGCTTCTAATCTACATATAGCAGATCGTTCAAGTCATCATAAGAGGATGAAGCAGCTCGTTCACAAGGAATACATCAACCAACTGTTAAGCTCAAGATCGTGTTGTTTCAAAAATGATCTTATCATCTCTACCATACATATAGCATATCGTTTTATACCAAAAACGATCTGGTCGCATCAGTCAATGGATTATGAGATGAAGTTACAACACAAAGGACAGCGAGCTGGTATAACATCAAATTCAAGCTGCTCCTCATAGTAATTACGGTGGACTGCCGACATACCTAAATTTGTCACAAGTCAACCACTCTTCGTATTGTCACATCAACAGCATGCTTTAAAGAATGAAGTACAAGAATATCAAAATTCCAGTACGGTGAATCATTCCCAGTATGGCAATACTTTGGGAAATCTCATGAAAGGTGGCAACCACTCTCATTGGGAAATCTCATGAAGAAGGACATCTTCTTCTCCAACGGATAGTTTTCTTCAAAGAGGCTATAAATACTACCTTCACCTCCAGGAACGAGTATGAGAATTCACGATTACAAAGCTCAAACTCTGCTCAAATATCTTCAAGTATTCAAAGCTCTAAAAGCACTCCTTCAAGCTCTAGAATTCTCTGAGTGTTTTATTATTCTTTTGAAGATAGTTTTCTGGAAACTTGCTGTTTACAAAACCCAAGTTAGGATCTAGTTTTGATCCAAGATTTGTAAGATTTAGATTGTAGTTCTTCAATCTAAGAAGTGTAATCTCAAGTTGTTATCTAGTTTTGATAAAGCTTGAGGCTCGTACTCAACGAGTAAAAAGAAAGGAGACATAGTAGATTTCGATCTAGTTTTGATCGAGCCGTGGACGTAGGGAAAGTTTATCCCGAACCATGTTAAATACCTTGTGTTCTTACTTTCTGTTTTACTTCATTATCATATCCTTCATACTCTTGCATTAACTTGGTTGTGTACTTGTGTTAAAAGATTGACTAAAGAAAACGTTTTTAACTACAAAGAGCATTAACCACCGAATTCCGCACACAACATTAATCAAGGTTAACTTTCTTAAAGTTAATCTTATTAAGTGTTTCTTCTCACCTAAGGTTTATTTGAGCTAAGTTGTTTCTTCCTCACAAGAAGAAACCCTAAGCTAAGCCAAGCTATCTTTATTTATAAAGTGTGCTTAAGCCTTATACTTGAATTTTGAACAAGAAAACCTAAAAAGTTTGAATTGGTGTATTCACCCCCCCCCCCCATACACCAATCTAGCTCTTTCGGGACCAACACTTTGGTCGAGGTTGAAATCCCTGAAGAGCGTTCACTTGCCCCTCATATGCTATCCCAGACTCCACTCCACTTGTGCACAGATTTGCACCATGTCCAAGTTCTCCACATATTCCACACGTTTCATCAACAAGAGCTTTCCTAGGTTATGCATCCGCAGTTCCGATGGCCTGCACTTGTCTTGTCAGCTCTGCCAACTGTCTCACCATGTCGTTACTCGAAGATGCTTCGTTGACCTTCTTTTTCGGACCTCTAGAGCTCTTTTGCTGTGAGTTATCCGCCATTGTCTCGAATATCTCGGTGAGCTCTTCCGCGGTCTTGCTCCCAATATCTCCTCCAGCCGCATTATCAACCATATACTGAAAATTCTGGTGAAGACTCTCGTAAAAGAACTGGTTGAGCAACTCCGGAGACAGATTGTGATGAGGACATTGCATCCGGAGATATTTGAACCTTTCCCAAGCCTCGTGAAGAGGCTCTCCTTCCAACTGTGTGAAGGTCACCAGCTCTGACCTTACCTCCTGCGTCTTTTGGTTCGGATACCACTTTGACATGAACCTCTCAGACACCTGATTCCAGTTTTGAAGAGAATTAGGAGCTAAAGACATAAACCATGTCTTAGCTCGGTCCTTGAGAGTGTACGGAAAGCACCGTATCTTCAGCTGATCCTCAGTCAGTCCTCCAAGTGGAAAGGTCTGGACGATGGCATAGAACTCCCGGATGAAGTTCAATGCGTCCTCCGCCGGCATACCATAGAAAGATGGGAGCTGGTTGAAGTGGATACTCTTGAGCTCGTAGTTCTAAGCTGCTTGTCCCAACATAATGGGTGATGTCGCAGCTCCTATCACCGACCTAGCAAGTTCCCTCATCTGACGGGCTACCATAACTGTGTGAGAACTCGACTCACTCCAATCTGTTTCTAAGTCATGTGGGAGTGAACTCTCGGAGTGATCCGATCGATACCCTAACTCCAAAGTGCAGCCGTTTTCAACCTCCTCTTCCAGGTTGATTGTTTGCAACTCACTTCTTCGATGTATGTTGTCCAACACAGATGTCAATCTCTTATTCAAACTTCGGCGACCGTGCATGCACTACCTTACACCACGAAAAGAGAAGTCAAACGCAACTTGAGATTGAAAACTCCAAATAATCAACAAAAACGAAAATAAAAACCAACAATCACTAAACAGAACAATCACAATACGAAAGACAAAGAATGAAAAGAGCAAAAACAAACAAGCACTAAAAATCAAAATGCCTATAGCCTTCCCCGGCAACGGCACACATTTTGTTAAGCTAAAAATCAAACTGTAGTACGTGGCGTTGTTAAGTCCAGACCCACTGTCCGTTAAAGGGAATCAGTATCGGGCACGAGGAATGTTTCCAGCCAATATACTTCCAGTTATTATATTAACTTATGTTCGACTAAAAACGTATCCTAAATTAATTAAATGAAGTGCAATACATGTTAGTCAACCCGAATGTCGTATCTCAAAGGAAGGCTATGCAGGGCTATCAATCATTAGTACTAAAATGCAAGAATAAAATCCTAAACACTCTAATCAGGATAAGATAGAAGAAATTTAAACTAAAATGAAAAATAATAAACGGGGGTCCACAAGTGATTGAAGTCTAGGGCAAAGATCATCTCTAATCTAGGTCAATGCTTATTCAATCATACCAAATCTTTAATAGGTGTCTAGCACTTTCGTGTATAGATCACACTTAGAGTAACACTAATCAAGATATGATTACCTATTTTACGTTTCCGATTACTAGGTTGGGATGTTTAATTATAAATGCGACATAGAATAATTCATTTCAATCCATTCCATATCTTAGAGTCCTACATGGTGATCAAGCATGAAAAACTCTTAAGCACGGATCAAACAACCATAAATAAGATCAATTCAAGCATCAAACCATAGAATAGAAATAATCAACCCTAGATAAGAATCTAGCCAACCATATTGAAAAGCAAATCCATAGAAAGGTTCATTGAAGATAACTTACTAAGAATTCACCGTTCGGTTGCCAAATTCCTTCAATCCTTCGATACCCCAAGGAATTAAACTAAGAAAAACAGTAAAAACAGTGTTTGGAAACAGTTCTACAAGTTACAAGTGTGAGAGTCTGTTGAAACTACGCCCAAGAACAATTAAAACGCGCACATAACTGCTAGCCAGTGGCCGCTGGCTACAGCCTTCTGTCCTTCAGCGTGAAGCTGCCCAGCGATCGCTGGCTGTGTGTTCTACCTTTCGTCTGCATCTGCAGCCCAGCGATCGCTGGCTGCACGGCCAGCATCATTTTGATCTTCTTCTTCCCGTTCCATGCTCGTACGCCTCTTCTTCGCTCGGTTTTGCATTAACGGTCATTCTAGCACTAATCCTAGCTCAAATGATCATCTTCCCTCCATCCTGCGTAATACACGACAAAATAAGAAACGGCGTAAAGACGAACTAAAATAATACGAAAAACATAAAAAACAAAGACATGGACACTACACAACGAGCTAAAAACGTAACAAGAATACACTAAACAATGCTCTTATCACGGGTCTTAGATTTGGGCATGCAGATTTTGATACCACAGTGCCGCATAACTAGGGGTGTGCATCGGTCGGTCGGTTCAATCGACCGACCAAATTTCCTTAAATCGGAAACCAAACCGAACTTAAAAATATGAACCGAACCGACTGCTCAAATAATATAAATCGAACCAAAAACTGACCTATCAAAACCGATCATTTTCGGTTCGGTTCGGTTTTGAACCGAAACAATTATAATTATTATTTTTATTTTATAAGTTATAAATAATTTATAAAATTCATCTTTAAAAAATTATATTTGTAAGTTTTTATTTTATATCTAAAACATATTATATAATTATATATACATTTAGTAAATTATAAATATAAATATTTAATATTTATATTAATTATATATATTTAATATTTATATTATTATATTTCGGTTGGTTCAGTTACCAATCGAACCGAAACCTATCGGTTCTAAATTTTAAAAATTGAACTGCAAACCGAATAATATAAAAACTGAACTGAAACCGACCAAAATCTATCGGTTCAATTATTGCACACCCCTACGCACAACGCCAGTGACGCTGCCGTATATCAAATCTTTTGTTACGGCGTGTAGCTTACTGGAAAATATGAGGTAGATCATTTTCTAGACACATAGAACACTATTCCTGGTCATGATGGATCCATATACTTGCGGGTGGTCCACGTGCTTGTAGATTACATATTTTTGTTAGGTTTAGACACCACTAAGTTTGTGCATGAGTGGTTGTGGATACTGGTGGATAATCTTGATCATTGGCATGCACTCCCATGGGGAGCATACACGTACAAGCTGCTGGATCATTTCGTGAGAAGGACTCTGAACAAGCTTGTGTATCATTTTTACGGGCCCTCATGGGATTTGCTGGTGTGGGGTTTGGAGGTGGTTCATTCTTTAGGAAACATTGTTGGGAGATTTCAGTACATGGGATACCCGAGGTGTTTGAGATGGACGTTTCGAACAAAGTTGAATTTCGAAAGTAGTTTTGAGAACCTACGGGAGATATTTTAACAAGAGGTAAATATATAATTTAATTAGTATTTAAATAAATACATTACATTGTAATAATAATTAATATTTTTTTTTAAATAATTGTAGGGAAACACTATATACAACATAGTTGTTGATGATACAAAATTGGAGTATGTTTATTTTAGATCGTTAAACTGCGAGGATCTACTATTTGTACCATTGTGGCGCCAATGAATGCATTGAATGAGGGTGAATACTTTCCTCCTGAATATTGTACTGCATGGCCCCGCCGTGCAAGTCTTTCTAGAACTGCTGAGTCTCAAAGTGCGAGACGAACTACTAGCCATCTTGATATAGACCATATGCAGAATATTGGAGCTTCAGATTGTAGTGTTCCTAGAATGGTGCCACATTGTGGTTTTCGTGATACTGGGAAACGTGCTAGAACGTGTATCCTCTAGTAGTGGAGGTCAACCACAAAACAGACAGTGTGCTCGTGATTGTCATTCATTAGTTGATTTGAAAAAATACTACAAAAATGAGATAGATGCAAGTGAGGCTCGATTGGCTAGGATTCTCACGCAAATCCAACACCTGTAGACCCTATGACTGAGTATGTATCAAATGTTGGGCGGTGTACGAGCACATCTTTGTCTATCTATTCAGAGCCTTTTCACGAGACATGCGGACATTTGTTTATATTTTTCATATATATGTTATTTAATTTTATTAATAATAATATTAATGAACAATTTGGATTTAATGTAGAGCACGTGTCCTAAATTTGCTCCATTTAATCCTACAACATCTTCTCAGCTTTTCATGAGTTACAGTTTTGGACAGGTACTAGTTTTAATTTTTTAATATTATTCGTTTTTAATATATTACATTTTTTTAATTGTGATCGTGTTAATAATTATTTTAACACAAATATATTTATTTTTAATAATAATATTAATGCACAATTTGGATTAATGTAGAGCACCGCTTCTCGATTTGCTCCATTTAATCCTACTATATCTTCTTAGTCTTTCACGAGCTACGGTTTTGGACAGATAATAGTTTTAATTTTTTAATATATTGCATTATTTTCATTGTGATTGTGATAATAATAACAGATGAGCTATGTTGATAATATTAATGCACAATTTGGATTTAATGTAGAGCACCGGTCTTGGATTTGCTCTATTTGACCATGCGACATCTTCTCAGCCTTTCACGAGCTACGATTTTGTACATGTACTAGTTTTAGTTTTTTAATATTTATTTTAATATATTACTACATTTTTAAAATTGTGATTTTGTTAATAATTTAATTTTTTTAAACACAAATGTATTTATTGTTAATAATAATATTAATGCACAATTTGGATTTAATGTAGAGCACCAGTCCTGGACCTTCTTCACGTGATACGAGTGCTTCTGTGAGACTCACCGGGATCACCGGAACTAACCAATTACTAATCAATCTTTCATGGAACTCTTCTTCATCTTCATTTGGGCTACGATCCTCATTCTGGTACGTGAGTTCCAAAAGATTATAAATCACTCATTGAGTACGAATCCATGCAGCGAAATCAACAATTGTGGCATGTGCGAGGACATTATGTTGCTCCTCTTCTGAAGATTCTTCTAAGGATTCTGGTGTTGATTCTTCAATATAGTCTTCGTCATCATTATCAGATACTTCAATATACATTTTTTCATTCAACTCAAACTCATCATTAAATGATAAAGAATATAATGTAGGCCCAATAACTATAAATTAAGTTCTAAAATTATAGAATTACTCTCCTACAATACTAATTTCATTCAGAATCAAATATTATTTCATAATATTAATTATATAAATCTAAATTATAAAATTTTACAGGAAGTACAATAATAGTGCAATAGTGGTAAAAAAAAATCGGTTTGCGCTCTAGATATGACGAATTGCGCTCGAGCCTTGGTAGATTGCGCTTGAGTGCAATTCATCGTATCTAGAGGGAAAACCACGTTGTTATCATTATGTCACTATTATTGTACTTCCTGTAAAATTTCATGATTGTTTGATCTATATATCACAAGCACTAGAACAAACATACATTTAATATACACATACACACATAAATATGAACATTTAATGATAAAATAAATATAACCTAAAATAATAGTTACATATTTTACTTACCTTGTAATAATCTCTTAGATCTTAGAATTCTCTTATCTTCGTGCTCTTACTTTTTGAAAATTCAAATACGTTAGAGCATGCATAGCGGGGGGCGACGCGGGCGTCTCGGGTAAGGGCGGGCAGCTGGGGCGTGGGCGTCCCGAGGGAGAGTTCAGTGTTGTGGGTGGGTGATGCGGGTGGCCGAGCGCTAGGTCGAGCGTTTGCCTCTGGGTGCGGGCGTCTGGCCCGGTTCCAGCGTTGCGTTTTGCAGCCTCCCGAGGCCCCATTTTTTTTTTGATTTTTCATTTTTTTTTTATTCTTCAATTCATCTATAAATATCCTATTTCAATCTCACATTTTCACACATCTTCATCCATTCTTCAATCTTTCAACCATTTCTCTTACAAGTTAGCAAAAAAAAATATGGATTACGAATTCAATAGGTTTCTATACCGAAGTTGGAGCCAAGGTGCAAGCTCCGATAATCAAAGTTCAGACAATTCGTCGTCCGGAGTTCCGAATTTTCAAAGCCAAAATTCTTCTTTCTCTTCCTCTCAATTTTCACCCTCTCAATTCAACCCTCTTTTCTACTCTACTCCTTCTTATCCTGGCCATACTTATTATGGCCAATAATTTCCATTTCCTCCGTATTCACCCCAATTCGCTTCCCAACCATCTCTTACATTCTCAACCGCTTCCTCCGGGGGAGCCGGAGGACTCGACGAAATCAACTTGAATGATTCCTTAAACGATGCTTCGGACGACTCTTGCTCTCACTCTCTCCAAAGGTGCCGCTCGAACAAAAGTGGGCGTTGCCTACACCGAGACAGATGACATTGTACTTTGCCACACTTGGCTCGACACAAGCCAAGACCCCATCGTCGGCAATAACCAAAAGGCCGAGGCCTATTGGTAACGCATCACCAACTTCTTCAACTACCAGCCGAAGTCTCGCACAATCCGACAGTTGAAGTGTCATTGGGCTCGTATTCAAAATACGACCCGGGTGTTTTGCGCCATCTACAACCGGTGCACCGATCAATGGGCAAGCGGCAACTCCGACCACGACATCTACCAAAAGGCATTGGCGGAGTACAAACAAACCAAAAGGTCGGAGTTCAAATACCGACATTGTTGGGAGATTTTGCGAAACACGCAAAAATTCCAACGAGTTGTTCCTGACATCCCCTCCAACAAAAGGAGAAAAAACAATATGGGGGAAGGGTTCATGAGCGAATCAACCTAAGGAGGCGAAGCCCAACCCAAACCCGAGGAATGTCTGATGGGGACGAAGGTCGCGAAAAGAAAAGGGAAGGGTAAAGCCTCTGCCTCCGAGCAACCAAATAACGAAGCGTTGGAAGCTTTGAAAGTAAGTTCTAACGCAATAACAACATTCACGAGGGACATAACAAGACTTGTTTATTACAAGATCTTGTTGAAGTATACGTCGATGATGACCCCAGAGCAACTCAAGCTACACAACACGATGTGTGCTCAAATTAGAAGTATGTTTGATTTCTAGTTTAGTTGTTTTTTAATTATTGTAATTTTCAATTTTAATGTTGTATTTTAATTTTTAAGTTAGGATTTAAATTATGTATTGTACTTTTTATTTCTAAGTTAGGATTTTAAATTATGTATTGTACTTTCTATTTCCATTTGAATGTTGTCTTTTAATTATTCTAATTTTTGTTTTTTAATGTTTTTTTTCGTTTTTTAAAATTAATATTTTAATTAAATAAAACATATTAAAATAAAAAATAAATTTTAAATACATATTTATTAATTTAAATTTGTAATTTAAATTAATAAATTTAATATATAACAAATATCCAAAATAAAAAAAATACATACATCATAAAAAATAAAAACAAAATTTAGAGTCTCCGAAGTCTCAAAGTGATAGTCTCTCACTGCTACCTACCAACACAACCTCTCTAATCCCACACAAAAAAAGTTCCAATTAATTACGGTTTTGCCACTGAGTCTCATGAATTAGAGTTCCCCATTGGGGATGCTCTTAGTGTTTGTTGATTTTGTGAAGAATAAGAACAAGAAAAAGAGTAAGAAGAGTAACGAAGAAAAAATTGAATTATGGTAGATGATGATATTTATTATAGTCTACCAATCATTCATTTATTTAACATAAATATTTATTTCTTTTTAAATTAAATATCTTATATTATTTCATCACAATATACAAATTAAATAATTTGCTTATTTCTATATCACAAAATGCAGTTTTAATGATCTTTTGTTTTTTGATTACATTTTATTAATTTATCAAAAAATATAATTTAAATAATTTCATCACAAAACTTTCATCAAAGAATTTGTTTATTTTTATATCACAAAATGGAATTTTAAGGATCTTTTATTTTTTAATTTATTACATTTTATTAATTCATCACAAAATAACATTTAAATAATTTATTTATTTTTATATCACAAAATGCATTTAAGAAACTTTTAGTAATTTAATAAGTGAAGTAGTACAGTTAAATAATTTGTTTATTTTTATAAATAAAATGCATTTTTAAAAATATTTTGATAATTTTAAAAGTAAAATGAGTATTTTTTACAGAATTTTTAAAAAGTAAGTATTTCTTATCGGTCAATATTTCTTACCTTAACATTATTCTTAACATTATTTAAAGCGAATATTTTTATACATTACCACTTAAATCATTATAACAGTCCAGTTCCAAACATAAAACATTTTGGATTCAGATGGAATTGAAACGAAATTGTGTTATATTCAACGTCATCCTCTATTATTCTTTTCAATTTTTTGTGGATGCCCAATTATTTAAAAAAAATACAGAAAATATTTTAAGATTCAGACAAAATAAAAAAGATCCAAAATCCTAAATTGAAGTGAAGGACAGTCCCTAAATCTACTTATATGTATACTAAAAACAAAAAAGCGTATTGATAAGCATGCGAAAGTCATTGGGTAGCGGCGGAGGCAAAGGTATGGGCGGCGGCAGTGGCGGTGGCGGTGGCATGATGAGAAACTTCCAAAGGGCAGTGAGGGCGGGCGTCGGCGGCCCACCGCCTAGCACTGGTGCCACTCTCAGCGGCACAAAGGTAGGAAAAAGCAAGACCTTGAACAAGAAGCAGCCTTCTTCTTCTCCTCCTCCTAATACTGCTTTAACTCGTTATTCTTCGAATTCGAATTCGGTGCCTTTTTCTTCGCTGCTGAATCTCCCGGTATCTGCTTCTGCGCCGACGTGGAAAACTTCTTCTTCGACGACTGTTTGTGGTGATGATTCCGAATGGGAATATGTTGATGGCGTGGCGGCGCGTGGTTTGTTCGAATACGAGGGCTATGTGTTTGGAAGTGTTCCATCTACAGATGAGGTTAATCATGCAGTTTCTGCACTTCAACAGTGAGTTTTTTCTTCTTCGTCTTTTCCTATTTTCTGTATATTTGTGATTCTAAGCTCGTGAATTCGTAAGGCTGTGACATTATTTGGTAAATGTTTGTGGCTTATTTAAAATACCTGCAAATTACTCTAGTTAGTGTAGGTGTTATTTGATGCAATTGATATATAGATTTGTTTATATGTGGCTAATAATATACTTCAAAAATTCAGGGCCATTGGTTCATCATCAAAGACAAATCCTTTTGAGGTTGCAAATAAAGAAGTGTGTTCAGAAAATGGAATATATATTGATGAGAAGATATATAGTAAGAAGGGTAGGGCTGAACCCTCACTTGATCTCTACGGTTGGAAAAGGTCGGATATTGTGTACAATGCCTTCCATTTATTAGAAACTGAACCTTCAGTGAAGGTATAATTCTATTTCTTACTCTCAAAATACACTTATCACACCTTTTATTTTGCGATTATCTAATTATTTATAAAATAGCAGCGCGCGGCAAGTTATGACTTTCGATGCATCTTCACTTTGTGATGCTTCTTTTATTTATCTTTATTATTTTTTTACTGTTAGTATAGTTATTGAGACTTCAATTAGAACAGCAGAAAACCACTTGATGTGTTCTCTGTCTTATTCCTGATTTAATTTAACTTTTTTCTTCAATCTAAGTTTATTGTCTTTTATGCTAATCATATCTGATTATATCCCATTAGGTAAGTATGTCTTATATTCCACATTAGGGTTGGTTATTTGCTAATCATAATTTACAGTTTTCGAATTATGATTCTCAATAGATTTGTTATTAGTTGAATCATATACCGCCTTTGACAACTTATATAGTGTAAATGTTGTTATCCTCTGCTTTATTTTTATTTCAAAAGGTTTTATCATCTGCTTAAGCTGTCCAAATCTATCTTGTGCAGAGAATGGTAGTTTCTTTATCATCGGATACGGCGATTTGGGACGCAGTCATGAACAACGAGGTGGTGAAGGAGCTACGAGGAACACTTGATCGAGGTTTGTACTTTGTACTTCACAGAAGGTGTATATTAACATTACTAGGTAAAGGGTGTGTTCTTGTATGTGAGATAGTAACATATATGTTATCATTTGAGTGGTGAGCAGCACGTAGCCAAGTTGGAGAGAGCTCGAGTGAGGCTCTGGACAAAGCCAACGGAGACGAGAACATCCTAAGCCGGATCGCTACATTTGCCAAGACTAAAGTGGTGGAGTTGTTGGACCTCATCACTTCACTTGTGAACAATGTTTTCAACCCAAAGCAAGAGAAGAGAGGAGATGATGATGATAATCAAGATGATGCATGGAATGGGAAAGTGAAGAGTTCATTCTTCCTCTCAATTGTAGTCTTACTTCTAGTCATCATGGCTCGAACCAATAATGCTTGAATTTTAATCATTGTGATTTATTTCTAGAAAATGAAAACCGTATTGCATAGACAAATAAAGTCTAAATTAATTGTTCATTTGTTTGTCTGCAACAAAACAATCAAAACTAATGGAACATAAGATACATTGACCAATATAGTGGACGGCTTATCTGTTTCCTTTAGACTACACATCCTTTACATTTTTTGATTGATTTGTAAATACTTTAATTGGATTAAAAGGGCTAAATAGTCCTTTCTAATTACAGATAAAAGATATTCTTTTGTTAAAAGAATAAATTTAACTAATTAAATGAATTACTATTGGTTAACAATGTGTGATATTGACTAAGAATGGGTGATATTAGTAGAGAATGTTACTTGAAATATTAGTACAATAAGTAGAACATGCAAGGGAAATTAAAGACCAAATGAGATACTTTTTTGTTACAAAGTAACTCGTGTTGTCTTTTCACAACGAACTCAATTGCAACATAAAACAATTCACAATTGTGTTTCATTAGGAAACCTATTTATAGATTGAATATTGATTAGGATATAATAGCATAGTCTAACACACCAAACTGAATGTTATAATGAGCAAAACACCTGATACAAGTACCAAACAAACAACATGAATAGATTAAAGACGTCTAGATACTACATCCTTTCTCTTGCTCCCCTAGCACCACCTTTTAAGTAAGGTTGATGTTGGTCCTGAAAGAGCTAGATTGGTGAATGGGGGGTAAGGTTTTCTTGTTCAAAACTTATATATAAGGCTTTAGCACTCTTAATAACTAAGATAGCTTGGAGTAGTAAAACAAATCTTCTTGTCAGGAAGATTTAATCTTTTTCAAATAATACCTTATGTGTGAAGAACAATAATCAAGATTGATAAATGCAGATTTAAACTTGATTAAAGTTGTGTGCGAAATATGGTGGTTAATGCTCTTTTAAATAGAAAAACGTTTTCTTTCTTGGAGAAATTATCAACCAATATTTAAATGCAAGAGTATGAAGAAGATGATAATAAAGTAAAACAGAAAGTAAGAACACAAAGTATTTAACGTGGTTCGGGATAAACTTTCCCTACGTCCACGGCTCGATCAAAACTAGATCGAAATCTACTATGTCTCCTTTCTTTTTACTCGTTGAGCTCGAGCCTCAAGTTTTATCAAAACTAGATAACAACTTGAGATTACACTTCTTAGATTGAAGAACTACAATCTAAATCTTACAACTTCTGGATCAAAGCTAGATCCTAACTTGGGTTTCGTAAACAATAGAATTCCAAAAAGTAAATCTTCAAAAAACTGTAAACACTACAGAGAATTCTTGATGGTTGGAAGTGTTTTGAGCAATGAGAGCTTGAAGATTTTAGCAGAGTAATAGCAGAATAATGGCTTGAATTCACGTCCTTCTTTTTGGAGGTGAAGGTGGTATATATAGCCTCTTTGAAGAAACTATCCGTTGGAGAAGAAGGTATTCCTTTTCAACGCATTAATGGCTGCATTAAATGCATGTCAGTGATGTTGAGACACGCGCTGCCAAATGAGAATGGTTACCACCATTCACGAAATTTCCCAATGTATTGCCATACTGGATATGATTCACCGTACAGGAATTTTGAATTTCTTGTACATCATTCCTTAAAGTATGTCTTTGATGTGACAATACGTTGAGTGGTTGACTTGAGACAAATTTAGGTATGTCGTCAGTCTACCGTAGTAATGGTGTGGATTTTAGCAGCTCGTTGTCTTTCGACAGATGCATATTGTTTCCTACAATAGCTTGGAGACAAGCTGTCCACACTTTGTTAATTGGTTTGATTCCAAATTAACATATATTTCTTGATCTTGACCTTTGAAGGTGTTTGAGAGTACAGATCGATTTAAGCTACGATCTATTAACAACTTGTCTCGCTGTTCTTGTAGTCTCTAGCTGTTTATTGTTACTTTGTCTCGCTGCTTTTAACGATCTGTTGTACATTGATACTTTGTCTCGCTGCTTTTAACGATCTGTTGTAGTGCAGCTCGCTGTTGTTGTCTCCATCTTCAAGACTTTCCTTTACAGCTAGATAGACAGATGGAAGGACTATTATCTATCTGTACTATTTACATTTGTAGCTGTTATGAATGCTAGGACTAGAAAGATAGATCACTATATGTAATACCCCGAAATACTGTAGCCATAATTAAAACGTGATTAAACCTTAATTAAGGCTATGCATCCTTAAGAG
>JAPKLX010000253.1:49670-207442 GCA_026898415.1 Leonotis leonurus
AACAGGGCATCCTCTGTTTTTCCCATTTCTGCACGTTTCACTGGTCCTTTTTTTTCTGAAATTGGTGTCATTTGAAAGATCTTTTCGATAGCTTTCCAACGCCTCTTTCAGATCTTAATTCGGAGTTCGTATGAGAAAGTTATGGGCTTTCGAAGTCGACGTGTCGGCCCTGACCTGTTTTACGCGAGAACTTATATGAGTTTCTTTGCAACCAAACATCATTTGCTAGAGTTATTTCTAAGTTAAGTGAGTCATGGTCTAATCTCTTGACTAAGAAAGGGTTAAGAAATTGGGCTGTGACACTATAAGTAAGTTTGAAAATTCAAACTTCCTTTTACAATTTTGATCTAGTAAAATCTAATCGAGAAGATATCTTAAACCAATATAAGGCTGAGGACAGCGAGCTGTTAAACTGTGAACAGATCCAAAATTCGATCTGTTCAAAGTTTTAACTTGCCATCATTACAATGAGTTTAGGCCTTGAGAGGAGGAAATTGATCTGTCCAAGAAAGCTTCAAGAATAATACAGATAGGAAAATTATCACGATCTGCTTCTTTTAAATACTAGTTGTTCCTTAATAGATAACATCAATTCCTTGATTTAAGATACCATATTTTAACTAAGTGTTGTTTCGAATAACATTATCAAAACCAATATAACATTGTAGGGTTCCCAACAATTTTCCCCTTTTTGATGATGTCGAAACCAACACTTTACAATTTCTAACTAAGTGTGATAATGGCAGTTAGATGATTATGCAATAATATTAAAGCATTAGATAACACATAAAACATTGCCTGGACAACAAGATATTGTCATCAGGTTGTTTTTGGATCAAAAGATGTTTATCATTTTCATTCACTAGTTGTTTAGCTGTTACAGAAAGATATTCAATAAGGACAGCGAGTTGTTCAATTACAAAGTGAAGGAAAAATAAACATCATTGTTGTGGAGCTTGGCTTTGATCTGCTGTTTGTTTTCTTGATTGTTCAGCCATCCTAGCTCTCCTTGCTTCAACCATCTCTCTCCTCCTCAACTCCGAGGAAACACCTAAACTAGCATATATGTCATTGAATACCCGTCTATAGTCTTTGTTGTTGAGGTCAATCGGGTATCCCATGGCTTTTGCAGAATGATTTATGTGATTGAGTATTGCAGTGTGATCCACTTTTGTCGTTCCTTGAATCCTTGGATAAAGAATGGTAGTCTTTTTCGGAGCAGTCAGAGATTGATTGGTCATTGCAGACTGTCTGTGTAGATATTCCACGAAGGATTGATTCTTGTATTTCTTGAGAAAATCTCTGAACAACTCGTCTACATCTCCTCCTTGCAAATTTTCATCCATCAGATAGTAGTGTTGCACTACAAATTCCTTGATAATCTGATTCCATTTAGAGGCCTTCTTTGAGTGTATCCATGTTAAATTTTGCGCATCCTTCAATTGATATTTTTCAAAAAATTTGAATACTGGATTTGTGGGCTCATCTTCATCAGTATCTGGTGTATCTTCCTCCACTTCATCCTTTTGTTGTCTTGCCTTTTCAGCAGCAAATAATTCGCGAAAGCCAGGATTTTCTACCTGTTCTGCTTTATATCCCGCGAGGAACATTTCTTTCGTTAGGTCATCCTCTGTAGCCACTTTATTTCCTTTCTTTGCAGCGAGAGCATCAGCCTCCTCTTTCATTCTTCTTTCTTTTTCTTCATTCTCCTTTTGTATTAACCTAGCCTCTGCTGCTTGTTTCGGATTCATCTTTCATTTGGTAGTAGCAGCAGGCTTTTTCTTTTGAACAGCGGGCTGTCCCTTCTTTACTTCCCCCTTTTCGACATCATCAAACTCCTTAGAGATGATGAGCTTAAGGGAGGAAACTTCATCAGCCATGTCCTGATACTTCTTGTCCATCTCCTCCTTGTAGTGTAACAGGGTAGATATGTTGGCGTTGATTTCATGAAATTGCTTGGAAGATGAGGCGGCAAGCTTCTTGATATCTGAAGACAGTTCGCCGTCTTTGACCTTCATATCAGTGAGTGTCTTGTTGATTTTGTAAATTTCATCCCCAGTTGCAAAGTCAGCTTTGTCTAGTTCTTCTTTCAGCAAAGGTTCGAGAGCAGCAGTTAGAGAAGAGGAAAGTATAGCTGGAACGCTCTTTTCAAGCACAGCTGGAATTGTAGAGTTTTCCATGTCCTCCAGCTGTTTCTCTACCTGCTTCTTAACTTCAGAAACCATCCGAGCACCAGCCGCTTTCATTTTGGAGTCAAACTTATCCACCTCTTCTTGGAAGCTGGATAATTTGCTATCAATATCCTTCTTGTAACCATCAACCACTTCCCTATCACTATCCAAGGCTTTGTGTAGTTCATTTGATAGAGAAGTGTGAGCACGTTCGAAGTTAGCCTCTGTCGCCCTAATTGCCGTTTCAGCAGCAGATTTGACAAAATTGGCTATGGCAGCAGATCGATCGTTGATGCGAACATGGATGAGTTGACTGATCTGCTCCTTTGTCAAAACATGATTAATATTTTGCATAAGCAAGTCGTCCAAAGAAAAGTGCTGATAATCAGGTGGTGCAGTGGCCTGGGTGAAAATATCTTCAATGATAGCTTCATCAACATGTTGAGACTCATCTTCTTCCTTCTTTCCTTCCTCATCTACTTTCTCTTCCTCATCTACTTTTTCTTCCTCCAGCTGTGCGATGTTAATGTCAGTTTCAACAGTCTCAATGACAGGGGGCTGTGATGTAGAGGTTTGCTTTACATTGGGAGAACATTGACCAACAGATTGATCAAGAACGTTTAGAGCCTCGTCAAAGTCTCCGGATGTCAGATCGACAGCGTTGTTGAAAAAATCTTGTTTCGTGGAGTAGTATGAGGCAATATCGATCTTTAATACAGCCGCTTCCTCCTTCATCTTGGTCAATACATATGTACGGAAGTATTGACGTGCGTCTGAGATATCAAGAAAACCAAAGTAGGAAATTAATTTGTTCTCCTCCACCTTGAGGTCACTTATGGTGAACAATAACAGAATCGCTTCCAAGACATAAAATTTGCTATCTCGAATGTCGAGATAGACTTGGAATCTTTTGGCCATATCAAAAGCGGTGGGTGTGAGTTCAATTCCTGGCAAACTCTTGACAATAGCATCTGTTGCAGCATTTTTCATTTGTTCAAACATCATTTGTGCACCCATTAACCTTTCAATCATATCTTCAGCGGGCTGTTCATGTAGGTTTACCGCTACATCAGCTTCATTGATACCAACAGTTGGTTCTGTAGCCTCCAATTCATCTATTAATTTACGGGCCGTGGGTTTGGATTTTTCTTTGACTGCCACCTTCTTAGGTGCCTTCTTTTCTGCTTTCATCTTCTTCTCCACAGCGGGAGATGATTCCTTGGTAGCTTTTTGTTTCCTTTTCTTAGCAGCTGGCTGTGCGTCCCCAGCTGCTTTTCGCTTCAATGGTTCAGCAGCTGCCTGTGTTGCTGCAGCTTCTCCCACAGTCCTGGGTTTCTTGACCGGTATAACCCATTCATCATTTGACTTGCCAACAACAATCATTGCTTCCCTAATCTTGGCATCTGTCACCTTTACAAAAATCTGCACTGCAATCCCTAAAGACATCTTGACCTGATGTCTGGATTTGGGCACAATCAATTCCTGGTCAAACTCTATGGCCTTGTGCCACTTGTCGTTGTTATAAACCCCATCGATGATGGTGCTGATTTTCGTGGACAGACGGAGAGGTCGCTTAACGTGGAGATGAATACAATCTCCATCTGTGTTATGTCGGAGATCGATCTACTTTTCTTCGTCAATGATAAGCTTGAGTAATGATCTGGCCCAATTGATGTCGAGATTTAGAAGCACAGCAGCTAGAACTTTAAGCTTGATTGGAGTCACCGCGTCAAAGGTTCCTTGGTGACCCAAGAATACTTTTTGAACGAAGTCAAGAAGCATTTTGTATGTGGGTAGCATTAAACCCCTTGTTATGGCTTTCCCATCCCATTCAATTGGTTGAGCTACCATCATATTCAAAGCTTCCTCTATTTGGTCGTGTGTGACGTCATCAATCATGCTTCCTTCATCAGTTAGATCATAAGTGTTTAGGATCATATCAATCACTTGTTTTCGTTCCTTTGCATCTTTGCCGATTGGCAGCTCGATTGTGTACTCATCATTGTCTTCCTCCACCCAAGAGCAGTAGAAGAGAGCCACTTGGCGAGGCAGATAGAATCGTGGTTCTTTGGTAATTATCTTGTAAAACCCTAAACAAAAATCACAAGTTTTGGTTAAGTATAGGGCACAGTTGGAAGTTAGCAACTGGATGAATTGAACAGATCGAATGGTCGATCTGTAGATTAACAGCTCGCTGTTAATGAGTATGGTAAGATAAGACAGCGAGAAGATGAATTGAAAGTTATAGCAAAATAGGACAGGTTGAATTATAAATCATTAACACAGAATTAAACCTCATTAGTCCAAATCATGCTTGAATTGGGAATTTGTGACTTCATTTCTTAGAGATCTCAGAGCACGGGTATTAAGGAATTGTGATACCATCAAATATACATAATCATGCGTGTTAAGTATATAGTTTGATGGATTGTGCACCATTATATAGCGAAAGAAAAGAAATAATCAATATGTATTACTGCATTTATATATGCCAGATATTCATATGTAACCAACGAATATGAAACCCTAGTTCATGCATTTCTAAACATCTTAAACAACCTGAACAAGCTTCGATTTTTGCAAAGAGATCATCAAGGAGAGAATATCCATGATGATTAAGAACAGCTCTGGGTTCAGGTGATAATCTTACTTCAATTAACTGAAGCATTTTGGAAACGGGAATTGGTGAGGCAGCATGCGACGATGATGAACTGGCTTGAGAATTGGTCATTTTGAAGGATGGGTTGTTAGGACAGGATTTGAGAGTTAAAGATTTGAATTTTTCAAGCTTCAACAATGGCGATTTGAGAGAAAATATATGAGAGTGTAGAAGATGAAGCAGCCAAACTATCATATATATATAGACATATCAACGCGTAGGATTAAAGGATTTGAAAGTAAGTTAAATCTACGGCTGAGAATACTCCCTGAAGTGATGATTTTGCCGCCCATTCCATCGTTTTAACTTCACACGCTAAAGGGCGTGACGTCAACAAGTCACATCTGCAGTCGCACGAGAATCGAGGTCTGCTGCATTTAATGATCCTTCCCTTTTCTCTAAATTTTCTGACACATTCGGCTCTTGGTATGTTCTAAATAAATGATTTTCAATGATAATCATTAGACATAAATAATAAGAGAGTGGAGAAATAAATGGAGAGAATTAAATGTCAAAACAAATAGCGAGAGTTAAGTAGCACGAATTAAATTCCCCCTTAATAAATGCCAGGTAGATTGTTTGATGCGAAAACAATCTGTTCTTTGATAACACCTCGCTGTTGAGTAATTGTGATATCTAGCTGTGTAGAGTTTGTTTGATACGAACAGCTAGACTTTAGTGTGTTCAATAGGTCGCTGTTATTCAATTAGCCATCTAGCTGTTTGGGAGGCTAGGCCAGTTCATATGTTCCCCATTTATTGATGCACCAATGTTGGATCAATCTGTCTCTTGAGTTTTCCTGGAACAGCTAACTTTCAAGATGAATTATCTAGCTGTGTAGATTGTCAATCGAGATAAAATGATTAATCAACAGATTGATGAAGAATAATGTAACAACAGATCGTATTGTACCATTTACTATCTGTTGTTTACACTTTTACCATTTTCGAGTAGGTTGATTAGACCTAACTTGCCACAAAGCATTTTGAATCTGTCCTCGGCAAATGCTTTTGTTAGTATATCAGCTCGCTGCACATCAGTATGAATTTTCTCTATTTTGATGTTCTTTCTTTCCACGTGGTCACGAATAAAATGATGACGAACATCCACGTGTTTGCATCGAGTATGAAGTACTGGATTTTGTGTTATTGCTATGGCGCTCGAGCTGTCACAAAATATTGTAACTGTATCCATCTGTACTTCGTAATCTTTGAGCTATTCTTTGAGCCATAGGATTTGTGCAGTGCAACTCCCTGTAGCCACGTATTCTGCTTCTGTTGTTGAGGTTGCAACCGAAGTTTGCTTTTTAGAGAACCACGAGATAAACTTGCTTCCAAGAAATTGACAAATCCCAGATGTGGATTTTCTATCAAGCTTGCAACCTGTATAATCAGAATCAGAGTAGCCAGTTAATACAAAATTATCATCACAAGGATACCATAAACCTATTTCAATGGTCCCTTTGAGATAATGCAAAATTCTTTTGGCTGCTTCTAAGTGGGATTCCCTTGGACTTGCTTGATACCTAGCGCAAACACCAACAGCAAAAGTAATATCAAGTCGACTTGCAGTTAGATATAAAAGTGAACCGATAATACCGCGATACTGTTTTACATTTGTTGCCTTCCCAAGTGCATCAGGACCAATCTTTCCATTAGTTTGCATAGGGATTTTTGCTGGTTTGTTGTCTTTAACACCAAATTTTGAGATGAGATCGTTGATGTATTTGGATTGATTGATTAGGATCCCTTCAGCAGATTGTTTGACTTGCAAACCTAGGAAGAAGTTCATTTCTCCCATCATTGACATCTTGTACTTATCCTGCATTAACTTGCTAAATTTGTTGCAAAGGAATTCTGATTTGGATCCAAAAATAATATCATCAACATAAATTTGAACTAAAAGGATATAGTCTTGGACTTTGATGGTGAATAACGTCTTGTCTACTGATCCTCGTTTGAATCCCAATTGAAGTAAGAAAATCGACAGTGTTTCATACCAAGCTCGAGGAGCTTGCTTTAGTCCATATATTGCTTTAACCAATCTGTACACTTTGTTTTCATCTTCAACTTCAAACCCAGGTGGTTGTTCCAAGTAGACTTCTTCTTCCAGAATGCCATTTAGAAATGCACTTTTTACATCCATCTGGAATACTTTGAAACGTTGGAAGGCTGTATAAGCAAGAAACAGTCTGATAGCTTCTAGTCGTGCTACGGGTGCGAAGGTTTCATCAAAATCAATTCCTTCTTGTTGACAATATCCCTTGGCGACCAGTCTTGCTTTGTTTCTTACTACTTCTCCTGTTTCATCTCTTTTATTCTTGAATATCCATTTTACTCCTATAACGCCTTGATGTCTAGGTCGATCCACCAAGTACCATACATCATTTCTTTTGAATTCATTTAATTCTTCTTGCATGGCATTGATCCAATCTGTACTTTGCAAGGCTTCTGTGATGTCTTTAGGTTCAGTGTGGGCTAGATAGCAACTTAGTAATGCGCTTTCTCCATGCATGCGTCTAGTTTTAACCCCATCTGTTGGGTTTCCAACAATAAGATCAGATGGATGGCTATCTACCCATTTTCTTCGCCTTTTCATTTCTTCCTCAGATATTTCGATTTCTATCTCATCGGGAGGGTTCTCAAATTCTGGATGTTCTGTAATAAGATCATCAATGAAATTGTCAGCATTTAAGTTAATATTTGATACATTTACCAAGTTTTGAACAGATGGTTGTTGAGTTGTAGGTGAAGCAGATAGGATATGTTGTTCATCAACAGATGGTTGTGAACATCCTTCATGTGAAGTTCCCCCTTCATCTGTTCCCCCTAGCTGTGATGTTTCTTCATCTGCATCTGCCCCCCCTTGCTGTGATACAGTTTCAGCGGGTGGACATTCTTCTTCTTCTTCCTCTTTTCTTGGACTCCATAGTAAAATATCATCAATTAGTTTACTCTCAGAGTTCTTAAGAGTGGAGGAAGGTGAATTCTTGTTTGATTTATCATCATCTGTTCCTAACATCTCAAAAGTAGATTCGTCAAATACAACATGAGGCGTTACTTCCACAACAAGAGTTCGCTTATTAAAAACACGATAAGCTTTACTAATGTCGGAATATCCTAGAAATATTCATTGATCAGTTTTGCTATCAAATGTCTTTAATTGAGTTTTCCCATTATTGTGAATGTAACATTTACATCCAAAAGAACGAAAATAAGTTAAATGGGGCTTCCTGTTGTACCATAGCTCATATGGAGTTTTGCCATGACGTAGGGTTACAACAGATCGATTCTGTGTGTAGCATGCGGTGTTGATCGCTTCTGCCCAGAATTTCTTTGGAAGATTGATTTCACTTAGCATGGTTCTAGCTGCTTCCTTTAACGATCTGTTGCGCCTTTCTACAATTTCATTTTGTTGTGACGTACGAGCTGCTGATGTTTGATGTTGAATTTCCATCTTTGAGCAATAAGCTTCGATCATTTGATTTATGAATTCAGTCCCACGATCAGATCTAATTGTGATGATTGATTTCTCTTTTTAATTTGATAATCTGTTGAGAAGATCAGGTAGCTTTTCAAGGGTTTCCTTTTTCTTATACATAAAAATAACTCAATTAAATCTAGAGAAGTCATCTATAATAACTAATGTATACTTTCTACCATTTACACTTAATGGAGATACAGGTCCAAAAAGTTCTAGATGTAGAAGTTCTAATATTTTGGTAGTGGAGTGTGCTGCCTTGGTTGGGAAAGATGCTCTTGTTTGTTTTCCCGCTTGGCAAGCTTCACATACATGGTCTTTGTCATATTTTTGATGTGGTTGACCTTCGACCAGTTTATCTTTGACCAGCTTGTTGATTGATTTGAAGTTGAGGTGGTTTAAGCGTTTGTGCCATAGCCAGCTGGTTGTTGAACTTGATGCAGTTACAAGACAGATTTCAGTCTGTTCATTCCATTGTACAATGTACAATCTGTCCTGCAAAATTTCGGTAAGAAGAATTTCTTCTCCTTCCAAGTTCTTTACTAGATATTTATTAGCGGTAAATTCTACTCTTTTATTATTAGCACAAAATTGACTAATAGAGAATAGATTGTGATTTAAGCCTTCAACATAGGACACATTTTGTATGATTGTGTTACCAACATGGAGATTGCCATAACCTCGTGTATATCCTTTTGAGTCACCTCCAAAGGTTACAATTGGTCCATTGCTTTCTTTGTAGTTGGATAACAACTCTTTATCGCCTGTCATATGCTTGGAACATCCGCTGTCTAGTATCCATACCGCGCCCCGAGCTGCATCTCTTCTTCTTCTCGATTTCCTAACCTGCAAGTATAAATCATTCAGCTACCCTACTGATTGAGGGTGTGTTGTTAGTAGACAATGTTCCTTTTGGAACCCAAATCTGTCGAATAATCGAGACATTGTTGGAAGCTCGAATTTTTCTCCCGTTGAAGTCGATGTATACGATTGGCTTTTTGTGTGCATATGTCAAGGTTTGAGCAGATCGAAGTCTGGGAGCAGGTGTTGTTCTTTGTTGATCAGTTGGACGCCTTTCTTTGATAGGATTAGCCTGCTGTTGATGACCTCTTTTCGGTTGATTATTATATTGAGCAGGTGGTTTTGCTTGTTGAGGTCTAGCTCCTTGAGTTGAGATCCTTTGTTGTTGATGATGCGGTTGCTGCTTCGGCGACTGTCGTATCAGCACTGCTTGCGGCTGTCTTATATTTTGATTCTTGAGATTTACCACCTTCCCTTTGCCTTGCTCTTTAACAAAGTTCCCAGATGGAGATCCTTTGTTAATTCCATTAAACCCTATTCCTCCACGATCTGATGATCTCTTTTGCATGTCATTGATAAGATGAACTCTGTCTGACTTTTTGTGGATGTAATAATTAAGCATCGTACTTAAATTATCCACCTTATTGTTTGCTGACGATTCTCTCCCAATCAAATCAGAGATCTTAGCAGTGAGAGCGTAGACTTCTTTACTTTTGTTCTTGATTTGTAGAAGCATCGCCTTTTCTCTTTCGTTGAATGAAGCACTTACCTTCTTCATTTCTTGTATGGTGTTTGCCATCTTTCCATTTTCTTTGATCGCATGTTTAAACATTTTGTTTAATCTTGCATAATGTTCCATTAATTTTGAAAAGTCTTCCATGGACAGATCGTCCTCTTCTTCTGTCTCTCCTTCATCACCCGAGTTGCATATAGATGAGTTAGAATTGAAAGAAGTTTGATTAATTTCTACCTCATTGTTATCGATTCCATTTTCATGACCCATGAGGCATTCATCCCATTCGAGGTTCAGCTCGTTAGCCATAAATGCTTCGTCATTTTCGGATGAGCTATCGGTAAGCGTATTTGGTGTAGCTTGTTCTTCAGCGAGCATAGCTTTTCTTTGTTCTCTAAGCTTTCTGTCGCTTTTATTCCTTAGCTCTTCTCTCTCAGCCTTGGAGATATCAGGACAATCTGTTTTAAAGTGACCTTTCCTACCACACTTGAAACAAGAGAATTCGGATAGGTCAGCTTTAACATATGAGGAGTTAGTTTTTACTTCACTTTTTCTATCGGGTCGATCTCCCGATCGATCTCTTCCTTTGAAGTTTCGATTGTTATCTTTGTAGAGAGGCTTGTATCGCTTTGCCCTTAGTTCCATCTTCTGGAATCTTTGTGCCATAAGTGAGTATTCCTCGAAGTAGTTCTTGGTGGGGTAGTTTTCATCATCCGAACTTGATGAATCTTTTACCACCACAACTGGTGTAGACTTCCTTTCCACCTCCTTTTCTTTTAACTTGGCTTTAAAAGCAGTTTCCTTTTCTTTCATTCCTGCAACAGATGGTTTGCTAAGAGAAGAATTAGAATGACCATGAATACGATTAATTTCGTACTCATTGCCCGTTAGTAAATCAAATAGAGCATCAATAGTAAGAGAGTTGAACTCTGGCATCATGGGATGCATTGCTGAGTATATCTCCCAGCTGGCGGGTAAGGCGTGAATGATTTTGAGGTTCCTCTCTCGTTGAGTATATTTGCCTTTGTCGATGGCATCTATCTCGATCAAGATTTCGGTGAATCTGTTTTTCATTTGCGCTAAAGTTTCACCGGATTTCATCTTGAATTCTTCATATCTGTTACAAGCTATGGACAGCTTGTTTTCTTGAATCACATCGGATCCCATGCTTATTCCTCGCAGCACATCCCACATTTCCTTTGTTGTTTTAAGACGTCTGATTTTGGCCAGATAGATTCCTCTCACTGTACTTGAAATCAGTCCTTTTGCATAGTCGTCTAGACTTGCTTCTTTCTTCTCCTCCGTTGTGTAGTCATCCATGTCTTTTTCTTTTTCGACTAACTCAACGGTGGGTGTGGGTTCGGTTCCATCTTTTATCTCCGTCGAATGTTTGTGCATGATTTTGATAGGCCCATTTGTGATGACGGACCACATTTTGATGTGATGAGCTCTAAGACACATTTCCAATCTGAAGCTCCACTCCTCATATCCAGCAATTGAGAAATCTTCACAAGCTCTAGCCATTTGTCCTTCCATGACTGAAAGGTAGATGGTTAGATAAATGCAGATGCACTATGCTGTGAAAACGTTTACAAGATCTATCTAAGATGACCACACAGAGATAATCTCTTGTGAATTAGAAACAATGGTCAATATGGACCACTGCTCTGATACCACTTGTTGGTCCCGAAAGAGCTAGATTGGTGTATGGGGGGGGGGGGAATACACCAATTCAAACTTTTAAGGTTTTCTTGTTCAAAACTTATATATAAGGCTTTAGCACTCTTAATAACTAAGATAGCTTGGAGTAGTAAAACAAATCTTCTTGTCAGTAAGATTTAATCTTACTCAAATAATACCTTATGTGTGAAGAACAATAATCAAGATTGATAAATGCAGATTTAAACTTGATTAAAGTTGTGTGCGGAATATGGTGGTTAATGTTCTTTTAAATAGAAAAACGTTTTCTTTCTTGGAGAAATTATCAACCAATATTTAAATGCAAGTGTATGAAGAAGATGATAATAAAGTAAAACAGAAAGTAAGAACACAAAGTATTTAACGTGGTTCGGGATAAACTTTCCCTACGTCCACGGCTCGATCAAAACTAGATCGAAATCTACTATGTCTCCTTTCTTTTTACTCGTTGAGCTCGAGCCTCAAGTTTTATCAAAACTAGATAACAACTTGAGATTACACTTCTTAGATTGAAGAACTACAATCTAAATCTTACAACTTCTAGATCAAAGCTAAATCCTAACTTGGGTTTCGTAAACAATAGAATTCTAGAAAGTAAATCTTCAAAAAACTATAAACACTACAGAGAATTCTTGATGGTTGGAAGTGTTTTGAGCAATGAGAGCTTGAAGATTTTAGCAGAGTAATAGCAGAATAATGGCTTGAATTCACATCCTTCTTTTTGGAGGTGAAGGTGGTATATATAGCCTCTTTGAAGAAACTATCTGTTGGAGAAGAAGGTATCCCTTTTCAATGCATTAATGGCTGCATTAAATGCATGTCAGTGATGTTGAGACACGCGCTGCCAAATGAGAATGGTTACCACCATTCACGAGATTTCCCAATGTATTGCCATACTGGATATGATTCACCGTACAGGAATTTTGAATTTCTTGTACATCATTCCTTAAAGTATGTCTTTGATGTGACAATACGTTGAGTGGTTGACTTGAGATAAATTTAGGTATGTCAGTAGTCTACCGTAGTAATGGTGTGGATTTTAGCAGCTCGTTGTCTTTCGACAGATGCATATTGTTTCCTACAATAGCTTGGAGACAAGCTGTCCACACTTTGTTAATTGGTTTGATTCCAAATTAACATATATTTCTTGATCTTGACCTTTGAAGGTGTTTGAGAGTACAGATCGATTTAAGCTACGATCTATTAACAACTTGTCTCGCTGTTCTTGTAGTCTCTAGCTGTTTATTGTTACTTTGTCTCGCTGCTTTTAACGATCTGTTGTACATTGATACTTTGTCTCGCTGCTTTTAACGATCTGTTGTAGTGCAGCTCGCTGTTGTTGTCTCCATCTTCAAGACTTTCCTTTACAGCTAGATAGACAGATGGAAGGACTATTATCTATCTGTACTATTTACATTTGTAAGTTTGAAAATTCAAACTTCCTTTTACAATTTTGATCTAGTAAAATCTAATCGAGAAGATATCTTAAACCAATATAAGGCTGAGGACAGCGAGCTGTTAAACTGTGAACAGATCCAAAATTCGATCTGTTCAAAGTTTTAACTTGCCATCATTACAATGAGTTTAGGCCTTGAGAGGAGGAAATTGATCTGTCCAAGAAAGCTTCAAGAATAATACAGATAGGAAAATTATCACGATCTGCTTCTTTTAAATACTAGTTGTTCCTTAATAGATAACATCAATTCCTTGATTTAAGATACCATATTTTAACTAAGTGTTGTTTCGAATAACATTATCAAAACCAATATAACATTGTAGGGTTCCCAACAGTTGAAGATGTCGTTTCTTCAACTACTGCATAGGAAAATGACGAAGTGGCCGGGATGAATTATTTCTCTTTGAAAAAGAGTCTTCCAAATCATCTGAGAAAGATAATTCAGGCAATTTTTATAGAGGAGTGTTTCGTAATCTTCAAACTTTAAAAATTAGATTTAAAATCAAACTATAAATGTTGCAATCCACTCTAGGGTGTTGATGTTGGTCGAGATCACCCTTCCTCAAAATTAGAGAATATTTTTCCACTAACTTTAGCTCATGATTTAACCACCTTCAACTTATTCAAACAAGTTCAAAGTGCCTCACATTTTTATTAAATATACAAAGAATATGAAAACATTAAGGAAGGGACATATTATCTATATACAACTACTTTTGCAGACTCGACGTTCAACTCCCGGGAGATCAGGTGTGCTGTATTGGGGGGATACATCACAATCCAACTTTCTCGCGTTTGGCTGCGAACATCAGGTTGAGAAGCAGCTCGCTGTTTATAACAGAACAGCTCGCTTGGTGTAGCAGTCGATCTCTTCTTACGTAGAGAGAGATTCAGCTGCTCAAGTAAGTTCTCAACACAGAGCGTGAATAATGTGTCAATGAGCAGATACGGGCAGCTAGATGGAGCATACCAAACGATCTGTCCAACCACAGATTGTGTGCGGAAGCTGTATGTATGTTGTTGATCTGTGTTGTGAGATGTTTGGCATCATGTGCTGTCTTCCTGCTGGTAGTACAGATCGTTACTGATATCTTTCTTGTTGGGTTGATATGTACTTTGTTACTAATGTTCAATCTATGGAAGCAACAACTGCGGCTCCAACTCGTCAGTGATCCATTTTAGTCCCTCTTGACTTGACTTGATCACCTCTCTGCACATTTGCCTGAGGTTGCTATATATCCTTTTGAGAGTGAGCTAACCTGTTTCCTTTCTTGACAGATCGCACTATGAATGCAGCAGCGGGAAATGTATTCTTCCCTCTTAGCTCGTAATCGATTGTTCTCGCTCCTTCCTGCATAGGACCGTTAGATAAATCTATTGACAATTCAGATCGATTAGAATTTACCACTTTAGAATCATCCTCATCTTCTGAAATTCGAGCTAGATAGGCTACATCATGTGATGATGAGCTTGAGGAAGAATCTGTGGAATCCTCGACTACCAGAAAAACTTTCTTTCCTTTGAGCTTTTTGTCGGAGTTCGTCGAACAGCTTGAGTTCTCCCGCATTCTATCGCGGTAGAGCTTCTTGTACTTGTTAGCACGTACTTCAAGCTCTTTGAATCTCCTAGTCATGGAGGCATATTCTTTCATAAGTTGTTCATTCGAAAGCTCTTCTTGAGCTTCGCTGGTGGAGGTCATTTTTGAAGATGATCTTGCTTTAAAGACAACCTTCCCTTTTCATTTTGGATTCAGCTTCTTTGCTGACCTTATATGTGCCATGAAGTCTGTCTGTTAATTTCATACTCATTACCTGAAATAATATTAAATATATCATCACAAGATAGAGAGTTGAAATTTGATCTTGTTTGGATCAAGGCAACATAGATAAGCCAATTTGCAGGTAGAGCTCAGATGATCTTCATGTTTAGTTCACGTTGGGTGTATTTGTTTGGGCTCATGGATACAATTTCCAGTGCGATCTCTATGAATTTGTTCTGCATCTTTTGAATCGATTCACTGGGCTTCATCTGGAACTCCTTAAACTTGTTGCAGGCAATAGATAGTCTAATCTCCTTCATCCCCTCTGATCCCAAGCTTAATTGCTTTAATGTATCCCACATCTCTTTGGTTGTTTTCAGGTGTCTAATCTTGGCCACATACACACCATGTACGGTACTCGATATGAACCCTTATGCATAATTATCCAGCTCAGCGACCCTGCGTTCTGCCCTTGTGAAAGTCATGGGATCTCTAAACTATTTCACTCCAGCTTGGTCTCCTTCTTTCTGCTCCTCTCCATCTTCATAGATAATGACTGGTCCATTTTGGATAATGTCCCACATTTGTACATGATGAGCTCGTAGGCACATTTCAATTATGTAACTCCATTCATTGTAGCCTTCAATGGAGAAGTCTTTGCAAGACCTGAGAAGATGAGAATCCATATGCAACGAAATGCAGTAAGGGATGAAAAATAATTTTCTAAGTAAGGATCTATTCAGTTGACCACGCAGGTTGGAAACCCGTGTAAAAGATAAAGTGGTCGGTTGAACTACTGCTCTGATACCACTTGTTAGGACCCAGGAGAGCAGGTGTAGTGTATGGGGGGGGGGGGAGGGGAATAAACTACAATCCAACTTTCTCGCGTTTGGCTGCGAACAACAGGTTGAGAAGCAGCTCGCTGTTTATACCAGAACAGCTCGCTTGGTGTAGCAGTCGATCTCCTCTGATGTAGAGAGAGATTCAGCTGCTCAAGTAAGTTCTCAACACATAGCTGAATAATCTGTCAAGGAGCACATACGGGCAACTATATGGAGCATACCAGACGATCTGTCCAACCACAGATTGTATGCGAAAGCTGTGTGTATGTTGTTGGCTGCTCTAATACTTAGAAAATATATTTTGTTTATATCGAATGTTCTTTAATAGATAGATTTAAGATGCAAAGCTCACTTAATTAGATAAGCTCGCTGGTGAGTGATAAACAAAGAATCAAAATAATGCAATGCAAAATATAAAAGAACACACAATATTTATAGTGGTTCGGGAAACCCACTACATCCACGATCGATCAAAGCTAGATCGATGAATCCATTAACCTTGGATCCCTCGATTATTTATCCTCGTTGAGTATGAGCAAAAAATCGCTTATTTATTCTCGCTGAGTACGAGATTACAACTCTCTTATTTAAACTCGTCGAGTACGAGATTTGAGTTTGGTTTTATAATCGTTCTTTCTCCAAGCTTTTGGCTATGGAGGAAACTAGAACTATGGGCTTTGAAGTCTCAAATCTAAGATAAGTTCTAGCGGGTTTATCTTCATAATTATGGTGATTTCTCTCTAATTTACAACACTCAATGATGTATATAATCAATATCTAGTGTTGAATAAATCTATGGAAAACTGGAGAGAGAATCTTGTGGCGTTGAAGCTTTTTCTGGGTAATATTTTGAACGCCATTTCTAAAGAAGGCTTGAAGTATATATAGGCATATTTGAATTATAGTCATTGGAAGTCTTTGCAGCTTTTGTAGTAAACATTAAATGCTCTTTTGACCTTTGGCTGCTAACTGTACTTCTAGCCGTTGAAGTTTGTCCTACGTGGATGTTGACGTGGCATACGACATGTAAGCTTATCAATTTAGGTAGATTCTAGCTTCCTCCAATTGGGATGAACAACTCGTTTGGACCTCATAAGAACAGGTGGATTAAAACAATCTATAGGTGAGCAAGTTGTATCCAATAAACATTGAGATGTCTCTCCATGAACAGTAGATCGATTTGCTATCAATCTATTGATTGATCTGTTATAAATAGATCGTTTGTATTAATCTTCTTCTTTTACAACTTGTTTTCCATCTCGTTATGCGCCTCGTTTGAGTAGTTGTTGAACGATCTGCTAAACACAGGTCTTTTGTAACGAGTTGTTCCTTGTATATCTTCTTATGTAGCTTGATGTCAACCTGTTTGATACAAGGTTGATTCTATCGTGCTGATTCTTGGTCTTCTTATTGACTTGTCCATCGATATGTTGATCGATCTGCTTCTTGGTAAGAATGATGGCATGTTGTGCGATAAATTAGATGCTATAAAAACTAAGTCAAGATAGATCATGTTAGTCCTATGAACAGATCGTTACATCGATCTGTTCTCACATTTTGACTTAACTTGCTACATAACAAGGTCGATCTTTATAGCACAGATCGTTAATTTAATCTGGCCTTACAGGTTGTCTCCCTTCCAATAGATAGACAAAATAAGATCAAGCTCTATGACACAGGTCGTTAACTCAACCTGATCTTACAAGTTAGTTGATCTATTATTTAGAACACAGATGGCTCTTATGGACACGATCTGTCCTTACACTTAACCATTCTGTAAAGCCTATCTAAGCATAAATACCTAAGCATATATATATATTATGGTTTCACATCATCAAAACATATACATAATGATTTCCACAAGCATAAAAAATGTTCCCAACATGAATTTTTGTACACATAATGTTGACAATATCATAATTTTACCAACGTTTCATCAAACATGCACTGGAATCTACATTGACTCTAACATATTCTAATTTTTTTTAGACCAATTCACCTGTTTATTTTAAGTATTATGAATTTATTTACCTCTAATTGTTTTTTCATTTTTTCTAAATAAAACATAATTTGACACATTAGTTCTGGTAACTTTTCGTGGGCGTGTGTTTATGGGTAAAAATGAGTAACATATGAATTCTGCAAATTCGAATTCATGTGTTCATGTATAAAATTTGATAACAATTTAAAAAACTATATATGTGTGTGTAGAAAAAAAAATGAACACATGATTCTCAAGAACCGAATGAACTCAAGCTCAAGAGTTAAAGTATATGTTCGTGTTTAAATTTGGGTAACAAAAGAGTCCCGTAAACTCAAGTTCGTAGGATTTGTGTGTAAAGTAAGGTAACATATGAATATTGCAAACACGGGTTCACGAAATTTGTTCGTTCGTGTAAAAAATAAAAATTTTGGAAAACTATATGTTACAAAAAAGAACTAACACATTACTCTCGTGAATCTGATTTTACATAATTCACATGCTCATGTGGGATAAGTGTTAGAGTTTGTATACTTTAAAGCACAATTTATGCAAGAGTATTTTAATAGACTCGTTGCATTTCAATTTTAAAGCACAATTTGTTTTATGTTGATTGTATTATTGCAAACAAGTTCATATTCTGCATTGTGCACTTTGTGGTGGATCAATGATCAGAGAAGATCACATAGTCGGTTCTTGTACAATAAAGTGTTGCATCCCAAATAGGCCTCGAAAATGTCTATTATAAAATGCAAAGCCCACTAACCAACAACTGCGTGCTAGGGCTATTATTCTGTTTAACAATGCGTCTCACCACAATACAAACTGGAACTAGAAAAAGCTTCTCGCCCTCATCAAATTCTGAAAGATTGGATGTCACACGATGATTAGAGCCAACATTCTTCTTCAAAAGATTTACGTGAAATACAAAATAAAGTTTGGATGATGGTGGCAATTCTAGTTCATACGCTACAATTCATACACGATAGAGTACTTTAAAAGACCCCGCATAACGTGGGCTAAGCTTCCAAAATCTATGCACCCAAATGGAGCATTGCATGTAAGGCTTAAACTTCAAATACACCTAATCATCTATTTGGAATTCTCAATCAATTCAGTATTATTTGCAGATAGTCACATGACATCTTGTGCTCGCTGTAACTTCTTAAGTTGCATTTGAATCTTAACTTTTTCTCTTACCGTAGTCTCCAATTCCACAATTTGAGGATTATTATAGGAACTTAGACCCATCGGCATAGGCACATGCCTATAAAAAGCTTCAAAATGTGATCATTGGATAGTAGAATGGTATGAAGTGTTGTACCAATATTAAGTGAGAGGTAATCATTGGGCCCACAACCGAAGAGTATGGCTCGACATACAGCATAGGTAGGTCTTGAGGCATTGATTACCCGCTCACTTTGGTCATCCGTCTGGGGGTGATAGGTCGTACCCAAGTGATGCCTAATTCCCAAAGCGTGCAAGAGTTCCTTCCAAGAAAGACTCGTAAATATCTTATCACGGTCAGAAACGACGCTGGGAAATAAAGAGAAAGAGAAAGAAACAATAGAGAAAGAGAGAGAGGTGTTATGAGAGAGTGACGGAGGGAGAGAGAAATATATAGAGAGAGTGACATGAGGAAGAAATAAGATGAATCCACAAAGCATATGCTTTTTAGCCTTTTTTTAAGTAATTTTCTCAGGGAAAGATTGTGACTGCATTTGTGTGCTCAAGGCTGATCACAGCAAGACCTCTAATTAGCTGAAAGACATTTGGTATCAAGTCCTTATTGTATCATTTTCCTGCTTCACTTTTGAGTTTCCCACAATGGAAAAATTTATCTAACCTAATGTCCCTAGGTCATCTGTATTTGTCATGCGTAAATAATACTCCCTCCGTCCCACTAAGCTTGACACGTTTTATTATTTTAATACACTCAATTGAATGTAAATCGTGTCAAATTTAGTGGGACGGAGGGAGTAAATTTAATACTCATGGACACTCAGTATGATGTATGAAAAAGTAATGAACTGCAGAATTTCTATTTTTTCCTTTGCAATGTACTTTTCCACTAGTAGACCGCTATATTGCATTGCAAATCTGCAACACAATTCTCTCCTCAAATATACTGTAAAAGTCATTTTTTTGAACAAAGTATTTCATGGTAGTAGGCTTATAGCTGTAAACAATAATTGAAAATCCATATGATTCTATGTACCATACTTATGAACACCTGTGTCTCGTCTATTTTATCTTACTCCCACAAAAGAAACTTAAAATAATCTTCAAAAGGTAATAATGCATCTCAACTCCTAATGAAAATACTCCCTTCATCCCATAAGAGTGTTTCATGATGGAGATGACACAAATTTTAGTGAATGTTAGGTGGGTCTATTTGAGTGGAAAAAGAGCCCACATTTTTTTTAAAGTACAGAAGTGTAAATGTTAGATAGTGTGTTTGAGTAGATAAATGGGCCCACAACCTATGTGGTAATGAAGATAAAAAGTAATGGATTTGTTGTTAGGTCATGTCCTAAAATTGGTGGGAAACACTCTTATGGGACCTACTGAAATGGCAATGAGTTTCACACTCTTATGGGATGAAGGGAATACAAGACAAAGATGTGCCAAAAGATGAACAAATGAAGTGATGTCCGCCAAAAATCAAAAAAGAGGAGGAACTTATTTACCTCGTCCAGAAAGCCATGTTTGAATAATTCCGTCATCATTTCATTTCTGCCATGAACTTCTCATATTCAGAATCAGTGTTGTAGCTACTTTTCTCAGAAGATAGTGACGGTGGAGGCACAGATGGATTTGAGGACCAAGGAACATTAATCAAGCTTTGGGAAGAGTCCACAGAAGACTGAGGCACAGCAGGAGATGGCGACAGAACGGCACCATAATGAGGAGGATAGCCATATGGAGCTGTAGGATATGGATTATGGGAATTTGGTGGCAACATTGAAGTTACAGAATTGCCATAGACATAAGTTGGATGCAATTGAACTGGTGCACTACTCTGAGATTGCATGCCTGGAGGGAAACCATGTTGCGTCTCCCCAGATGATGCAAAATTTTGCTGTGTGTTAGTGGAAGAAGAAGCCTGTGTCTGCACACCAGAGGCACCAGGAGGCATTGGAGGTGCGAGATATTGCATTCCATATTGTGGAACTGCTTGACCTGGAATGGGAGGGTATATTGTCGATCCTGGTGGCGGAGGAGGATAAGGTGCATATGAAGGAGGAAGGGGAGGTCCCCAAGGAACTGGGGCCCCAGGATAAACACCAGGTGGTGCACTTCCAATAGGACCAACAACATTGTACTGTTGGGAGGGGTAGGCACCATGAGGCTGCTGGTTTGGAGCAGGATATGTTGGCACAGGTGGGGCAAGAGGGCCTGGAGGCACTGCAGGCTGGGGTGGTTTACCAGCGATCCTCACAGCAATTTTTCTCCCGTCTAACCTACTCCCATTCATGCCTGCAATTGCATTATTAGCCTGCTGCATATCTGCATACTTCACAAAGCCATAACCCTTACTCAAACCAGACACACGGTCTTTGATAACTTTGGCCATAACAATTTCACCAAAAGGAGCAAATAAAGTGATAAGACCATCATCTTCCAGAGTGGGAGGCAAGTAACCAATTATAGCATTCTGTAGTGAAAAGCCGAGATACTAAGTAAGAGTGATACGGCTCGTCCATCTTTTCACTTATCTTCCGTTGGACTTCATATCTAGCTGAATTTATCTGCATTTCAAGATCAACATTCGGCTATTTATTTCTTATGCAAAAGAAAATAGAATACTAAAAAGGGGAATAATAAAAGAACGAAAATAAACTAAAGAAATCCTCATTTCATGTCTCGAGCTCGACATGGCATCTTCTCCTCAAGTCGCTTGGATCTCGATCCGCTTCATTGAAGCCTCGATAGTCTCGAACCGCCGATTTCTAGCCTCAAAATGATACGAATTGATACATTGTGATTGGATTTTGCTTGAGGACAAGCAAATGATTAAGTGTGGGGGAGTTGTTTAGTATGTTGTTGTTACGTTTTTTATCTTTGTTTTATCGTGTTTAGTCTTTAGGTTTGTCATTTTCGTTCTTTTTTCTATTCGTTTTTACGTCGGTCGTGTGTTTTCATGCTTTGGATGTAGGATGAGGAAACGAGGGAAATATGAAGGTAGAAGTCATGTCTTGTGCGTCACCGATGCAAATCCGAGTGGAATGGGAAGAATCGAAGAATACACGAAGAGGAAAACTGAACCAAAGGAACAATGAAGCAAGTCAACGCCCTCTAGCACCCTAGCGCCCGGTGGGGTGCAGCTGCAGAGAATGGCTGAGTTCGTATCTCAAGGAAGACTTAGCAGGACTTCTTAGCTAAAGTACAAAAGATAAATAACAAGTCCTAAACATTCTAACCAAATAGCATATGTATGATTAACTAAGCTAACTAATCAACAACAATTTAAATAATGGAAATCCGGAATTAAGGCTCTAGGAGTTGAACCTTTGTTTCGATCATCACATGAAATTATTAATACATACATTCACATGCTTATCCACAATCCTTAAGAGCTACCTCATTTCGAAACTTCATATTTGATAATTAGATCGTGACTATGATTTCCGTATTTAGCCACACAATTAAGAATTCAAGTTAAACAAGCAAACACTTGATTAATATGCTTCCAATTATAATCGAAGTTGATTGGACATTGATCTGACACAAGGATCATCTATCAATCTCACCCTATGTCTAACGAATTACGACGGTGATCAATCGGCACAATTTAATTAACATGAATCCAAACAACAAGCATGAAGTAATAATAACATAAACGATCGAATAAAAAGTTCAACAACTAGTGGAGATCAACTACTCAACCCAATACATAATCATAAACTAAGAACTCACAACAAGAAATTACTAATGACTACACTTATGGGAAGAAGTAATCAATCTCCACCTTAATCCGCTTTTCCAAGGTTGAAATACAAGTAAAAGTGCTAAACTAGAGTTCTAAGATTACAAGTTCGAGTTTGTTTTTGAGAGAGATGGAAGTTCTCTGCACAATGGCCTGGAAAAGGCTTTTAAAACCCGCAAGTAACTGCCAGCCAGCGGCCGCTGGGAAGCGAGCGGTCGCTGGCTTTGCCTCTCTGGCGCACGAAGTATGCAGGGCCAGCGGCCGCTGGCCTCTACTCTCTGAAAATCTCTGCAGCATTGCTCCAGCGGGCGCTGGGGACCTAGCAGCCGCTGGGGTCCGTGATAGCTCCCTCTCCTCGGTTTCTCTCCTTGTGCATTCTTCGACTCTTCCTAATTCACTCAGCTTTGCACGTGCGGCATAGAAGACACCACTTCTAACTCCAATCCTTCCTCATTCTACCATCCTACATCAAAACACGAAAATAAACAAAACAAGACATAAACATGAACTAAAAGACACTAACTCAACTCGAACTAAAAGCTAGACACGACCAAAATGAACAATAAACACACACAAAAATGAGATAAATATTTACCTCATTTGTGTTACCCAATAAATCTACTCCTTTCCAGTTGTTGTTCAACAAGCCACCCTCATATTCTCACATTCGAACCATTGGTTGTTTATGTTATGTATCTACTTTGGAAAGAAACAAAGTTAAATTCTCTCCTAGATCTGCTAGGTGTGTTTACTTGGGATACCCTACTGGTTTCAAGAGTTATAGGGTACTTGTAATACTCGCCTATTTCGTAATAGAAATTTCGAATAATAAACCATTTAGAATTTTTTTTTTCTTCTTATATAGAAAGCGAGAATTCGCAAGTGTCGGAGTTTAACATGAAATAAATAAATAAAAAGAACAAAAAAAGGAAAACGTTCTGAATTGTTTAGGAAACCTTAAGAACAATTATTCTTGATAAGAATTATGATTAGTAAATCTAAATTTATGGTAGTGAAATAAATGAACTAAAATAGAAGAAGATTTTTTTTAAATAATTACAAAAGATTAGCTAGCCCTAAAAGCTATCCTATTACATAAACTAGATACAAATAAAAGATTTGAACCCTAATCTATTATATATCCTTCAGGTCATTCCAAAAGAAAAGAGAGAAGAAGAAAAGTAACAACAAAACTCATAATACAAGTCATGCCTAATCTACAATCTACCCTCTACCACACTAGCAAATTGAAATAAGGATGAAAAGATTTCAATCTATTATACTACTATCAATTCAAACTAGGAGAATGAGATGACAATCTGACATTAGGTTCATATTCCAATAACAAGGGACATACAATCTATTTATTTAAATAAATAAAACTATGAGGGTACAAATCAGATTGTACAAATGCAAACCATCTAAAAATGATATACGAGCTTTATCCAATAGAAATAAACATGGGATGTCATTCCCTCACCCTACAATCAAAAAAATATAAAGGAAATGAACTGAGTAGTATAAATCACAGAAGAATAAAATCAGAATCTGAAATTTGAGCACTGGGCTCGATGGAAGAGGAGACGGCTGGAGGGCAGAAAAATGGCAGAGTCTACCACTCTCCTAAAACTTAAACCTGCACACACAGATGTATATTAGTCAATCATCATACTAATAAACAAATGTAAGCCAAAAAGAACAATGGATAAAACCATGAAAGATGATAGCATGCCAAGAACTCATGGACCTTCAAAGATAACCTAAGACTGCTCACCCCTATATAAGAATTTCCTCCATAAAAATTTAGCACCTTTAGTTATCATAACACAAGAACTCACACACATATCACTCGAAGCTTCGGAGCCTTGGAGGGAAACAAAGAGCTCAAACCCAAAGAAGTATATTAGAAGTTCTTAAGGTATACTAATATCTATTTTCAGCTTTTATCCTAATAAATTTCAAGAAGTTAGACTAACATATTATGCTTCTCCTTTCTGTTTTAAACTATAAGCTACTTAAGAAGTATATTAGAAGTTCTTAAGGTATACTAATATCTACTTTCAGCTTTTATCCTAATAAATTTCAAGAAGTTAGACTAACATATTATGCTTCTCCTTTCTGTTTTAAACTATAAGCTACTTAAGATTCTTATCAGAACATAGACATATTTCCAGTATTACAAGATATAGGATTTACCTTAATCTGCCCCAACTCATAATTCACAATTCAAAGATAAACAAAATAGATCAATAAGAGGACAAAAACTTATCTGCCAAGATGATCAACCAAACCTCAACCTTCCCGAGTCACAGAAATCACCACACTCCAAAAGGAAAGAAAAGAAATTTAACTATCTCAGTCCTAGAAACAGAACCATCCGAATAAAATTAGGCAAATTAAGCACACATTAGGGATTGTCGTATTTAACAAAATTTTAAAGAATAATGTGAATATGTAGAAGGCTTCAATAAATAAATAAATAAACTTTAACATGCTAATGTGAAAATACAGAGATCAAATAAAGCCATCACCAACACCTTTTAAACCATAACCAACCAGAATATGACATGCAATAAGAAATCACTCTCAAAACTGTAAAGGGGAAATTAGGCTTAGGGTTTGCCCTATTAAATCCAACCACGACTTGTCCGGCGAGAGTAGACAGAGGTCTGGTGACGGAGGGGGATTCGGGTGGGCACCCGAGCTAACCCCCGAGAGAGAGAAAGATCTCAGAAGTTCCAAAAAAATATAAATAAATAAATAGAGTAAATTTAATTAGTACAAGAATAAAGATCTGAAATTTAAGAACAATAGGGAAATACTTCATTCAACCAAAATCCAACAGAAATAGGAAATGAAATAAATATTTCCACAAACTGTAAAGAATTAAATTTAGAAATTACCTAGAGGGAGGGATCGAGAGAAGAACGAAAGGGAGAACCCAGAACTAGAGAGAGAGAAAGAAAAACCAAGAGGAAGAACTCAAGAGAGAGAGAGAACTGTGTGTGTGAGTGTGCAGGAAAGAATAAGAAAAAAAAAACTTTGAGAGAAGAGAAAGAGAGATTGTGCATAGGGGTGTCAATCGGTACGGTACCGGTTAACCGGAACCGGTTAATCGGTTAACCGGAACCGAAAAAGTGCCCATTTCAAGAACCGGTACTGGTACCGGAAATTTAACCGGTTAACGGTCGGTTCGGTACCGGTTAACCGGTTTTTCATTTATTTTTTTATTTTTTTAATTTTTTAATTTAATTTTAAAATAAATATAATTTTCATTTTTGACAAATACATTATAAAATCATATTTTTATGTATTATATTTTTATAATTTAATTTATCAACATTAAAAAATTAATAATTATTATTAATTAATATTTTATTTTAATTAATCGGTACCCGGTTCGGTACCGGTTAACCGGGTACCGGTAATATCTAAATTTGAAGAACCGGTAACCGGTTAATTAACCGAAAAATCGGTACTCGGTAATGAATTGAGAGATGAGAGGGAAATGAAGAAGTATCGAGAGAGAGAATTGAGTGGGATGATGACTGCATATGAGATGGAGGATTAGAGTTATTGGACATATGGGCCTAAGTATTAGAATTAATTTGTGGAGCAAATGTAAGTAATTCAGATGGGCCGAGTAATGAGGTAAATGGGTAGGTTATGGGCCGAGAGTTAAAATAGAAAGATGGTTGAGTTATTTTTTTCAAATGGGTCGAAATTTAATTCGTATGAGCCAAAATTTTAACTAATATTAATAGGCTTAATTCATTATAGTTGGGCTAAGTATTTTAAGTGGATTTGTTTTAATTAATAGTATTGAGTCCAATTTTAATATATTGAAATGGTATTAATTAAAATTTATACTAGCTCCTAAGATCTAAATAAGTTTTATGACTCAAGTATTATAATATGTCAAAAATAATTATTATGATTATTATTAATTACCCATCATTGATTTACTTGGGAAAATAAATTAGGACTTAATAAATCATAGTTTTATTTAAATCCTACGAGACTATGTTTAGAGAATAAATTTAACTACTTAAATATTAGTCGAGTTAAGACTCGAGAATAATTCTCGAAATAATAAGGATAATATTTCCTTCCAATGAAAGAATCATATATATATATATACTCAAATTAAGTATCTCACCTCATATACTCTATTAAGGTTACGCTGGTAGAAAGTACTAAGCAAGAAGATTGAATTTTATTAGGAGAGGAAGCGAGTCAGGTAGGCTTTCTTATACAAAATCAAAATGTGTGTGCATATCCGTATTTATGTTATTTCTTTTCAAAAGTTTTGAATCGAAATTGATATTTCAAGTATTGTCTGCCATAAAATGTTTTATGTTTTGTATGATACTTATCTGCTCAATGAAGTGAAAAGAATCGAATTCAAGTCCCAGTGAGATAACTATCCTACTAGCACTAGTGTACACAAAGTAACCGTGAGTCGACGAAAGAGTTGGCCGGTTAAAGTGACCGTGAGTCATCGAGCGGGTTGGCCGGTCAAGGTGTTTGTGGAAGGTAGCTACCTTCCCGACACAAAGAAGAAGAAGTTACAGATATGGTAGATTACTCAAAGAACTTAGATTGTTGTCAAACTTTTAGGTTTCACAAAAAGGATTTTAGTGAACATAGGTTCTTTAGAGACAAAACCCCTATGGTTCACTCGACATAGCATGACAAATATATTTGTATGTGTGTGGTTTCGGCATGTGTCTACTGACTACAATTTGTACTGAGCCCTGCATGTATTTATAAATGTGCAGGTTGAGCGATGATGAAGGAGGAGTTCTACGTTCGGGCTTTTTGTCGATCTCTTATTAGTCGACTCTTAGGGGTTCTACGTGTCTTCACACATGTAGAGCTTTTAGCGATCCAAGTAACTTTCCGCTGCTAGTATGAGATTGTTATGTAATAAACCTAAGACTCAAGTTTCCTTCATGACAAGTTATTATGTATTGAGCATAAGACTCAAGCCCTTTCTTGCTAATCATGTATGATGAACTATTCGCCCAGTTATGAGGTTGTTGATAAGTTTCTTCCTTGTTCCGTTGCCCCATTTCCATCCCGACTTCTTAAATCCCTTCCCAAGTCACGGTTTCCCCAACTTTACTATCCTTAGTAGAGTGCGGTCGTGACAGTACTCGATCTTGACAATAATGTTGAACACATCAGTCGACATGTGATATTTCATGAGGATATTTTCACATTTTCCAGTCTTTCTCCTTCTGAGTTTAGTTTTGAAACACCTCAAACACCTTCTGAACCCAACCCAAACCTTCATTCCCAAACCTCTAACACTTTAACTACTTCACCACATTTACATTCTACTCCCTCATCTATTCAACCACATTCTTCCTTACCTGTTTCTGAGTCTGGCAAGCATATTCATAAACCTTCTTACCTCACACATTATCAATGTAATTCCATGGTTGCTTATTCTACAGCCCATCCTCTCCATTCCTATGCCTCACTCTCACACTTTTCTCTTCCACACCAAGCCTTTATTCTACTGTTGTTCCTGAACCTTCCTCATACTCTTAAGCTTCCAAATATAAGGAATGGCGAGTAGCTATGAAGGATGAGTTAGATGCTTTGGTCAAGAATGAGACTTGGCAATTGGCTACTCTTTCTCCTAACAAGAGCACCATAGGCTGCAAGTGGGTATATAGAGTAAAGTTTAATGTTGATGGTAACATTGAAAAGTATAAGGCACGATTGTTTGCCAAAGGTTATACACAGCAGGCTGGCATCGATTATCTTGATATAGAGCTTTGTCATCTAGATGTAAATAATGTTTTCTTGAATGGTGATCTCAAGGGGGATATTTACATGGATGTTCCTCCGGAGCTTTTCAGCCAGGGGGAGTTTGTGCCTACTGGAACTGTTTGCAAACTGACTAAATCATTATATGGTCTAAATCAAACATCTAGGCAATGGTACTTGAAGTTATCAGAGGCACTTGCAGGCTATGGCATGTTTCATTAATCTTCTTCTGATCATTCACTCTTTGTCAAGTCTTTTGAGAATGTTTTTCTAGCACTTGTTGTCTATGTGGATGACATGTTGCTTGCCAGCAACTCACAAGAAGCTATCATTGACTTCAAAAGATTTCTTAGCAGTTGCTTCAAATATAAGGATTTGGGAAAGCCAAAGTATTTTCTTGGTATTGAGATTGCTAGGAATGCTTCTGGATATTTTATTTCACAAAGAAAGTATGCAATTGATCTTCTTACAGATGCTCGTATGCTTGGTTGCAAACCTGTAAACACTCCTATGGAATCAGGTAAACAATTTAAGCAAGATGGTGGTAATCTGTTAAAGGATCCTATGGCTTACAGGCGGCTTATTGGGAGATTATTGTACAACCTTTCTTTTGCAGTAAACAAACTTAGTCAGTTTGTTGCTAAGCCTTGTGATGAACATTGGAATGTAGCAGAAAGAATACTCAAATATCTGAATAATACACTTGGATATGGTTTACATTATTCAAATTCTTCAAAGCTGGAAGTAAGTATGTTTAGTGATGTTGATTCTAGAAGGTCTATTTCTGGTTTATGCTTATTTGTAGGTACTTCACTGATTTCTTGGAGATCTACACATAGTTTCTAGATCCTCAGTTGAAGCGGAGTACAGGGCTATGGCTTTGGCTACTTGTGAGATTTTTTGGATTGTTTCCCTTCTTAAAGATCTCTGTATTTCATTGGATAGAGCTACTCCTCTTTATTGTGACAATCAAGCAGATGTATACATTAGTTCTAATCTAATTTTATATGAAATGACCAAGCATATTGAGATAGATTGCCACACGATGCGTGAGAAGTTTTTTACTTGGCTTGATCAAACCCTTGCATATCAAGAATGATTATCATTTAGTTGATATATTTACTAGGGCGCTTGCAGTACCTGTTTTCACCAAGATCTTGAGCAAGATGAACTTTATATCTTTGGGCAGTTCATCTTGAGGGGGCTGTTGTGGATTGAGATTTGAGTTGTGCATGGAATGGAAGAAAGAAGTTAATGGCGAAGGAGAAGCTTGCTGCATGGAGTTATGAAGTGTAGTGAAGAAGCATGTTTTTCTCTTGTTACAACTTTATTAGTTAGTTGTTATTATACAATCAACTTTAATTTTACACATGTAATGCATCCATAAATACATGTGTATCCTAGTTGGATAACTAACTAGTTGTATTCTCTTTCCTCGTGAATAATAAAATCTCTCTCTCTCTTCGTTCACTCTGTATAGGTTGTTGCCTTCTTTATGGAGTTATGCAAATTTGCTATTATAATAATGACAAAAAAAAGAGAGAGAAGAAAATGGTTTACTTTTTAGGAAGTCACTAAGAAAAATTAAAACGTAAACTATACAAATAATTATGATCCAGCATTCCACAATTTCAGGAATTAACTCGTTACAAATCTTATAAGATGATCATTGTAACCTTTTAATTATTAATCTTAGTGTACTCATGTGAAAAAGTTTGCATTTGAATTTGAAACTTACTCATTAATTATATATATATATATATATATATATATATATATATATATAGGGTTAGGTTCTTATGAGAACCAATCCTCAGATAGTAACTTAGAAATTATTATAAACCATAGATTGAATAAGATTAATGGTTTAAATGTAATGATGCTTATTATAATTATAAATAGGAAATATCCTAAAATAAATCATTGAGGGTAGACAAGTAAAACTGCATAATTTTAACAATTTAGCAATAAATGTCAAAAAAGTCCAATCCTTCCCATACGTAATTCGACAACAATCATGGAGCAAATAAATAAATTATTTTTCTTAAAAAATAAAATATGCAATCAAACAATTAGATATTATGTGCTTAGTAAATTAAAATACGGAACTAAATTAACGAAGTAAATTCATTTTCATAATAAACTAAATTCATTTGCTTAATTATTTAATGAAATTTATTTGCTTAAGTAATTTATTAGATTTGGTTGCAGATAATTTAGTTAGTTTAATTTTTACATAATAACCTATGGAGTCAAAAAATTTACATTTATTTGCTTAGCACAATGAATTCATTTACTTAATACATAACAAACTTCAAGTACAAGATTAAGAAGAGAGGGAAATAAAGAGTGAGAAAGTAAGAACCAAAATGAGGTCCTTTATAGCAAAATGTGAATAAAAGCATCCAAAACACACTTTAAAGAAGACTTGGATTCTGTGATATTGCAGGGGTGATTTTTATCATTAATATCTTAGTTAATGATGGAGGACACAACTGATATGGAAATGAGTCACATTAGCATTATTATATTTCTTGTGTTATTTATTATCACTTCAAATTTATTCCACTTCAACCTTTCTAGAGTCCATGCTTTATGGAGCCAAGAAGAGCACCTTACTGTCACTACATCTTAATTAACTGTGATCAAAATATACTATTTTATGCATAGATAAAATTGTATATACTTATAATTTAGATTATTGCAGAACTTATAATTTTTGTCACAATGAATCTCAACAGAATGTTGCTTAGATAACTTTGAAACTCTACTGATTTTTCCTTTAACTACAAGCATTGTATCCATGATACTTCTTATGATATTTTCATGAAGAATCCTATACCTAAATACATGAACCTTCTTTCTGCATTAGCTTTTGGTTTCTCCAACTTTGACAATTTGAATTGTTGAGCCAAAGAAACCTTCATTTCCCCTTGTATCAAAAACATATTCAACTTCAAGTTTTGAATGATATAAATTCAACTAACTATATATTATTCCTCGGTCAATTGTATCTTCATGGATTACTTAATTGGTTTTAAGCATAAACTTTTACGGTCTTTACTTGATTTTTTTACGACGTGAGAGACTTATTAATCGATCCACACCACTTTTTTCTCTCTTAATTAATTAATATGCGTATGGATTTTTTTAAACATAATACCAATTTGACCAAACATCAATCATTAACTAGCTAGAATTTAGAATTTTCATTCTTTATGCACATCATCATTGAAAATTCTCTACTAAATAATGTCTACAACTAACTTGCCATCACTATTGCCAAGCATGCAGCTATGCAGCTCTATATCAACCAATTATTATACTAATAATTTTCTAGAAAATAATGCAATAATATTATTAATGCACGGTTTATAAATGCATAATGTTCCACCCAACTCAACTCACATGTAGTAATACTATAAATGCACAACTTATATATCTTTTTTAAATTAATGCATGAAATATGGTAGTAATATATATATATATATATATATATATATATATATAATTTTTGTATAAAAGAAAATGTATATATCATTTTCTAGAAAGAAAACAGAGCTTGTGGGAAGTGGATGAGCATACACAAAAAATTATTAAGCAAAATTCAACAACGACCTGTTTTCATTCCATTGATTTTGCAGATCAACACAAATACTTAGCAGAACACCCAGCATAACATAAAATTTAAAATGAGAGTTATAAATAATTAACTAGTAAAATGTTTGCAAGGAAAGTCATTCTATCGAACACCTTGACAGCACCAACGACTTAGCCATATTCCCCACAAATTGCACAAGCTAATTCAATAAATATAAGAGGCATATTTGAGAAGAACAATACATACTTGTGGTTAGAAAATATAGATAGGCTTCCACAGTGTAATTCCACCCCTGACAATCCAAATTGATGCTTTGTTGTGCAATTCCTCGATTAAGAATTCAATGAAATGAAGTGTGTAGATATAAGCACCAGCTCATTCAATAAATATGGAAAGCATATTTGAGAAGAACAATCTATACCTTAGACAAACTTCTGCAATATGATTCAGCTGCTAATAATTCGGAATTGAAGCATGGCGTACAATTCTGCAATTCAAATAAGTGAACTGTGTAATGCAATTATGTGATTGAAGATTTGAAACGAAAACAAATTAAGTGTGTGGTAGTAGAAAAAAGGAGAAGAATCGAAGTGCAAATCAATGTTTGAACTTTGGGGGAAAAGTGTGTGCTAGTAGAGAAAAGTGAAGAATGAAGAACTGAAGCTTGGATTTCAGATTTTTTTTTCTTGAGAAGTAAGGATAAAATATTAACTTTTTTCTCAATTTTTGCTTTATTTTCTAAGTGTCTCACCCAGCTTTGTACAATATATTCTTACATGTCATAATATTAATTACTTTTAGTGATGGTAGAAATTTTATTAATATATAAAGACAATTATTTAATCATAATATTTATTTTAATTTACAATTAGCGAGAGTATATATACTCTACTAAGATTTTCGTCATTAATAGTCATATTTGTTGTAGTGTTATTTAATGAAATTTATTTGCTTAAGTAATTTATTAGATTTGGTTGCAGATAATTTAGTTAGTTTAATGTTTGCATAATAAACTATGGAGTCAAAAAAATTACATTTATTTACTTAGCACAATGAATTCATTTACTTAATACATAATCTTTATTTGCTTTGTACAATGAATTCATTTGCTTAATAAAATAATTTTATTTGCTTAGTACAATTAATTCATTTGCTTAATATATTAAATTTATTTTCTCAATATATTAAAATTTTAAATAATTAATTAATTTAATTTTATAAATAATATATTTATTTACTTTTATATTAGATGTGAAAATGTGATATCATGTTTACTTATTGAATTTAATCTATTTGCTTTGACATGATAATTAAGTTTGCTTTTTAGTTAAATATATTGCTGTTTGCATGACGTTTAAACACAATTTAACATTGATTTTATATTAAATATAGTATCTTTATTATTTGCTTTATACATCTAGTGTATTTTTTTAAGTTCAAATTATTTTTATTTACTTAAGTCACTGTCAAAATTTGATTTTTAAAATAAATTTATTTTCTTAAATTACTAATTAAATTTGTTTAAGTATAAATTACATACTAATACTTTGTATGCTTTTTAATTAAATTGTTTGTTTAAATTACTAGTTATGTTTGCTTAAATATGAATTAAATAACCTTTTAATTTTATTTATTTTCTTAAATCACCCATTATATTTTTTTACTCAATACTTACGTTATTATTTTATAAAAATGCACGTTATTAAAATTAAAAGGTATAGAAAATAATAACAACATAAAAATTATAATAGAAACAAAAGCAAAAGAACTTAATGATCGAAAACCAGATGTTATACACGATGCCGTCTCTCTAGAATAATTTAATGATGATTAATATTGAAGATTATAATTTGAGGAAAGTAGCGGTTACATTGTACATTAATATTACTCAATTGTCCTTTTGGATAAAAAAAATTAATAAAGAAGTTTGTAATACATATTAACCATTGATTCAAAAAATGTTTAGTGTAAATTGGTTTCTAAGTTACTACCTAGAAATGTAGTTCTCATTTGAACTTTTCCATATATATATGGAATGATTCTAGTGAAAATGACTCTTAGGATGAGAATTAGGAATAAATATGGTCTATTAATCATAGTAATTTTTAATAGTTCAGATTAGACATATACTACTAAAAAAAATATTATTTTTAATAAGAAATATATGAAAAAAATAAAATAGACAACTAATCATCCTAAGAGCATCCGCAGTGGCGGGCAGATATGAGGTTGGCAAAATGAGTTTCGGTGGCATTTCTGTAATTAAATGGAACTTTTTAAGTTTGGGGTTTGGGAGATTGTTGGTAGGTAGCAGTGAGATTTTACACTTTAGGATTTGAGAAACTCTACTAATCATTATAGAATGATTGAATTTGTATTAATTTAATTTGTTAATTTATAATTACAAATTTAAATTAATAAGTATGTATTTAAATTTTAATATGTTTTATTTTATTTAATTATAAATTTAATAAAAAGAAGAAAAAAAACAAAAATTAAAAAAAAAATTACAATACATAATTTAAATCCTAAACTTATAAATTGAAATCAAACCTATTCCTAATTTGTGCACACATCTTGTTGTGCATCTCGAGTTGCTCGTGATTCATCCTCGACGTATCCTTCATCAAGATCTTCCAATAAGCAAGTCTTGTTGTTTCGTACGTGAAGGTTGATAGTGCGTTGGAGCTTAATTTCAAAACATCCAACGCTTCGGAGGCAGGTTCGGGGGCGGGGGCAGAGTCGGAGACGGAGGCTTTACCTTTGACTTTTCTCTTCGCCGCCTTCATCCCCATCGGACGTTCCTCGGGTTCGGTTTGGGCTTCACCACCTTGGGTGGAGTCGCTCGTGAAGCCTTCCCCCATATTGTTTTTCCCCCGTTTGTTGGAGGAGGTGTCGGGAACAACTCGTTGGAACTTTTGCGTGTTCCGCAAAATCTCCCAACAATGCCGATATTTGAAGTTGGCGTTCTTCATTTGTTTGTACTCTGCCAACGCCTTTTGATAGACGTCGTAGTCGAAGTTGCCGCTTGCTCATCGATCGGAGCACCGGTTGTAAATCGCACAAAACTCCCGTGTCAAATTTTGGATACGTTGCCAATGACACTTCAATTGTCGAAGGTTGTGAGGCATCGACGAGTTTTGGCGGTTGAAGGAGTCGGTGATGCACTTCCAATAGGCCTCGGCCTTTTGGTTGTTGCCGACGATAGAGTCTTGGCTTGTGTCGAGCCAAGTGCGACAAAGTATGATGTCGTTGGTCTCGGTGTAGGCTTGATCACCTTTGGGACGACCCGAACTCTTGCTTTGGGAGAGAGCAAGAGGCTCGTCCGTACCCTCCTCCAAGGAATCATTCAAGTTGATTTCTCCCGCTTCATCGGATTGTTGTCGGCCGGTTGAGGTGGTTGAGAATGTAGGAGACGGTTGTGAACCGAATTGGGGTGCGTAAGGAGGAAGTTGAAACCCGGGATAAGTTTGGTCGGGATAATTTTAGCCGGGATAAGTTTGGCGGGGGTAAGAAGGAGTAGAAAAAAGAAGAGGGTTGAATTGTGAAAGTGAGAAATTAAAGGGAACTTGAGGGGAGTGAATGTAGGGCGAGGGAATGTAGGGTGAATTTTGGTTTGAATAATTGTCGGACGAAGTGTTGTCCGAATTTTGGTTGTCGAAGCTTGCACCTTGGCTCCCACTTCGGAATAAGAACGGATTGAATTCGTCATCCATGATATTTTTTTGTAATTGTAAGAAATTTTTAGTGAGTAGATATGTTTGAAAGATTGGAGGATAAATGAGATGTGTGAAAATGTGGGATTGAAATGTGGTATTTATAGATGAATTTAAAAAATAAAAAATAAAAAAAAATGGAAAAAAAAAGTGGGTGGGGCGCGCGCCCCGAGGAGCTGCAGCGGTGAACCCGCGCGGTGTCGCGCGCCCCTGCGCCCGTCTCGCATTAGCCACACCCGGCGCACGCCCGACACTCCCGCAACGCAGGGATCACGCCTGGGCGCGCGTCATTCCCCTTCCCCATGCTGCCCGCAGGCGCGCGCCCCACCTGCACTGCGAATGCTGTATATGTACGTTTCACTCTTTCCCTGCACCTTCTTAATTCTCCACGCCATCTCTGCCTCTACACTCTCTCTCCACGTCATATTCAAAGTACTCCTTCCGTCTCATTTGACTTGATCTGTTTTTTATTCAAATAAATCTATTAAAATTATCAAAGGTGCCAAGTCGAGTGGGAGAGAGGGAGTAGTATTTTACAAACCTCCTATCATTGCATACTATTTTAAAATGCATCAATATAGTACATATAAATTATAATGCATCATATATTTATTGTATTATATTATATTTTGAAATGCATTACTTTAGTAAATGCATCAATATAGTACATATAAATTATAATGCCATATAAATTATAATGCATTATATATTTATTGTATTATATTATATTTTGAAATGCATTACTTTAGTACATATAAATTATAATGCATCATTTATTTAATGTCTTATATTATATTTTGAAATGCATTAATTTTGCACATACAATGCATCACTTACTTAATGCATAAGATTATGTTAATAAATGCATCAACTTATTATACAAATAAAAATAGGAAATAATTGTTTTAGAATGTGTTGAAATTTACAACTTTTTTAAATTCATTAGATATTGTGTAAATTGCCTACAATTGTTTTAGATAATTTACAACCGTAAATTGCCTAGAGTTATCTAATAAATTAAGGAAATAATTAAACTATATGAATAAATTTAATTTTTTTTATGAATTATATTACTTAGTTATGTAATTTTATTGCTTAGTTATGTAATTAAACTATATGAATTTTATTACTTGGTTATGTAATTTTTTATGAATTATGAATTATATTAATTTTATTAACTAAGTGGTGCGTTTCATGCACTAAGTCAATGCATAATGCATTAACTATGTAATGCATTTGATAACAATAATAAATAATTAGGAAAATAATCTAACTACATTAGATTAATAATATATACCCTAATTAAGAATGGATGAATCATAAATTAAAATATAAATACTACATAACGTGTTAATAAAATTTTGTTCGTAAATTTAATTCATTGCATAATATTTTATGATGTCTAATACACAATATCCAATAAATTATAAATTTAATTAAGTGATACATAATGGATTAAACTATGTGATATATTTTGATAATAAAAATAAATAATTAAGAAAATAATTAAACCATATTAAAATATATTACTAATTTAATATAGTTTACAATTTAAATTCCTAATTTTTTTTAATTAAAGATGTCATTAAATGCATTAATTGCCTAAAGTCAATGCATAAATATGATTAGAATAAATAACAAAAATAAATGGACAAATTTCAAAAAGAACTTCAAATTTTATATCTAAGAAAATAAATTTAAACTAGTTTCCTTTATTTAGGAAGAATAACGAATATAAAATTATTTTATAAGTTAACTAATCCACTATCATAAACGTAGGCAACTTCGGTTGGAAAATAATAAAATCACAAAATTAACTTTCATATTTAATTAAAGGATAATTAAAATTAAAAGTTTTTGAAATAAAAAAAAGTTATATCTTTGATTTTAACCGTCCGTGATATGAAATGAAGGGCATTAATGTAAATTATTATCAATTAAAATTTTTCTCAAACTATTAAAAATCATAATAGACCCATAAAAATGGTTGTCTAATTTTACTATATCAAACCAATTACTCTTTTCTTCCATCAAATTTCTTCCTACTTTGTTATTTTAGTCCGTCCACCAAATTTTTTCCCACTTTTTTTTTCTATTTTTAGCAATTTCTTCCCCTCTCACTACACTTTAAGGTCTCATTATCCACTCACTGTACATTACACATTATCTAAACTTTTGTGGTCCCAATCTCCATTCACTATACTTTACTCACTTTATCCTTTACTAACCAAATTCAATTAATTTTATTACAACCCGTGTCGGTCAAAATGAAAAAATGAAAAGAAGATTGGTGATGAAAAGAAGATTGGTGGAGGAACGGAGTATTATTTATATGAAATTTGGAGTAATCATTCAGCAATAATAAGAAAATTTTTAAAGGAGCAATAAAAAAATTGTGCATTTGATGCCATCTTCCTCTCGTGTGAGCGTGCAGAAGGAAACTATAAAATAAACCAAAAAAGAAGCAGAAATTAGGATTGGGCAAAGACCAGTTTACGTGAGCATCGAAGAACAGAACTGAAGCTACAGGTGGTGATATTGATGTCTACCAACTCCCACCAAGTTTCCGTCGCTCTTATCTTCCTCGCTTCTCTAATCATATCGGTAAATGCTTATACTCCATTCTATCGTCATATGTTCATCATTTTATGATTGTTTCTTAAGTGGCTTATTTTGACTAATTGTATTCCATTGTTGCCTCATTTCGGGGCTCTACGAATTTACGGCTCCTTCTGTTGTTTCTATTTGAAATTTTTGCTATTCGATTCCATGGGCTATGATATTTGATGCCTGGTGGGAGATGGGGATAGGCCAATTGAATAAGTAGGTGACTAATGGTGGATTAGTTAAAAGAGGGACTGATTTTCTTACAATTCTATATCTGTGGGAATCTGGATTAGAGTGTTCCAATACTCATTAGAGTCTTTTTTGCTTAATAAATTCTGGCGATGCCTCTCTTACATCTTTGTTTAAATAGACAATTGGAAATGAAGTTAGGCCTGGGAAATTTCCTCTAGTTGTAAGCACCTGGCCCTTCTTGGAAGCAGTTAGAGCATCATGGAAGGCCGTAGATACTGGGCTTTCTGCGATTGATGCAGTCGTAGAAGGTTGCTCTGCTTGTGAGCTGCTCAGATGCGACGGTACAGGTTAGGTCCGCGGATTATTGTCTTTCGGCACTTCAATTAACTGCATTTTTCACATGTTTTGCCAAGATAGTGAAGTTACATACACATTGCATTAAGTGAAAACGCTAAGTTTTTTAAAATTTTGAAATTCTAGTTTAAGTTACCGACACATTGCAAACCATTTGTGAACTATTTGGAGCTGGGTTGGTTCGAAATTCGTTCATTCACTAAATGAACTGAACTCGAGCTTCGAACCGAGCTCGAATTACTTTTTGAGCTACCAAATGATATTGTTTCGAAAGGTTCCCGAACATGTTCGAATATAAATTTTAATGAGTCGAGTTTCAAATAGTTTGTGAACTTTGTAAACGACCTTGTTGACGTATTTTAAAAACGAGTCGAGCTTCAAATCGTTTGCGAACTTTATATACGAACTAGTTCACGAAGTTATCAAATAATTTAATAAATGAGTTTTTTTAACGAGCTCAAACTTGAATATTTAACGAACTAAAACCGAGTTTGAGCGTGAGTTCAAATTCACTATTAAATTGAATAATAAACAAACCCAACTCGAGATCGATTTTTATTTATCAAACCAAATTCGAGCTTAGTTTTCAGAACTCAAACTGAGCTCGAGCCAAACTCGAGTATGACAATATTCAATTCAGTTTGATTCCATTACAACCTTAGTTTGCTTATACTCTATGGTTGTGTTCTTTTTGATGGATAAATTTATCCCTTGAAAATGTGGGATAAGCATATAATTACCTTTTAAATTCCTTATTGTTTATCTATCTCTCCCATCTAAACTATAAGTTCATCACTATTTTTCTCCTTAATCACACTCTAAAGATAGATAATATTATCACTCCAAATTTGGTAGGATAATATTATCCTTCCTTAGAGTGGGATGAAGGAGCAAAAAAAAAATGATGAATTTATAATTTAGATAGTAAAGATGAATAAAAAAGAAAAAATTTAAAGAGTAATTATACTTTTATCCTACATTTTCATGAGATAAATTTATCCATCAAAGAAAATATAGCCTATAAGTTATTTTTTCAAATATTTCAGTATTGAACTGTCCTGCTTTAATCAGTATTAATTTGGTAAGAAAAGATGCTTTACTTCTAGATTCATAACTGAATCGAAATTCATTTCCTTTCTTTTCACTGGGCTTTCCTCCTTTACCATTGATTTAGTTCAAGTGATACTTTTCTTCTGTTAAAAGAGATGAAGGAGGATGTCCATGTAAGGTGTGCACAGGGATCATATTCCTATAGCCTTGGTAATTGGTATAAAATCTCTTCACGCTAAGAACTTGATCAAACCAAGCCTCGGCAATTTCAGAATCGCCCTGGTGAATGGCCTGTTCTCCCCGGTCGGAATAGGTGGATTAATTCCTTCCCTTAGAACCGGTTATGTAATATATTACTCCCTCCGTCCTCTTCAAAGTGAGGCGTTACTTTTCGGCATGGAAATGAAGAAATCTTTACTTAGACTTTAAAGTGTTTTAGTAATCCAAGGGAAAAAAAATACTAATTGCACCCTTATTATCATTTAACACCCCTTATTATTTTCATTTTGGGAAATATCTCTCTTTGGAGAGGACATCTCAAAATGGAATACGCCTCCTTTTGGAGATGATGGATTGGTAACTACTAGGACCAATACATATATGTCAGTAAAACACTGTGTTAGGAATGTGATTCTTGAACTGAACCCAAGAACACTCAAGAGAGAAATGAATATAAAATGGAAACATGATTTGAAGTAATAGAGAATACAAAAATTACGTGGTTTGATCAATGTGATATACATTCACAGAAACAAGAAGATATTTTGTATTATGTGTTTATTGTTATTCACAAACGATAAGAGTGCAAGATTCACCACAAGAATCAACAAGAAAAATACAATTCTTCACTTTACAAGAAGAATCATTTTCTCTATAACCCTCTCTATTTTTCTATGTTAGTATGCGTGTAAATCAACTGCTACTTCCCACTATATATACAATACATTCGAGAGCTCAACGTTTCATCTCATCCATCCATTATTACGGCCGAGATTAACTGCATAACCCAATACAACAGCTTGCACATGAACAGTTATAGCTGTAGCTTCCTCAGTAAACCCATATGGGTTTTACCATTCTTGGACATCGTTCTTGAACCTCAGCCTTGTGCATATCAGTCTCACACCTCAGTTTTCCTCACATCAGTCTTGACTTCAACAGTGTTGAACTTACCAGTGTTGCAAACATCAGTCTCCAAAACTTCAGTGTTCCAGCTCCATCAGTTTTGTACATCGGTTAGCTTTGCGGTCACACTATCATACCTCACAACACGCATACATATCTACAGTGTAAACACTTGAGAAAGATTTTGAATCCGATACATGTTAGGCTGTTGAGTATACTCTCTGTAAATTTAACTCGAACTCAATGTTGTCTTCGTCACATTGTCACATCATCCATCAAGTTCATCTTTTACAAGATAATTAAAAACGAATCGCATTTTATATTTTATTAATTTTCTGATGGTATATGTTAATGAGATTGTACATATGTCAACAACTTAAAATTTTGCAAATGCATATATGTACAGTTGGTCCTGGTGGAAGCCCAGATGAGAATGGTGAAACTACAATTGATGCGATGATCATGAATGGGGTATGATCATACATTCCTTATATAATTTAATATTTCCTTTTCAGCAGAGATTGAACCACATAAGGTTTTTCATTGATATTTTATACATTGCATATGCTAAGATATAAATAGGTGACAATGGAGGTGGGAGCTGTTGCTGCTATGAGGTATGTCAGTGATGGCATCAGAGCTGCAAGATTAGTAATGCATCATACAGAACACACATTGCTTGTCGGAGAGCAAGCATCGATATTTGCAATCTCTATGGGTCTTCCGGGCCCCTCTAACTTAAGCTCAGAAGTATCTATCGAGAAGTGGATAAATTGGAAAAAGAACAGATGCCAGCCGAACTTTCGGAAAAATGTGCTGCCAGTTGATGATTGCGGTCCATATCATCTGAAGAGTAGCATGAAGCTGGATGAGAAAGCATGCTTGAACACTGAGAGTGTTGATCTTGATGAATCTAGATTGAACCATTTTAATCTCCACAACCATGATACAATAGCGATGGCTGTTATTGATAAAGTAAGCTGCCCTAATCTTGAAGAAAATTCATTCCGTATATTCCTTTTCATTAGATACATATCGCTTTTTGCAGAAGGGACTTATAGCTGTTGGTACCTCAACGAATGGTGCCACTTTTAAGATCCCTGGAAGGTAACAGCAGTCGTTTTGCATTAACTTTTAACTATATCACAATTGGCAATAATACTTGTCATGGTACCGTACAAATGAATCTTAGCAATCATATGTTACTCCTCGTCGTCATCCTCGTGCCGTTAACTATTTTGATAAATTATCTGGTTGACCTATTGAAGAAATCATAACCTCTTGAAAATGACATGAAAATTCTCTAAATTGAAATAGATGGTCAAAAATGATATTGAATTTTTAGTTCACTCTTCTTGACACACATGGGGTAAATTTTAATTTTTTGTTCTGGAATTTTGATGCTTTTGCACATTGGAGAAACTGATACGCAAGGTATAGATGTCTCAAAATTTATAATTTCATTAAATATGAATGGGTTATGTGTAGTGGGGCATTTATATACTATAAGATTTTTATGATTTATGTTTCTTCATGCTCGTAGAGTTGGTGACGGACCTATTGCCGGCTCTTCTGCATATGCTGATACAGAAGTAGGAGCTTGTGGGGCAAGTGGTGATGGTGACATCATGATGCGCTTTCTTCCTTGGTATGATGGAAAGTCATTCCTTGTTTTTTTATATCCACCTCGTCATGAGTTGAGAGATCATCTGTAAATTTTGTAGTGCACTCAAATCCATTCATAATGCTCCGAGTTACAGTGCTTCAGCTAAATCACGTTGCTCTATTTCTCCAGCTATCAAGTTGTGGAGAGTATGAGGTTAGGCATGAAACCTAAACATGCTGCTGAAGATGCCATTGCAAGAATCTCGAGAAAATACCCTAATTTTGTCGGAGCTCTTTTTGCAGTTGATAAGAATGGCAGCCATGCAGGTGCATGCCATGGTTGGACCTTTCAGTACTCTGTGAGGAGCCCCGGCATGGCCGATGTGGTGGTTTATACTGTCAAGCCACAAATACCCACAGCTTGATGCTATCACGTACTTTACTCTCATCGTCTGCATTGCATCAAGGCTTAGATTCTTGTGTAGGTTGGCACTGAATGTTATGCGATGCCTGCAGTTATTTTATGTTTTACTCACTGCTTGAAATGCCCTTTCTCTACTAAGATTTAGGGAAAATAACCTTCTCTTTTATGGGTTTATGAAATCCAACATGTTGATAATGGTACTTCAATGCTGAATGAATATGGGACTGATGATATCTTGCTTCGCCAAAAGCTTTCGTCTTTAGTTAAATATAATTTTGTTTGGCCTCTCTAACATTATAGAAAGAAACAAATAAACAAGGAATAGTAGTACCATCTTTTTTCTATTTTCTATAAACAATAAAAAATTTGAAAAATAAATGATTATGAAATTATCATAAAACTCCTTTACAATTTATAACTTCGCCAAAGTTAAAAAACTATATTTTCCGAATTGTATTTATAAAATATTAAGCTTGTAATTTTTCCCTTCCAGAACCTCTATGTATTTACCAAACAAGTAATTGATGGTGTAGGCTTCTTTCTGTGTTTGAAGCAGCTACCTCAATTATGCAAAACTATGTATATACTAATGTTAGAATATTTACATGACTGGCTATAATCTGTTACCTTCTAGAGATTGAATCTTATAGCAACTTAGCTCACTCATATGACAACTCTCAAGTCTTATCGACTATCTTGCTCAATAAATTTTTATAATGAGATAAATTATTCTGTTAGGATAATTGTAGTTTATGGTCTAAAACTTAGGTCGAGTGCTATAAATGGTCTAACACCACCTCCAAAGTACTACTTTAAAATATCAAGCCAGTGCAATTTTGATTGGATCGAAATTGATGTCCATTCATTAAGTCTTTATAAATTGCATCGATTTATTCAAACATTATCATTTCAATTGGAATTTACTTATTCACGAGTATGAGGATTCATTTTAAGTGGCCAACGCGCTATAAATAAACCTAAGAGATTAAGAGAAGACGCACAATTCTTAGATCTTGTTTTTAAACGCCCTCTTTCTGTCATTTCTTGACCGACTTGAGAAACTTCCAACTACATTACCATTCGATATTATTTCTTAGTACACTATAGGCCAAACCACCTGATCACTTGGCTCAATGTGAATTGTGTCAGGATTTATATAGTTAAACATGTTTTATGCTTGAGTATTATAACATACTTATTTTCATTTTTATTTAATGATGATTTGTATACCTCAAAGCATGTTTTATGTTTAGACGATATATCAGACTTGTTTTCAGTTTCACTTTAAGGAGAATAAATGTTTCTATCATTGGTTTGTTATTTATTACTCCCTCCGTCCATGAAATATCTTCCTAATTTGACCCGGTGCGAGTTTTAATGTAGTGCTTTGACTTTTTGTTGGAAAGTGATTATAGTTTGATTGTTTGAATGTTTGATGCATAAAACATTATTAATCAGATAAATCATTATTAATTGAATAAAATATTTACTAATTAAATTAAATTAACATAAAATGTAATTAAATAATGCATTAATTGATTAATGAGATAAATTAAGCATTAATTGATTAATTAACTGAAGAATAATGTAGAGACTGCAAAATGATTTACGTAATGTTAAAATGCATTAATTGCTTAATTTAAAAGAGGATTAATTTCTTAATTTACGTAACGTTAAAAGAGCATTAATTGCTTAATTTACACAATAACGTTAAAATGCATAATTACTGATTAAGAATGTTTAGATAAATTTTAAAAATTAATTGGAGCATAAAGCAAAAAGTAAATGTTCACATAGAAGCACTTGGAATACCATTAAACTAATCAAAATTTACATTTGATTTGATCCAAAAAAAGGAGGGAATTTTACATTCATTTCCTTCCTAAACCTGTGCGTGAATTCAAAAGGTAAGGTTTACAACTTTAAATACACGCTAAATGTTCAACTAGCACATTCATTTCTCAACACAAAAAAAAAGAGTCATTAAGAGAATTAAATGCCAATTACACACAAAAGGTTGTCAGATGATGAAAGGAATAAACTAGCACAACTCTTAATGCAAAAGATGGTCAATGATAAGTTGTCATTAGGAGCTCAATTGAAGCTGCTCTCTTCTTCGGCATAAGTGATCGGACAGTGAGGATGTGGTGGAAAGCTACAAAGGAGCAGATTCAGATGGCCAAGCCTATGCACCTACAATTCAAATAAAAAGGTATGACTCACAAAGACAAAATGAATATTAATGTTGAAGCTGTAAAAGAACTTACAATGCTTCAAAGGTCATAAATTAGGAAAATGACAAGTACGTTTAGTGTAAGCAAGAGTTTGTTAGGCAACTGGATAAAAGAGAAGAAATTGAAGGCACATAGTAGTGCAATAAAACCGACACTAACTGAAATAAACAAAATTGCAAGATTGAGATGGTGTTTGCATCACCTTGATCCAAGTTTGGGCAGTGGAGATGTGAAGTATGAATGCATGCATAATATGGTGCATATAGATGAGAAATGGTTCTATTTGACAAAGACAAGCGATATGTATTACCTGCTGCCCAATGAGATAGAGTCATATAAAAGTTGCAAATCCAAAAGATTCATATAAACGGTAATGTTTATGTGTGCTGTTAGTAGACCATTAATTGGAATGGATGGAAGCATAATATTCGATGGAAAATTAGGGATATTTCCATTCACTACGTTAGAGCCAGCAAAAAGAAAATCAAAGAATAGACCCAAGAGCACATGCGAGATCAAACCAATACACTGAATCACAAAGGAAGTTATCAAAGATTGCATCATCATCAAGGTATTTACATTTTCAGCATTTATATTTTAGCATTTCAGATTTGCACTATCAGATTTCTTTTTAAGAAGTCATCATATAGTTTATTGCTTGTCATTTTACAGATTATAACAGCTATAAAGACTAAGTGGCCATCAAATACAACCAAACACATCATCATTCAACAAGATAACGCAAAGCCACACATCACACAAAATGACACAGACTTCATCGTTGCAGCAAATTCAGATGGTTTCCATATCAATTTATTGTGTCAGCCACCAAACTCTCCAGATTGCAATGTGAATGACTTAGGTTTTTTTAAACCAATACAAAGTCTGCAAGATGACAAAATGGCTAAAGGTGTGGAAGACCTGATTAAGAATGCGGAGGATGCATATCAAGAACTCTAGTAGTCACATTGAATAATGTTTTTATCACACTTCAAGGGTGTTATACAGAGATTATGAAGGTCAAAGGAGGCAACAACTATACGATTCTCCAAATGAACAAGGCTAAACATATTATGGATGGAACACTTCTAGAATGTCTAACTGTGGATAAGGTACAAATAAGGCAAAGTTTGGAGTTTTTGTCATTGCCAGAAAACAATATTGGTGCATCCTACAATATTGGAAGTCTAGAAACAGCTTTTGGTGTTTAAGTCTGGATTACACATTACAACTTTTGGTTTAAAGCTTTTGGTTTAGGAGTCTAGATTACAACTTTTAAATCTAGATTAATGCTTTCGGTATTTAAGTCTGGATTACAGATTACAGCTTTTAGTTTAGGAGTCTAGATTACAGCTTTTGGTTTAGGAGTTTTTTTCCCCCAAAGTCTGGATTATTAAGTCTCGATTACAGATTAGCAGTTCCTTTTGGTTTAGAAGTTTTTTTTGCCCCAAAGTCTGGATTATTAAATCTCATTGTTTGGGTTAAAGACTACTTTAATGCTGACATGGCTAACATGAAACACACTAAAGAGCCACATACACAACTTCCACAATTCAATCTTAGAAAATCTAAATGTGGCAGATATGAAGGGAAAACATGTGATAAAATTGATCACCCTCATAATTCAATCATCACAGGGTACAAATCAAAGGTTTCCCTATAAACCACCAACATAGTTAGTAATCTAGATAGCTAGTGTAAGAATCATGTAATGGCTGTAGGGTTTCATATAGTCCATACCCTCAGAAGATATTCATCATTAGGGTTTTAACACCAATCCAACAAAATCAAGTGCAGCATCAGTGATTATCAACACACAAATCAAGTGCAATATCTATTTCATATAGTCCATACCCTTAGTAGATATTCATCATAGGGTTCATTATCAACACAAAAATCAATATCAAGTGTAGTAACAATTCATTATAATCAAGTACAACATCTGTTCATTATCAATACACAAATCTAATATCCAGTGCAGTATCAGTTCATTAAAATCAAGTGCAGCATCGGTTCAATCACATAAATCAACAGCCAACAACTATATGCAATCCATGTTAAAAACCTCCAAAACTTTGATTTTAACATCAAAGTGGTGGCGTTAAACACAAATCAGAGCACATGTAGTATAATTACATAACATTAAACAATAGATCAGTTCATGCAATGGCCAACAACGCCCACAAAAGATCAAATCAGACATTAGAAGCCAACTACGCCCACAGAATAAATAATCAGATATTAGGGGTCAACTACGCCCAAAAAATTGAAGGCAAACCTTCTTCTTCCATAAACATAAACTCCACCGCAGATGGGAACAAGATGGAGGCCATTTTTCGAAACCAATCTTTTTTTTTCATCAGCTCATTCACGATTCTAAGGTTCTATCACAAGATCCACATCGTCAAAGGCTTCTTTTTCTCCCACCATCACATTATCGCTCAAATCGATAATAGTGTCAACGGTTTCTGGAACTACAATATAAGAGGAAAAAAATGAGACATTAGAGGCCAACTACGAAAACATAATAAATAATCAGACATTAGGGGCCAACTACGCCCAAAAGATCGAAGGCAAACCTTCTTTTTCCAGAAACATAAACTCCACCAAAGATGGGAACCATCTGGAGGCCATTGTTCGAAACCAATCTTTTTTTCTTCGGACCATTTGTGATTCTCAGGTTCTATCACAAGATCCGCATGAACCAAACGCTTCTTTTTCTCCCACCATCATAGAATCGCTCGAATCAAAAGTAGATTGAAGAGTTTCTGGAACTACAGTATCAGAATCACCAAAAAAGAAAGAGGGCTCCATCCAAGCCTCACAATACACATATATAGTGGAAGTATATGTGGGAATAGAACACAGGGTAAACAAATACAAAGGATTGAAGGCGGATGCGCGGAGTGGAGATGGTGATTCGTCCATAAGGGTTTAACAGAAAGGTGTCAACTGAGGAAGAGAATGAATTAGGTCTAGGGTTTGGCAGTGTGAGTGGGAGAGAGATGAACAGAGTTAGAATATGTAGATCTAAAGTATTGCTAGACGAATTGGGTGGGATGGGTTAATTAAGTGGGATAGTTGAGCTAATTGTGGGTAGTTGGGCTAATTAAGTGGGGATTGGTTAATTAGGTGGGTTAATTAATTGGGCTAATTAGGTGGGTTAACTAGGTGGGCTAATTAAATGGATTTGGATTATTTTATTGTTTAATGAAAAATTATGGATGATTATAAGGGTAGGATTATTAATGATATTTTGAAAATATTTTGAATGTTTGAAGATAAGGTGGTAATAAAAGAATTTCTATTAATGAAAAGTTAAAGTAGGAAGAAGTTTCGTGGACGGACGAAAATGGCAAATTAGGAAGAAGTTTCCTGGAGGGAGGAAGTATTATTATTATGTATTGAATTACAAACAAGTCCATTTATTACAATTGTAGACTGTGTGGTGGATCAATGATCGCAGAAGGTAACACAGTTAGCTCCTTTGTAATATAAAGTCACAATTTAGACAGACTTGGACAGTCTAGTCGGTAAAGACTGCGATATCATATGATGCGAGAGCTAACCTTAGCCTGCAAAATGATATCAGTATGTATAAGTTGATACACATGCTTTGCGTATAAATATTGAGAGGTTGCACAGTGAGATAAGTTCTACATGCTGATACTTAGAACGAGGTCAAAGAAATTAGTTCTTTTCTCAATCTTTGACGATGAAATTAGTATATGCGGTTGATTATACACTGCTTTAATTCATCTACACTTGCGTGTTTTTCGTAACCCTAAACAATGATGTCTTGGGCGGTAGTGATTGGCTTAGCTAGAAGTGCTTGACTATCAGTCGTGCATAATAGCATCTCGGTGACACGAGTTGATTAAATCCATGTGAGGCATTCAGAAGGTTTATTGCATAAGAAACTCGGCCAATTGAAATTTATTCCGTATGTAATAATTAAGGTCTGAACCGAATCACTCACGAATTAATATATTAATTAATTGTGAGTTGTCAATAAACTCAATTAATTAATGGAATTAGTAAATCTTAAGCACGAGAAATAATTAATGACAAGAGGGTTACATCCGTAATTCGATTGGATCGAGATGAGTTCAATAATTATCCTATAGTGGAGTCGATAAATATTTATAATGGAATTACACTTTATGTTGGGGTCCCAGTTAGAGAAGGTGTGATGTATGGGGGGGGGGGGGGGGACCAAACACACCACACTATTAATTTTCGCGCGTTCTGCATCAAGCAGCAAGTCAAGACAACTTCTTTGCTAGACAGAGAGCTGTGTAAAGTGACATAACACATCTTTAAAGTGGAGATAATGAATCTGTCCAAGTATGATTCTTGACGCAGATCATGAGCAATCTATATAAAAGACAGAAAAACATTTTGTTATTAAAGTCGAGTGTTCTTTAGGAGATTGTGATCTGCTCGCTGGTGAAGTGTAAATACAGAATCAATGAATATAATGCAGAAAGTAAAGAACACCCATTGTTTAACGTGGTTCGGGAAACCCTCTTCGTCCACGGTCGATCAAACTAGATCGATGAATCCCTTAACCGTGAATTCTTCAATTCTTTATCCTCGTTGAGTACGAGCACTCTCTTCTTATTTATAGTCGTTGAGAACGATTTTACAGATCATTTATTTAAACTCGCAGAGAGCGAGATCTAGGTAAGGGTTTGTGTTTAGACTTCCTTAACAGTTTTGGGACTTTGAAAGATACTAGAACTATGGATGTTGATGTGCTAAGCTATTGTTAGTTCTAGGAGATGAGATTTTAAGAAATATGGATGTGATTCTTTACAAAGTTACAATACTCGAAGGGTATTTATAAGCGAATTGGTGTTGATTGATTTCTTGAATGCTGGAGAGAATCTTGCAGCTTTGAAGCTTAATTTTTGGGAATCTCTGCATGCACAGACTGACTTATCCACTCACCTTCCACTCTTTTAATTCATTCTTGTGAATCCACTATTCCGCGCAGTGATTTGTTTTCACTCATTTTTCCACACATCACTCTCTCTCACTCTCTCTCTTTTCTCTTCTTTCTTTTGGAAGGCGTGGTGTATTTATAAGGCTGTAGTAAATTATAGTTGTTGATGTCGTGCAGCTTTCACAACTAGCATTAATAGTCATTTTGACCATTGATTGTTAACTGTAAATCTATCTGTTGGTGTATTTTCTATGTGTCATCCGACGTGTCGTCTGACGTGGCCTGGACATGTCAGTTATGATTCATTTAGGTAGATCTGTATCTTTCTCCAATTTGTGTTGAGCAGCTCGTGTTTGGTTCTATTTAAAGACAGAATTTCTTTGATAATTCTTGAGCTATCTCATCATACTCTGTTGATCAATCTATTAGATACAGATTGATACTCTTATTCAACTTCTTGATAGATAGACTATCTGGACATAACGTTTCATGCGTTCTATGTTGTATATAGAATAACTCCTTCATTCTGTCTTGAAAGTCCTCCAGTAGTAGTCTATATTCGATGCTCTATAGATATAGAACATAACTTATGTTCTGTTTCTTTACAATTCAAAATCTTAACTATTCCAAGTCTAGTATAGATTCAGTTAGGACCAGAACGTGACTCACGTTCTGTTCCTTTACATTGTGATCTGTATACTAGCTAAAAATTAAAACCTAAGTCTAGGTAATCTCTTATAGACAGATCTTAGTACATATCTTACTATCTTTATAGTATAGATCATAAGAGTATTTTGTTCTTAGGTCTTCAGTAAGTAGTGGAACATGGGGCATTGGATAAACTCCAAGTTGAGACATACCATACATGTGAATCCTACTTGGAATGTAAAATAACCAATAGACCTTTCAAGGTAAAACGCAATAGAGCCCAAGATGTGTTGAATATCATTTACTCTGACGTTTGTGGTCCAATGTGTTGGATATCATTACTAGAAATATTGATATGTCTATTTGATGCAGCAAAAGTCAGAATCCTTTCAAAAATTTAAGGAATTCAGGGCACTTGTGGAGAATTGTCATAGAAAGACTATCAAGTGTCTGCGTTCTGATCGTGGAGGCGAATACCTCAGTGCTGTGATTTTGTGCCATCTGTCGGATGCATGATTCAATCCCAGTTGACTGCGTTGGGTACACCCGAACAAAATGGTGTAACAGAAAGACGGAATATAACGCTTATGGAGATTGTGAGATCTATGATGAGTTATGCAGAGTTGCCGATTTCATTTTGGGGATATGCCCTAGAGACAACAGTTTACACATTGAACTTGGTACCTTCCAAGTCGGTCCCTAAGACACCGATTGAGTTGTTGACCGAGCGCCAGCCTAGTCTAAGATATCTCAAAATATGGGATTGTCCAACACACGTGCTAGAAAAGGACGCCGTCAAACTGGCACCTCGTACTGACTTGTGTCTGCTCGTTGGCTATCCTAGAGAGACGAAAGAGTGGGAGTTTTATAATCTTAGAGATCGTAAGGTTGTGATTAACACTCTCGCTCGATTTCTAGAAGAAGACTATGTGAACAACCACAAGTCCAGAAGCGAGATAGTTCTCGAGGAAATGAGAACTGCAGTTAATCCAAATTCACAAGAAACACAATGTGCATCATGACCAACCCAAACACTTGTACCACCTGCAGTGGAGTCTCGTCATAGTGGAAGGGTTGTTCGTCAACCTGACTGATTCATTGGAGTGGGAGAGGCATATGACTCAAGTCCCAGGTCTGGATGAATCGAATCCTGAAACTACAAAGAGGCAGTACACGACAAGGACCGTCACCTTTGGCTTGAGGCGATGGAGTCCGAACTGCAATCCATAGTAGACAAGAAAGTATACGAGCTAGTTGATTTGCACGATGGCTGCAAGGCCATAAGGAGTAAATGGGTTTTCAAGCGGAAATGAGGACTCGACGGCAACGTCGTAGTATTCAAGGCTAGACTAGTAGCTAAGGTCTACACACAAAAGGAAGGTATCGATTACGATGAGACCTTCTCACCAGTAGTCATGCTCAAGTCTATTCGTATACTCTTGTCAGTAGCCGCCCACATGAATTGGGAAGTATGGCAGATGGATGTCAAGACAGCTTTCCTAAATGGAAGTCTTGAGGAGAACATCCATATGCAACAACCCCAGGGCTATGTAGCTCAGGGAAAGGAACACATGGTGTGGAAGCTTAATAGGTCCATTTATGGACCTAAAAAAGCCTCGTGGTCATGGAACCTTTGTTTCGATCAAGTTATCAAGTCCTATGGATTTGATCAGTGCCCTGACGAAAGCTGTGTGTACAAGAAGTGTGAGGGTAAATCAATTGTTTTCATAGTGCTATATGTAGATGACATTATTTTGCTTGGAAGTGTCAAGAAAGTATTGTCGGACGTTAGAGCATACATGTCCAGCCAATTCGATATGAAGGATATGGGAGACGCGGAACACATTCTAGGGATCAAGGTCATTAGTTACCGATTTAAGTAATGTTGTGCTTATCTCAGGAGTTAGGGATGGCAAAATAACCCGCGAGTATGGGGGAAGAAAATCAGGGACAAATGCATACATTTGTACCTGAATCGGGTATGTGGCAGGTATGGGGATATATATTGTCACGTCCCCATTTCACTATGCTTAGTAAAACTGAGAAAACGTGACTCGAAGATAAAACGGATAACGAAAAAGAAATGAAAGTACTGACTCTTGGATGAAAACATGGAACGTACTCCAATAATTGAAGATTCTAACAGAATTCGGCGACTCGCAGTCCAAATAAAGGAAAATGATACATAAGTCATATTTAAAGGAAAAGCTTGAAAAGTTCTGAATACTAAAACGAAAGTCTAGCAGCGGAAAACTGGATCAATTTCTAGATTTATATGTATGACGACATATAAATCACCGAGAGTAAAAGAGCAAAATTTCGACAAAACCACCGCTGAGCATTCCGCTTTGACATCACCGCTTAACCTGCACATAGGCACTTGAGTTTCTCTATATATCTAACAGCTTACTTCTTAACACTATATCTGTCCTAATTCTTGACTTTGGGGCTGTCTTTAAGTTGATGTTCTTTCTTCCTTTGCAGGTGCAAGGCGAATGGAAAGGTGGTGGAGTGACAACAGTCACTGCTCTTTCCTGCTGCCCGTCCCTTCCTTCCATTTTCTTTCCTTTCACTTCTATATTTGCACACTTCTTGAGTTTGCATTTATGTGTAAAAAGATTTGGGCAGTGGGCTAAATCTTATATTTATGTCTAAGATTTGCTAGGTGATTCTTGTCTATTCTGCAAGACTTAAAAATATATATGTAGTATCTATAGTTTCTTATTCTACTACTCTTGTAATGTTCACAACCTTTATATATATTAAGTGGTTGGCAACCACTGCACTAAGTTCTCTCTTAAGTATTTGTTTACTGTAATCATGCTCCTATACATATACTTTTACTTCTATATTTGTACCTTATATATATATATATATATATATATCATACGTGTGTGTGTGTTTCTTTTCTTTAAAAAAAAAATCAAGGTTGTGTAAATATGTTTATATCTCATGTTCTTCTCACCCATTATACATAAGTGATAATCATTTAATAAGGTGTAATGAAATTTTTAATTATCCATTCTCTATATTTCCAAAACCTTAATCTAATAATCCTTCTTAACTAAACTTGGCAATGATTAATTAATTTAATTGTATCTCACAACTAAATTATAATATCTCAATTATTCCATTTCTCATCCAAGTAAAACATTTAAACAAAATCCATTAGTATATATATAATGATTAGTATCTAACTACTATGTTATAGAACACAATTCATGGTCTAGCTTGCACAAGTATTCAAAGATATACTACAATAGTTACCAATATCGATTAACTAATCGATATCTTTGGTATTTTATTACGAAATTTTCTCGAGCTGATTTCTGATACACAAAATTAGTAGGAAAATTTTTTACGGGCCATTACATATATCCCTGCCCAGAACCCGCTCCGATAAATTTATATAATATATTATTTAAAAATATAATTTTTTATATATAATATGTTAAGTTTTTATAAGAATAAAATAATGTATATGAAAAGAATTTTTAACTTTTGAAATTTTTTTATATAAAATTATTTATTACTCTAGATAATAGTTATTTTTTCTTAAAAATATTAGTTAATGGGTACCCGATGGGTACCTTTTCCTCCCCGAACAATCCCCGCCCCGTACCCGTCCTGATTTAAACGAGTACGGAGGCGGGTATGGAGGTTATTTTTTGAAATGGGTGCGTGGACGGTAAAGCAATACCCGCCCCGAACCCGCCCCAATGAAATCCCTATCAGAAGTCTTATATCGATAATATACTTAGGCGCTTTAGCATGCAGGATTCCAAGAAGGGTTTCTTACCTTACAGGCATGAAATCGTACTTACTCGAGACATGTGTCCTATGACACCTGAGGAGAAAGAAGAGATGAGACAGATACCTTTTGCTTCTGCAGTAGATAGTCTCATGTATGCTATGAAGTGTACTAGGCCGGATATCTGCTTTGCCGAAGACATGGTAACACAATATCAGTCTAACCCTGAAAAAGGACATTGGACAGCGGTAAAGAAAATACTCAGTACCTTAAACGGACTAAGGAGTATTGTTTGGTTTACCAGGCTGATTCATTATGTCCTTTGGGTTATACTGATTACGACTTTCAGACGGGTCGGGACTCAAGAAAATCTACCTCCGGGTATGTGTTTACTTTGGGAGGCAGAGCCGTGACATGTAGAAGTGTGAAGTAGAAATACATCGCGGACTCCACCATGAAAGCTGAGTATGTGGCTGCATCTAAGGCCGCAAAGGAAGCAGTTTGGCTCAGGAGCTTCTTGTTGGACCTAGATGTGATTTCGAATATGTCAACGAATATCATAGTTTATTGTGATAACTTTGGTGCAGTGGCAGACTCGAGGGAACTACGGGCCCACAAGACGAGTAAAAACATTGAGAGAAAATAGCACATCATTCGTGATATTATAAAGAGGGGGCGACATAGTGATGACAAAGATAACGTCGGAGGACAACCTAACAGATCCCTTCATGAAAAGCCTGAACGGGAAGACGTTTAAGAGGCATGTAGAGGGATTAGGAGTACGACGTGTTACAAACTTGCTTTAGGTATAAGTGGGAGAGTTATATGTCATGCGAGACATATTTGTATACTCTAAAGTATGTTTGAGTATAAGGGGAGATTGTTAGGGTTTGTATATACCTCAAAACATGCTTTATGCTTAGACGATGTATCAGACTTGTTTTTAGTTTCACTTTAATGAGAATAAATAATTTTATCATTGGTTTGTTATTTATTATTATTATATATTGAATTGCAAACATGTCCATTTATTACAATTGTAAACTGTGTGGTGGATCGATGATGTTGGGAACCCCATAAATTTATTTGTTTTGATGATGCTCCTCGAAACTACATGTTTAAATGTTAAAACCAAATAATCATTGTCATCTATTAAGAATAATCTCAAGTGTAAAAGAAGCAGATCGTTTTGGTAAAGGTAAATAACGATCTGTCTTATTCTTATGTTAGATATCCTGGACACAATGATAGTTATTATTGCAAGTGTTTACTCCCTCATGTAAGACAGCTCGTTGAATAGAGAGCAGATCGTTTTCAAAGTAATTAACGATCTGCTTCTCATAAATTACAGCGAGCTGTCATATCACCTTGCTTGCCTTAGTTTTACTTCTAGATTGTATTTTAACAGATCACAATTGTAAAAGTAGCTTGAAGTTTAAGCTTACTTATAACGATCTGATTCTTTAGTTTAGAGCCTGATTTCTCAAATAAGCTTGTTACATTCTACAAGTTATTTAGCAGCTCGTTGTGAAAGAAGGAACAGCCCGCTGCTACATTTCAACAACAAGATCGTTCTCAGACATTTCTAGAGGATGAAGCAGTGCGTTCAAAAGAAGTACAACCAACTGGTATATTTAGCAACAGATCGTTTATATGCAAAAACGATCTTATCATCTCAGCATTCATATAGCAGATCGTCTGATTCGAGAAAACAATCTGGTTGCTTCAAGTCAAAGAAGAATGAGATGAAGCTCCAACACAAAAGTCAGCGAGCTGCTATGACATTAAAATCAAGCTGCTCCTCACGGTAACTACGGTGGACTGCCGACATACCTAAATTTGTCACAAGTCAACCACTCCTTGTATTGTCACATCAACAGCATGCTTTAAGGAATGAAGTACAAGAATATCAAAATCTCAGTACGGTGAATCATTCCCAGTATGGCAATACATTGGGAAATCCCATGAAAGGTGGTAACCACTCTCACTTTGACAGCGCGTGTTTTAACAACACCGCCATGCATTTAATGCAGTCATTAATGCAATGAAGAAGGACCTCTTCTTCTCCAACGGATAGTTTCTTCATTGAAGCTATAAATACCACCTTCATCTCCAGAAATGCGTACGAGAATTCAAGCGAAAATTGCCATTACTCTGCTCAAAATACTTCAAGCTATCAACGTTCAAAGCACTCCTTCAAAATCAAGAATTCTCTTGAGTGTCTACAGTTCTTGAAGTTATTATATTCTGGAAAATTGTTTGTTTCAAAACCCAAAGTTAGGATCTAGTTTTGATCCAGTTATATTCCTAGATTGTAGTTTTCAATCTTAGGAAGAAGAAGTGTAATCACAAGTATTTATCTAGTTTTGATAAAGCTGGTGGCTCGTACTCAACGAGTAAAAAGAAAGGAGACTTTAGTTGATTTCGATCTAGTTTTGATCGAGCCGTGGACGTAGGGAAGTTTATCCCGAACCACGTTAACTCTTGTGTTCTTTACTTTCCGTTTTACTTCTCCATCATCTTCTTCATACTCATACGTATAAATCTGTGTTCTTAACTATTTCAAGAAAGAAAACGTTTTCATCTTAAAAAGAGCATTAACCACCAACTTCCGCACACAACTTTAATCAAGCTTAAATCTGTGTTTGTGTCTCTTGATTATTGTTATCCACATATAAGGTATTATTTGAGTGAGACTTAATCTTCCTAATAAGAAGATTTATCTGACTACTTCAAGCTATCTTAAGTTGTTAAGAGTGCTAAAGCCTTATACTTAAAGTATTAAACAAGAAAACCTAAAAAGTTTTGAATTGGTGTATTCCCCCCCCCCCATACACCAATCTAGCTCTTTCGGGACCAACAGATGATCAAATAAGGTAACACAGTCGGCTCATTTGTAATATAAAGTCACAGTCAAGACAGACTTGGACAGTCTAGTCGGTAAAGGCTGCGCAAAATGATATCGGTATGTATAAGCTGATACACATGTTTTGCGTAAACATATTGAGAGGTTTATCAGTGAGATAAGTTATACATGTTGATACTTAGAATGAGGTCTTGAAAATTAGTTCATTTCTTAATCTGTGACGATGACATTAGTATATGTGGTTGATTATACGCTGCTTTGATTCATCCACGCTTGCGGGTTTTTCGTAACCCTAAACAGTAATGTCTTGGGCGGTAGTGATTGGCTTAGCTAGAAGTGTTTGACTGTCAGTCGTGCAGAATCGTGTCTCTGTGACACGAGTTGATTAAATCCACGTGAGACGTTCATAAAGGTTTATTGTATAACAAACCCGGCTGGTTGAAATTTATTATGTATGTAATAATTAAGGTCTGAACTGGATCACTCACGAATAAATATATTAATTAATTGTGAGTTGTGAGCAAACTCAATTAATTAATGGATTTAGTAAATCTTAAACGGATGAAATAATTAATGACAAGAGGGTTACATCTGTCATTCGAATGGATCGAGATGAGTTCAATATTTATCCTATAGTGGAGTCGATAAATATTTATAATGGAATTATACTTTATTGCATTTACATGGAGTAATTAATTGGAGGTTAAATAAATTTAAATTAACTAATTTATGTGTAAGTTGAACCAAACAATTAATTAAATTTAATTGGGCCCAAAGGTGACTTGGAAATTAATTTAATTAAATTAAGAATTTAACCAAGACCATATTAATTATGAATAATTCAAATTTAAATTTGAATTATAAATGGTAACTGCAGGAGATTAAAGTGAGATATTATAGTTCTATTATTTGGTATCTTATCCATTCTCCTTACAATCCCTAACCTAGCTCATAATATCTATAAAAGGAGAACAAAGAAGGATCCGATTTCTCTCTCCAAACTCATAGAAATCGGCACCCATCAAGAGTTAAATACTCTTGAATTTTTGTAAATTTTGAAGCATTCCGAGCTTCATTTTTCGTTCTTCTTTTCTCATAAATTACTAGATAGATTCGCTCACACGATATTCTAGTAAGTAGATTGGGAATAGGTTTGAAGTTTCCAAGGTCAGATCGTGGGAGATCAAGAGAAGAATTCGAACGGTGTGGATTGCGGTTCGATAGCTAACGATTCAAATCATTTCTCCACAAGTGGATGATTTGTTTAAGAGAATGTATACTTTATTAATTCCGCTATTATATTCTTCTATGCATATTAAATGTGTTAAAAATTAATTATTCATGTGATTAATTAAACATGTGGATCCTACGTATTTATGAACCCCTCATACGGGTTCCATCAAACAAGTCATGCGAGAACTTTTAATTCCACTATATTTTTATTTGTCTTTATCGGGGTTGGATCCGAAAAGAATATTTTTTTAGTGTAATACTTTATACTTCAATTCAAAGTATGTTTTCTTTTTTACTTTGTCTTGTTTTATTTAATTATGTCTAGATAATTTTATATTCTTGACTTAGTATTAGTTAATTAGATTTGGAATTAAATGTCTCGAGAGGTACAATTGTTTAAACATAATTGCATAAGCATGTTCCCGAAGTACTAAATTTGTTGACCAATAAGTTGATCAAGACTATGTGTTAAAGCGGACATTTAATACTTAGGCTTTGATTAACTTACAAAAAATAATCGAAAATAGTTATCAAAGAGTCTCTTTGTCTCGAACAATATAACTGGTACAAGTGATACGGTCATGTTCTTAAGTGTCAATATATGTTTGACCATGCTTTAGGTCAGTTGGACTACCTAGGTTAAATGTTTTTTGGTCAAAATCCTTGTTTGTTAGAGTTTTCGTAGAGAGAGCATCTTAGGTAAGGGAGAGTGGTAAGCAGCCTCCATTTCACTTCCCTAAACATAAGGATAAGTTGTGCAGAGTAGGAGTGTACACATGACATGTGACAAATGGAGGTGCATTATGTTTGATTTTATAACCAAAGACCTGTGTATGAAATGAAACATTATTGAACCAAGGATCGAGGTTAGTATTCTAATCTAAGGATTTAATGTCAAGTTGAGTTGCTTTTATTACTGAAACATTATTGAACCAAGGATCGAGGTTAGTTTTTTTTATTTCTTTTCAATTATATTATTTATGCTTCCAACTTTGGTCACCTGCTTCCCACAACAAGCTCCATTTAAAATTTTGTGACAAGAAAAAATAGTTCACTACCTCCTTAAATCGATCCTAGAACTACTAGAAAACGCACATACATAACTGTTATAAATTGTTATGTATGTGTACTCATTTTAGATAACGCTTTTCACTCGTTACGTATGTGCGAAAAAACGCACATACACAACATTTTTTCACTGTTATAAAAATGAAAAAGCGTTATCTATGTATCATTTAAATGACAATTAAAAAAATATAAAACTTTTAAAAAAAAATTGTTATATATTATGTTTTATATTATACATAACAATTTTCCACTGTTATAAAGAATATTACAACTGTTATTATATGAATAGAAAAGTTAGCACTTTTATTGAGAAAGTGTTATATATTCCACTATTAGTATTTAACTTGATTTTTATTTTTTGTATTATAAATGAACTATTTTAATTTTAAAAAATAAATTAATAATGTCAATTATTAAACATGAGAAATACGACTAATCCAACTAAAAAATAACATTAAAAGTATCAAGTTCATTTTGTATTACAACAAAGATTCATATAAACAAATTCTATAAATCTAAACGTCAAATTCTGATTATTCAAACATGGCTAATCATTTAGAAAATAACTAGAAAATAAAGTAATCAGGTTGAATTAACGACATGTGTCATAGAACTTGATCTTATTTTGTTTATCTATTAGAAGGGAGATCAACCTGTAATGCTAGATTAAGTTAACAATCTGTGCTATAAAGATCGACCTTGTTATGTAAAAGGTTAAGTCAAAATGTAAGAACAAATCTATGTAACGATCTGTTCATATGACTAACCTCATCTTTCTAGACTCAGTTTTTATAACATTTATTTTATCGAACAGGAGGCCAGCATACTTACTGAGGACAGATCGATAACAGATTGACTAACAGATTGATAGGCAGACCACTGAACATTGAAGTCAACCTTATATCAAAAATGTTTACATCGACCTAGATGAACTAACTATTATGAAGTAGATTGATGGAGAGATCGACTAACAGATCGATAGGCACACCACTGAACACTGAAGTCGACCTTGTATCAAACATGTTGACATCGACCTAGAGGAACTAACTGTTATGAAGTAGGTCGATGGACAGGTTGATAGAAAGACTAAGAAACAGCGCGATAGAATCAATCTTGTATCAAAAAGGTTGACATCAAGCTGCATAAGAAGATATACAAGAAACAGCTCGATACAAACGACATGTGTCTAACAGGTCGATCAACAAGTACACAAACGAACTGCATAGCAAGATAGAAAACAAGTTGTGCAAGAAGAATCTTAATACAAATGATCTGTGCATAACAGATCAATCAACTGATTGATCTGCAGTTCATGGGGAGTCAGCTCAATGTATATTGGATACAACCTGCTCACCCACAGGTTGTTTAATCCACCTATTTCTATGTGGTCCAAACGAGCTGCTCATCCCAGTTGAAGAAAGCTAAAATCTACCTAAATTGATAATCTTACATATCCTATGACACGTCAACATCCATATAGGACAAACTCCAACGGCTAGAAGTACAGTCAGCATCAACAGTCAAAAGAGCATTTAATGCTTATTGCAAAGGCTGCAAAGACTTCCAACGGCTATAATTCAAATATGCCTATAAATAATTCAAACCTTCCTCAGAAATAGCATTCGTGATTTTGCCCAGAAAAAAGCTTCAAAGTACAAGATTCTCTCTCTAGTTTTCATAGATTTATTCAACACTAGATATAGATCATATACATTCTTAAGTGTTGTAAATTAGAGAGAAATCACCATAATTTTGAAGATAAATCCGCTAGAACTTATCTTAGATTTGAGCCTTCAAAGCCCACAGTTCTAGTTTCCTCCATAGCCAAAAGCTTGGAGGAAGAACGATTATAAAATTGAACCTAGATCTCGTACTCGATGAGTTTAAATAAGAGAGTTGTAATCTCGTACTCAGCGAGAATAAATAAGCGAGTTTTGACTCGTACTCAACGAGGATAAATAATCGAGGGATCCAAGGTTAATAGATTCATCGATCTATATTTGATCGATCGTGGACGTAGGGGGCTTCCCGAACGACGTTAAATATTGTGTGTTCTTTTATATTTTGCATTGCAGTGCTTTGATTCTTTATTTATCACTCACCAACAAGCTTATCTAATTAAGTGAGTTGTGAATCTTGAATCAATCTCCTTAAATAACACTCGATATAAACAAAATATATTTGCTAAGTGTAATAGCAGCCAACAACATACACTCAGCTTCCGCACACGATCTGTGCTTAGACAGATTGTCTGGTATGCTCCAGCTAGCTGCCAGTCTATCTGCATCCAACATACACTCAGCTTCCGCATACGATCAGAGAAAATCGACTGATATTCCAAGTGAGTTGTTCTGGTATAAACAGCGAGCTGCTTCTCAACCTGATGTTCACAGCCAAACGCGAGAAAATTAGATTGTGGTGTATTCCCACCCCCCCCCCCCCCACACACACACCACATCTTCTCTCTAGGGACCCAACATATATCATCATATGTGTTTCTACCAACAAGCTCTATGTTTCACTTCCAAAATCGATCCTCCTGATTAAAGCTAACCGTGGCTCCAGCAATTGATTCTGAAAAAATGATGCAGAATTAGAGCTTGTTGAATCGATACCATTCTTGCTAATTCCCTCGCGGTGCTAATATAATATGCCTGCATCAAAGAAGTCATTAGTGGTTGCAACACATTCTCTAAATCTTGCAGCTTTTAATAAGTAGTTTGAAATGGTAATTTGTGTAGTAATTCAAGAAGCAAAATATAAGAGAGAGCGCGATACTTATAAAAAAGGGAATAATTCTTGTCCGATACCAAATGGAATAATTCAACCTGCACATGAGTGCAACGATGCTCAATAACTTAATAATAGCAAATGGCAACAGCAAAATCTGACAAGTTATTGCAAAACTAGTTTCTAGTATTCTTATTTCATAACTTCAGAATAAGTTCACAGCTTCTCGTGAATTTTTTGCAAACGCAAAACATGAAATATAAGCATAGCTCTATAGAAAACTTGAACATACAATGCACTTGATTACCTTATTTATACTTATACAAGAAGTATGATTTTCGTGCTCAGCTTCTTGACCCAAACAGTCTTCTGCATCAAATCTGAATTTGGTACCCCAATTTGTTTCACGGCAGTCTCCAAAACTACTTTTGATATTGTTCCCACTGAAAATTCCACAAGGTATCCTCCAACATGTCAATTTATTTGAAATATCAAACCAAAAATCTATATGATGGCCCAAGAACACGCTCATTCTTCAGTTGTAGAGTATTTTCTTATTGAAAGTAATGTCTATGGTAAATGGTGTGTAATTTTCTATCTCATACCAAGTTGTGCATATGACAATTTGTAAGACAGGTTGCACACTATAACATACTCACACCAAGAACACAGCAGTTGGTAACCCAGTTCGGTGCAACCACCTACATCTGGGAGGCTTCGCCTAATATAAGGATCAATGATCAAGAACCTCGAGTTACAAAAGAATATTACTCTCTAAGGACTACCCACGCCTTAAGAACTCTTCACTCTACAACGCTCTTCTCAAGTGCATTGAAACTAATCTCTCCCTAGATTAGCCAACCCTAGAACCCGCAAGCCCCTAGGATTATCTCTTTTAGTTTATAGAATACTCAATTACAAAATCACATGCCCCAACTCACTAATCCACTCAAATCCACTCAATAGTTGAGGCTAAACGCAACTACACACCTATGTATGTAGGATCGCAATAACAAAGAGCTCAACAATAAAATCTCTGACTCTTCAATAAATATGTAGACACAATATATCGCTCTGGAGTGGTAGTGGACGCCAACAATAGTGCCATGTATATATAGGATGTCATCAAATCCTAGCGTCGTCCACTTGCCTTTAATGCATGTTTCCTTGTGTAGAATATCTTGCATGGTATCTAGGATATATTTCCTCGATCTTGGAAGGCAATAAATCTCAGAATATCTCTTGTAGACGTCGCACGCGTGTTTCCTTTCATCCATAATGCTCAACAAGGAAATTACCATAAATAGAAGATTTTGGGCCATCTGTCATATTTGACTTCAAGAGAGACAGATCTTGCGACAGATAACTAATATTGTCTCACATAAATTCGCCAACTTCTACATGCACTCACAATCTCCCCCTTTGGTATTTACGTAGACCGAACACCAAACAAAAGCAAGATCAAAACATAACTGCAGCTCCCCCTTGATAAGGCATGCATGTACGAAATCATCACCTTCATACTCCATGCATCATACTTAAGGAATATGACTGAATCTTTCAACAACATACATCAAGGCAAAATCGAACCATAACATAACCATGCTCATGCTCATCATCACACATAACATTAAAGAGCATAGTGACATAACCAATAAACTGCATAGATGAACAGTAAGTAATGGAAGCAAAAGTTACCGACATCTAGACTGCCCCATAGTAGCAGAGTATCTCAGAAGATATCGGTAGCAGAAGCACCTGTTTTAAGTAATTATAGGCCAAAAATAACAAAGTTTGAAACATTATATGAAACACATCATAGGGGCATTCGACAAAAATAAATTTTCACCAGCTGCAGCACCATAATCTACTCCCCCTTGTTTGCTGCATAAATTAAAAACATCACCAGCTCAAAAGCTCTCTTCCTCGCTATCAGCGGCATCATCTCCCCTGCCTCAGCATTGTCTACCCCTTCCTCAGCATCGGGTTCCTCCATCTCTTCATCATCCACATCATCTCTAACCCCGGATGGTCCTTCTTGAGGGTCATGCTCTTGCTGGAGTTGGAGATCACGGAGAAGCCCTGCAATCTGATCTTTTTGCTTGGAATCCTCACGAATCGACTTGCAGATATGATTATAATGCTTTTTGAGCTCCACCATTACACGGGTGGTCATGGCAGGTAGATTAGCAGTCAGCACAGAGTCTTGAAGCTGTCCTCTCGAAAGTTTCTTCTGCTTGCTTATAAACACTCCACCAATATCACGAACATGCAGCTTCTCATCATATAGCTTGGAGATAAATGGAATAGGAGCAGGAACTTTCTCAAACTTCTCTCGCTCAAGATTGAGAGACACTTGGCTGCAAATTATCTCAAATATAACCCCTGGGAACCCAATGGGCTTGTCATATGAACCAGGACGTTCAGCATGGTCCTTAACAATGTTCCCCACCATTGCCCCAAAAGTGATAGGAACGGGAAGGATTACCCCTAGTGTTTGGAGCGGCACTGCCCATATGTCTACCCCCATCATCTGTTTCAGGAATAGAGGGCTCCTGTTCAGGCTCAGGCTCAGGTGAGGGATCAGGTGTAGGAACCTTCTGCGCCTTCTTTTTCTTCTTCCTTCGTTCCTTGCGCTTAGCAGCCTTAGCATCAGCCTTGGCTTTGACCAATTGCCCACAAGTTCTTCGTCCTAAGGTATTTTCAAGTACAAGTGTAGGTCCTCACTTAGGGTGGGGTTTGCTTGCATTCTCAACTTCTTCCTTCTAACTCTCACAACTTCAACAGAGGATTCGGGCTCAAAATCTGGAACTTCCTCTGGAATAGGTGACCACTGTTCTTCTTCCTCAAAAACATCTTCAAGTTCTAGATCTTGAAATACACGAATTGGAGAAGGAATTTTCTCATGGGACTTATATGTATTTCCCTTCTCTGCAGCAAATACTAACTTCCTCTTTGGTTTCTTCTTGGGTTGCTTCTTCTTCTTCCCATCCTTAATAGCTTCGCGAATACGAGCAAGCTTAACTGCAAGAGGAGCAGCCTTAGTATCTTCGGAGACATGTGTAGAAATCGGGACTGTGGAGATGGGTTCTTCTCGGATGAGGATGAAGAAATTAATCGCCTTCGTTTGCTCCTTGAGAAGGATTCAGAGAGCAGTGGTCAAGACTGGCAACTCAGAGAATGAAGCTTGAGAATATCTTGGAGAAGATCGGTCCGACGCCATGGTAGAAAATAATTTCCGGAAGGAGTAATTTCGAGAAATGGTGTTGCTTGGAGTGTATAGCAACCTTAATCATAAGAGAGAGGGCCAAATTTGAATTTAAAACTCAACTACAAACATGAATAACCTCTCCATCTTCAAATTTCCATTACCAATGCAAAAACTGCCACTTTCCCGTTGAGGTGACGTGCATGTTAGAAACCTCGGGCACGTCAGTTCACGCACTTACAACATAGCCATGCAGAACTGTCTTTACTCTATCTCACCAACAGTCGTAGAAAACCATTCTGGAACACTTAGAGAATAATACCAACAACGAACCAGAACAAAAACCAACAATCCAGAAGCAACACGAAATAAAAACAAATAGAACAAAACAAATAAGCGAAACTATGTATAGTCCATTGTGATAGACTTGAATGGACACAATCTCATTAAGGATAGAGATCAAGCAATGCAGAGTCCCAAGGCCTTTCTTAGGAACCTATACCTTTTCCCATCAAGTGCTTTAGTCAAAATATCTGCAAGCTGATCAATAGTGGATACGTGTTGAATGTGAAGAACATTATTCCTCCACAAGCTCTCGTATGAACTGATACCTGATATCAATATGCTTCGTCCTTGAATGGTTGAACAGATTCTTGGATAAATCGATTGCCCCTTTGTTGTCACACAACAACTTGAAGTTGGTTGTGTTGAACCCGTAGTCATTCAACATCTTTGTCATCCATATAAGTTGTGTGCTTTTCATTGTTGCTGCAATGTATTTAGCTTCGGTTGAGGATAAAGAAATATTATTTTGCTTCTTGCTATGCCATGAGATCATATTAGCTCCAAGGTAGAAGCATCCTCCGGATGTGCTCTTTCTATCGTCCATATTTCCTACCCAATCTGCATCGTTGTATTCTACGAGATCCATAGAGCTTCCATTAGCAAACCACAACCCAAGTTTAGTTGTAACTCTGACGTACTTGATGATCCCCTTAACAACTTTCAAGTGGCTTTCCTTGGGGTTTGCTTGAAACCTGGAGCAGACTCCAACACTGTAACTGAGATCTGGTATGGTTTCCGTCAGATACAGTAAGCTCTCAATCATAATGCGGTAGAGAGATTGATTAATTGGAACTCCCCATACATCAGCACTGAGTTTGACTGAAGTGCCCATAGGAGTTCTTCTTGCCATAGCCGCATCCAATCCAAATTTTTTAACTAGGTTCTCAGCATATTTACTCTGGGAAACAAATATACCTCCTTCTCCCTGAGTGATCTGAAGTCCAAGAAAATAATTTAACTTCCCAAACATACTCATGGAGAACTCTTGGGACATATGGGAGACAAACTCCTTGACAAGTGCTGCAGACTTGGACCCAAATACTATATTATCCACGTAAATTTGAACCAGAAGCACATCTTTCTTTTCTCTCTTGATGAAGAGAGTCTTGTCAGCATTGCCTCTAACATATCCTTTCGTCAGGAGGAACTTTGATAGCATGTTATACCAAGCCCTTAGTACTTGTTTGAGGCCATACAACGCCTTCCTTAGTCTGTTAACATGATTCAGGAACTGAGGGTTCTCAAACCCTTTGGGCTGCCTTACATAGACTTCCTCAATAAGGTCTACATTCAGAAAAGCACTCTGAACATCTATTTGATATAAATCAAAACCCATAGTACAAGACATTCCAATAAGAAATCTTACAACCTTAAGTCGGGTCACGGGAATGAACGTTTCTCCATAGTCGATTCCCTCTTCTTGGGTGTATCCTTGAGCCACAAATTGAGCCTTGTTTCTAGTAATGTTTCCAAGATCATCAGTCTTGTTTTTGAATATCCACTTGGTCCCAATGAGATTAGCATGATCCAGGAGTGGCGTGAGGTACCACACATTGCATCTCTCGAACTGTAGCAACTCTTGTTGCATTGCAGCAATCCAATTTTCATCCTTGAAGGCCTCATCAACATTCTTGGGCTCCACCTTGGACACAGAGCTCATATGAGCGAAATAAGAAGTTAACTTCTTGAAGTCCAGTTGAATACCTCTTGTCTTCATGCCCTCGTGAGTGGTCTCCTCAGGAGTGGGCTCACTTTAACAACTTTATCTCCTCCAGATGATCCAGTAAGATCAGGGCCAGTTTCTGGAATAGGATCTTCGTTTTCCCCTTCACTGATGGCTTCAGTTTCTTCATCAAACTTTACATTGATCGACTTCATCACAGTCTTGGTGTTGACATTGTAGACTCGAAAAGCCCTGCTGTTTAAGGAATATCCCAAAAAGATTCCTTCAATCCCTTTGTCATCGAACTTCTTCTTCTGCTCCATGTCATTCAGTATGTAGCACTTGGAACCGGAGATGTAAAGATGTTTGATGGATGGCTTTTTCCTTTTTGCAGATTTCATAAAGCGTAGTCTTCGTCTTAGGTCTGAGGTAAACCCTGTTGCAGATGTAACAGGTTGTGCTAAATGCCTCCGCCCAAAGCCTGGTCTCAATATCTTTGGCTTTCATCATGGTGCGAACCATCTCTTGCAGGGTCCTGTTCTTTCTTTCAACAACTCCATTTTGTCAGCGTCTTGGGTGCCCAGAATTCATGGGGATACCCTTTTTCACTGCAGAAGTTCATAAAGTCAATATTTTCGAACTCCTTTCCATGATCACTACGAATGCGTTTCACTTTGCATTTCCTTACCACTTCAAGCTACAAGCATAAATCCTTAAAGACTTCGAATGTGGTTGATTTCTCTCATATGAAATCAACCCACGTGTAGCGCGAGAAGTCATCAACACAAACAAAAGCATACTTCTTTCTTGACAGGCTTTCAGTTTGAATAGGCCCCATCAGATCTAACCGCCTTAAGAGAATGCAATTTCTACAGGTTCCTGTAATTGGTATGACCCAATCTTTGATGCCAGATTTCAGCTATTGAAGCGCTTTCTAGGTGACACGTCACAGAAGGTGTCACAAGATAGCAATTGTTACTGGATCATTTTCCAACCATATACTCATCTCCATCTTTGAGTATAACACACTTCTCCTGATCAAATTTAATATTCAATTCTTTCATCTCACAGTTGACTGATGCTGATGAGGTTTGCTTCCAGATCCTCCACTAATAACACATTAGTAAGCGTAGGCATTCCTGGGGTATTATGGGTACCTAACGTAAGAACTTTTGAGCGTACACCATTACCAAAAGTGACACGATCATTTGACCTGATGATCAGATTCTTGAGGAAGTTTTTGTTCCAAGTCATGTGTCTGGAGCTTCCGCTAACAATGTACCATGGGTTGTCCATCCTTGTAGCATTGCATGTGTGCACCACGTACCCCCTGTATGAATTCCCATACGAATGCTCATGATATGAGTGCTTGAAGTGTCTGCGTCTATTTCTGATGTAGTAGAAGCAGCGAGGTCGAATATGCCCTGGCCAATTATAGTAGTAACATACTGGAACGAATCTGGGAGATCGCCTTTGGACAGGACCAGTGTGAAATCTGGTTTCTAGTTCTGACCTCAACCCCATGGTTGATTCAGTTGATTGACAATCCTTGTGACTGGTCTCCGGTGTATGCCAGTACCTTAATTTCTCCTTTCTCCTTGTCTCGAACTTTCTGGGATGTCCTCCGTGTGGGTAGGTCATTTTCCCTTGTCAGTTACAAGGCCATTGAAGTTTGTCCTGGGCTTCTACTTTCCTCCGGTGTAACTAGGAATACAAACGAGCCAAGCTACTCGGGACATACTCAGTGCTCAATTCGGTAAAAGCTCGTTCGAGCTCGAACTCGTTAACAAACGAGCCGAACTCGAGTCTAAAATCAAGCTCGACTAAATTAACGAGCCAAAATCGAGCAGTATGTTATTCGACTCGTTTTGCTCACGAACATATTCAGCTTGTATATTAATCGAGCCTGTTCGCGAACAGGTTCGCAAACTCTTAATCGAACCTCTAATCGAGCCTGTAAACGAGCACAAACTCGAGCTAAATTTCATTTTAGTTTATGTTCATTTGAAATATTATAAGAATATATGTTTAAATCATGTATTTTGGAACGAGCTCGAACTCGAGCTTTTCACGAGCCAAATTTGAGCTCAAGTCCGAACCTGACACAAGCCAAACTCGAGCTAAATTCGAGCTCAAATATTTTATCTCGAGCCGAGCTTGAGCATGAATTTAAAGTTCGACTCGAACTCGAACCCGAGCCCGAACATGTAAAATATTAAACGATTCGAACCCAAGCAAACCACTACTCGGCTCAGCTCGGCTCGTTTGCAGCCCTAGGTCTAACCGATTCCACCCTTTTTGATGGTCATCTTTCCATGGCTTAACACTTCATCGAGTTGAGGAGTGTCTTACATCATTTTCATCAATTTTTGTTGATGATCAAATTTTCCTTGCAGCACCTTCCGTTGATCTTCGCTTTTGTTCAAATTAATTTGAAGGAAATGCACCTGATTGATGAGCTCCTCCTTTTCCTTAACAAGAAGTTGTATTTTGTTGGAGAGCTCCTTATTGATTCCAGCGATATCGGTACACTTACCATGTAAAGCATAGAACCCATCAGTGAGGTCAAGTTCATCACCGAAGTCGTCTTGGGAATCTTCTTGCACAGATTCGTCAATGGCGAAAGGATCAAATTCCTTTCCCTTATCGTTTGCATTGGCAGCTTGAGCAAGAAATTCATCAGTCTCATCTGGTTCACTTTCCTTGGTATCATCATTACTATGAGTCACCATGTTGACACTCCGTGCATTGTTTGAATTTTTAAGATTGTCGCAGTCGGCTTAGATATGGTCGTAACCTCCGCACTCATAACATTGTGTGCCCTTCTTGGAACTTCCTTGATTAATCTGATAGTTTTCCTTCAGAGTTGAGGAGGAGGGCAACTCGGGCTTCTTAGCACATTTGAGATCGAACTTGCGAGAGAATTTCTCAAACTTACTGACAACTAGTGCTATGGATTCCATCATCTTTTGATACTCGTCTGTAGCAGAATCGGAGTCTCCTCCTTTAGACTGAAATTTGAGAGCGATGGACTTCCTTCCTTCAGCCTTGTGACTTCTCATCCTCATCTCATAGATTTGTAGAGATCTTATGAGTTGTTGCCTTCATCTCATCCAGATCTCATGCTTCCTTGATGGCAGTGACTTAGGAGTCAAATCTTTCCGTTAACGAATCTCTTTGACCAACTTAGTCTCAGAGATCTTTTCTCCAAGGGCGAAACTTTCATTAGACAGCATCAGGAGCTTAGAGTGGAACTCTGCGATTGTTTCGTCCTCCTCCATCTTCAATAGCTCGAACTGAGTAGAGAGTTGCCGCAGTCTCTAACTCTTTACTCTAGAGTTGCCTTCATAAGTACTTTCAAGTATTTTCCATGCCTCCTTATCAGATTCACATGTAGAGATTACTGCAAATACCTCCATATTGACAGCTCCTTGGATAGCGTTGAGAGCCTTTTGGTTCATCTCAGAAGAAATCAAATCTTCGTTAGTTCATTCATCCCGAGTTAGTACCTTTCTCAGTGACAGGAGCAGTCAATCCTATAACAACAACACTCCATGCAGCTTCCTCAAGAGATCAAATGAATCATATCATTCTTACCTTCCAGTATCCATAATTTGTGCCATCAAGAATAGGGGGACGAGCAGTGGCCGAAGCGTCCTCCATACTTGCTAAAAGTGAGTGTCCACGTACGAAATAGACTCCACCAGGATCAAACACCAGTAAGGTTGGTGACCTGCTCTGGTACCAATTGTAATTTGTCTATCTCATGCCAAGTTGTGCATACAACAGTTTGTAAAACAGGTTGCACACTATAACATACTCACACCAAGAACACAACAGTTGGTAACCCAGTTCGGTGCAACCACCTACGTCAGGGGGGCTTCGCCCAATATAAGGATCAATCCACTATCAAAAACCTCGAGTTACAAAGGAATATTACTCTCTAAGGACTACCCACGCCTTAAGAAACCGCTTCACTCCCCAATTTGAATGGGGGAAGAGAAACTAATTTGAATGGGGGAAGAGAAACTAATAAACTCACCAGTAGATATAGTCAACAATGATGTCATGATCAATGAACAATCGAATGCAAAGAGATGCAATGCAAGACGGGGTTGGAGATTATAGCTCGTTACATGGGAGCGATAATCCAGAATCTCAAGCGGCCAAATCATCCAATAGGAGCCGTCAATCAAAAGTGGAGGTTAGTGAGCCTAGCTCGCCAAAAGTAGTCACTCCCCCAACTCACCAAATGTTGTCGGCACTACACGACAACATCACAAGAGGTCGAAGAGTCGAGCGTCCAAGAGGGGCCGACTACTTCTAAGCTCTTCAATGAACATGAATGCATGTAATAGACAATAGTAATTCTCGTGAAGGAACAATGAATCATTTTATTGTCATGAAGCCATTAACATGAAGAATCAGAGATTGAAAAAGAACATGAGCTTGGCAACAGAATATAAAACATGATAGTTTGTAACAACCCTTTCCTTAGCCTCGCACGACACCACCAGCCGCTCAATCTACAAAACAATTTGAAAATATTTTGCAAGGATGAGTACTAATGAACCCCGTGGGTTATGCCATTTAAAAACCTTTTGCGAAATCATTTTTTGAAAAGAATATCCATGCTTGCACAGTATCGCATAGAAAGTTTTAAAACAGAAAGTCATTCTATGCATACCAAAACCATTGAGATCTCATTTTCATGGGCTCAATATTGGCATTAGATACTCTTCTATGAACATATGGTCACAACCCATAAAGGTCCATTATTTATGTCCTTCATCAGTATGGAACTTTTACCCAAACTGACTTCACTCGAGAATATATGGGGACAACCCACATAAACCCACGTGTACACTAACCATGTGCCAGTGCGCTAACATAGCACATGATTCGATCGTCATGCTTGATGGATCACTTATCCAATAAGGAGCAAAACATTTTAACATGGACATCCATTTTGATTTTTATAAATATCAGAGCTTAATAACTCAAAAATACATTTTGAAAACATATATACACCCACCTGTCATCAAATACCAATATCGTGTGAAAACCGTAAATCTGTCCAACGTCTTGTTTGCAATCGTAAGCACCTGTCAATTATACGGAACAACTTTTGACCTCAAATCCCAAAACATAACGTGAATAAAGTGAAAACGAGGAACTGAGGGTTTTCTAGGTCTTCTAAGGTCATTTTGGCTATAACCGAGTTTTCAAATAAACTTGGTCCAGAAGGCAAAAATACTTAGGACATTATTCCCTATAGGAATATGTAAAAACATTTTTAAAATATGCAACTTTACCTCAAAGCTTACTCGAGAAGATTCGTAATCTTTTTCGGATCTATGAAAATTGGACCAGTGAAAATTAATGAAACCTCTTTCATAAAAGCCTATATTTTTTTCTCTACAAGCACTGTAAAATTTATTAAAAAATGATAGACCATGAATATTTTCCCTTTAGAAAAACATGAAAATAATGCTATAAAGCATGACATGTCTATCCTAATCGGGATCAAAATCTAAAATTCAGTTCTGCAGAGTAACAGATATTATGGTTAGAAACTCAAAATCTTAAAGGACCTTAGCCATCTGATAGACCGATAGTAATAAACGGGAAAATGAATGAAGAAGAGAACGAGATGAGAAAGTATGAAGATAACGGTATCAGAACGATGGTGGCGAAGACTCGACGGCGGCTGAGCCACCTTTGTCAAGCTCTATGCCTACCTTCGATCTTACCCTGACGTACCTTGACTTCAATTGATCCTCAATTCTCGAAACCGCGGAACCTCAATACCCGAAAATGATAGAAAGATGAAGAGAGAAGGGAAGAAGAAGAAATAGAAGAACAGATGCTTCTAAAGAAATGAGCGATTGAAGCCTCGTCCAAGCACCCCTACATACACTAAAATTTTGATTATTTTATTATTATTTATATTATATTATATTATATTATATTATATTATATTATTATATTATTATTAATACTTAAATCTTAAAACGTCGTAACTTCTGCACTCGATCTCCTTTTCGAGCAAACCTAAAGTCAACATCTTCCTTTCTTAATACTCTACTTAATGACTATAATATTGATGTACTTTTGGTTATGCATAGAAAAACTAATTTTTATACGACGTGCTTAAACTTTAAAAATTCATAGCGGTTATGTACGAACTCGTTTTTGAGAAAACTTAATGCCAATATTTTTCTTTTAAAAAATTCTACAAAATTAGTACTCCCTCTGTCCCACATCACTTGTCTCACTTACCATATTAGGGTGTCCCTCATTACTTGTCTCATTTCCTAAAGATGTATAGATTAGGGTGTAGTAGAGGGAGTTAATCGTAATAAAGTAGGTGAAAGAAGAAAAAAGTGAAAAAAGTAAGTGAAAAAGGTAATTAAGAAGATAATAAAGTGAGTATTGGTATGCGATCCAAAAGCATTTGGGACAAATGAGGTGGGACTGAGGGAGTATAATACTAACATGCTTTTGACTTATGCATGAAAATATAATTTTTAAAAGAAACGCTTAAATTTTTTTTACCGGGTGCCAATTTCATATGATAGGTTCTAACATGGTCTAGTCTCTCCCTAAAATCATTAATTAGTCATAGTAAGATATCTTAACTCTACTAGGAAAATTCGGTGTATTACAGGAGTACTAACGACAACTTCATCACTGAGTAATCTATTTCTTAAAATAATATAGATAATGTAATATTTATTCCGTACATTATATTTTTTTTAAAATTATTTATTCAACCTAAAACGTGCACTCTAGGTTATCGCAAGAGTACGAGATCTATTGTATAGGTTAAGTTGGCCCATGTCGAATATCAAGGAAAACTAACAAGGCGATTCTAATTAAAAGTGCAACTAAACAGAAATTGAAAGTCCTAAATACTCTAATACACATAATTGCAAATGATAAAATAAATAAACATGAATAAATAAAAGATGGGGAATCAGCGGTTGCTGGTCTATGCACAGGACATGAAGTACTTGGAAAGAGGCATAAAACTCGTCTCGATAGGAATTCGTAGCCGCAAATGGATCCAAAATCGAAGTTGAAATGAATGAAAATAAGTCAAAACAAAATTGTTGCGCATGACATAACAAACTCGCATTCTGCCCAATCCAGCTTAGCTCCTCTAGCGAGTGCTGAGGGTCTAGTTGTCGCTGGCCCTCAGCTTCTACCTCGTCTCGCATGTCTTCTTGCCCGTTACTCCCGCCACACTATAGCTTCTTTGACCTCATTTCTCGTTCTTTGCCCCTTTTCTAGCAGCTACTAACTAACAAGACAAAACACAAATCATAGCATAGAATGACACAAAAATAATCAAAAAACAATTAAGACTAATAGTAAAACACTCGACACACAAAATACGCAACAAAAATATGCTTGACATTATCCATACATTTTTACCTCTTACGTACTACAAAAATTTATATAGAATAAACTACAATTTCATTTCGGAAACTCATTGCAAAGTTGAAACCATAACTGAAATTAATTAAATGATTATACCAAGTTATTATTGCACGTTTTAAACCTATGGGTCATGTTTGACGTGGGGTCCACGTGTTAACAGGGAAAAGGTTAGAAACATCAAACATGGCTCAAAGTGGTATAAAGAAATACTCCCACCCTTCACTAATATTATTAACGTTTTGACTTGACACGAGTTTTAATACACTATTTTAATTTGATGTGAAAAAGTATAGTAAGTGGAGTTTGAGATCTACATGTTATTAATTTTTAATTGAAGTTTGTGTATTAAGTGAAGTTTGGATCTCACATGCTTTATTATTTTTAATTAATTATGTATATTGAATGATATGATCAACTTACTATAAATGGTAAATTTTAAGTGTTAATAATATTAGTAGACGGACTAAAATGACAAAAACGTTAATGAATTATGGTTGGATTGGATGGAGTAAGAAACACAATGTTATTATTGGCAGAAACAAGCATTTAATACACGAAGAACTGTGCTGTCATTCTTTATTCTATTAATTAATATTCCATCACGTTTTCTTTGTAGTATTTTAACCAACTTGTTCGCTAGATTCACAATAAAATACTCTTTATTGGTTGCATCATTCTCGACACACTTTAATCAGGTATAAATTTAAATATACTTCACCTTCTAGTAATATTTTAAACATTAAACTGTTCATGGAGTCGATTTTATAAAGAATCATATAGTCATTACTTTAACCGATTGAACCGTTTTAAAAAATTGAATCATTGAAAATATATACAATATTATATTTTAAAATATACGAATATAAATAATTAAATAATATATATATATATATATATATAAAAGTCAAATCAATTTCTACAATCAAGAATTATAATACTTATTAGTTACTAATGTGATTAATAAAAATACATTCCTTCTTAAAAAAGAAGGTCGGTTGTTTCTGTACTCCTGCTCTTGACAGGACGACAAGATAATGGTTTAATAAATTTATTTGTTAGAAAACACTGTATAAATATCAAATAATAATTATAAATAAGTCTTATCTCCAATTGTTTATATTCATGAAAGATATGTAATAAAAATTTATATAATTTATTTATATGAGATTAAAAATTGTATTTGTGCTTTTAATTATTTTAATATAATAATAAAATATTCAATTTATTAGTTGAAGTTTAATAAACACGTACCTTGGTTTGCCCAACTGGTTATAATATTAGGTTATTTTAATTGAGGTCAATGCTTCAATCCTTTATTACTAACATATTTAAAAGAACAAGATTACCAGTACACTAGTCTAGTTCTTATCGGTTCGTTTGAGATCATTAATCTCATCAATATTTGACATAATTAGACTGATTCACTGGTCAGCTCGCGGTTAAATCGATAAAATTGACTGATCCTGATTTTTAAAACAATGTGTTCTAATTGATTTTATATCTTTGATGATGATTATGTTTACCTGAACAACACGCGTTCATTGTTTGCGATGGAACGTATAAGAAGAAGATTTGTCAGGATCTAAGCTCGTTGTAGACTTAGCTATGCATGCGTATGATAATAAGAATTCACAAATATATAAGTATACATTGAGAATACAATACCACAAATGGTGGAGTGCTCACTTATAAATATAGGTTAACGATAGCGAGTAGACACTCATTATTTCAACTGGTTATGGAAGGTAAATCGATTGAGTCATTAAGAGACATGATCTCTGTAAAGGAATATTCATTGTTTGATTGTTCACATGCTGTTAATTTTCAGGCGACAAGTTTGATGGTCTGCCATGCCTAGGGATGACAATTCCGTCCAAACCCAATAACAGTCAAAGTCTGACCTGATAACTCATGGGCCAAGCATGGGCCAAAACCTTAAGTTTGATGGGCGGGTTTGGGCTCATTTTTAAACTCGGTATGCTCGGGCCCATCCAAACCCGATTCATACATTAATAGATTAATATTTAAATTATAAATTTAAAATAATATAAATATTATTATTATAAGTAATACTCCCTCCGTCCCACTAAGCTTGACACAATTTTCTTATTTGGACGTTCCACTAAGCTTGCACATTCCTAAAATAGTACTCCCTCCGTCCCACTAAGCTTGGTACAATTCCCTTATTTGGACGTTGCACTAAGCTTGACACATTCCTAAAATAGTAAAAATTATCCATTTAAAAAGGTATGAACCCTACCACTTTTATCACTCTTACACTACTTTATATACTCTCCTTAATAACCGTGCCCAAAAAGTTTTGTGTCATGCTTATTAGGACGGGGGGAGTATATAATAAATACATATTAAATATATATTAAATAAGATATATTAGTAAATAATTTTTTATTTAGTATTCATTTTGTCTCATTATTCATGATACATTTATTATATTGTACTGTTCCAATAATAATTATTAGCTTTCAAAAAATGAAATATTTTACATTTAAGAAGTTAATCAACTTTATTGGGATTCACTACTTTACACACAAAAAAAATAATTTTCTTAATATTCGTGCCCAAAATTAATATATCATTAAGAAATAGGATGGAACGAGTATTTATTTATATTTAAAATATTTATATGTAAAACTAAATTAATTATAGATATTTAATATATTAAAATTTATAATTATATGAAAAATAAAAATTTTGGAAGTGAGCCAAATCGGCACGATCCATGTTGGTCTAGACTTGAGCTTGATTTTCATGTGTGATCCAATCATAGACATGACATGTGTATAAAAAAATGGGTGGAAAATTAAAGTAGCCATTTTGAAAAAATCTATGAATATTCTACCCATTTCCTAAAGACACATGAAGAAAATACCCATTTGATTGTACTGTTGGTTTCAAAACCACTTTCTGGTATTATTTGTCCTGGATGTTGTGCATTTTTACAGACAAAATATTCTCTATTGTAGCAATAACTGATTAATTGCAATATGTTATCCGTACTTTAAAAATATATCTTATTTATTACATAATAGTATTTATCCTAACGGAGGAGACATCAAGAAAAATATGGATCCGGACAATTGTCTGAGATGCTTTTGTTACAAGTATTTTCTCCAGAATCTGGAGATTACTGAAAGTAAGTACCAAGAAAAATTTCTTTTTTGGGTTGACAAGTTAGACGAAAGGACTCATGGTCCTATATCCGTAAATGAAAGCTTGCGGACTATTGTCATGATGAGTAGATACCAAGATCTACTACGAGTAGACCGTTCACTCCAAAAGGAGGTGCAAACGCAAAGGGAAATGGGTCATCCTACCCATTTCGAATGAGCCAAGAAAGAAGAGAGTTCGCTCCAGTCTTCCAAGAAATCAACCTAGATAATTCAAAACTCTCGGTTGATTTAAGGAAGATCCAGAAGACGGTGCAAAACTACGACAACTGCCTGTACAGAGTACCCCATGAGATAAACCGAATATCTACTCAACAAGATGAAATCATAACCATCTTGAAAGATATTCAGAGTTGAGTGAGTCAATTGGAGAATAGATCTTGTTCAAAAAAAAGGAACAAGATGCTATTCACCGAAGGTCCAAAATATCCTTTACCTGTAAAGGAAAAGGGTAAAGATCCTCAAGTAGAAAGATATGTACGAATGTTTCAAGGTGAAAAATCATGAATCACCTTGAAAGACTCAGACTTGATGATCTACAGGAGCTAGTAGAATCTTTTGCTAACATGAAGGTGGTTGATCTCAAGATGAACCAACATAAAATGGTAGAAGCCAATACTCCTCCACACATAACAGTGCCGCTAAATCAATAAGCGCCACGCGAAGTGGTCATGAGGGAAGCACGTGATTTTCATGCAAGACCATCGTATACCTCAACTGTACCAGATGAGGCCGTACTAATGGAAAGAACAAGAAGGAGGCGACAACCTAGAATCCAAGATTCACCGATTGGAAAGGCCACTCTTGATCCCATTCATCCATATGGAGTGATGCTCGATCTTGATGAAGTTAGTTTCAAGGATCGTGAATCAGTAATAGATGAATGAGGAGGATCGATGCAGATTGCAGCAGCAACACTCGACCTCGACAAACAAGGTCTAGTGAAAATTCTTGAAACTAGTCTTGCAGGCGTGGTGAAAATCGCTTGGGAGGGATTCCACATTGAGTTAAAAAATCAATGCTTCATCGAGGAATCCTACACCGAAATTATCTGAAGGATGAGTGTCTTATTCAAAGATCATTTCATCGGCGAAGGATATTATGAAGGATTCGATAAAGAGAAAATAAGAAAGTATTTATTGGCGCTCTATAATCTAATGCTTGTTGTCTTAGATCAAAGGACGCTCAGTAAGTTCCTTCAACTCTTTACGATCTACCAACATCATTCAAAAACTGATGAAACAATTGCAAATGAAATTTTCTTCTTAAAATTTCCAAGCCCGTGGAGAGAGATGCTAATCAGGGAATATATCCCAAAAGCTAATGACAACATCGCCAAGAGGATGTCTTATGTACATCAAAAGCTAATGACAGCACCGCCCAGAAAAATCTGAAGAAGTTGCGAAGAATCAATAAAGCAGCTCCTCTAAATTGCGAAGATAATGATCTTCCAGTTGTTATTGGAGGCGAGCCATCAATAACAAAAAGAAAGAGGAATAGGTACCAACCTTATTCCAAAGAAAGAAACCCAAGAAGAAAATCTTGGAAACCAAGGACAATGTGATCTAGACAGAAGGCTAGATCCTAGAAAACCAGACAAAGAAGCGGACCAGCCAGAAGCAGGAATTCATTCCAGGGATCCAGCTCAAACCGTTTCCAAGGAAGAACTCCAGCAAGAAAAACTTTCAGAAAAGCTCATACTAGAGCTAACGAAAGTTTTAAGGATTGCAATTGCTAGACCTGCGGGGCAAAGGGGCACATTTCAATAAATTGTCCAGACAATGAACAAAAAGGCATGCAAAAGTTCGAGTCTACACCAGACATCGAAGTTGCCATCTACTACCAAGAGTTGGTACAAATTTACCAGTTCGAAGATATACCCTCAGACGAGAGTATTTACGAGCAGGACGAAATCGTTAGTGAAGAAGAGGAGAATCTGATGGATCTACAGAATCGTCTGATTGAAGCAGAATCTTGCCATCAAGGAAGAGAAGATCAGACTGGATTTTCCAGTCAAACTATGATCTCTCCAAACCTGATCGACAAAATCATGAAGAAAAGATTGAACATTCAAAAGTATCAAGGCTTTAATGCAAGCAATCTAGACAGTGTTCTTAGGAACTTCAGTCTAGGAAGAAGAAAACATCACATCGTCTACGAAATTACCAGACGAAAGATGTCACTTCCGATCGAGTTTACTGGAAATCAGGTGGAGATGCAATTAATTCCAGCAAGCGACATACGCGAGGATTTGGAAAAGCTTAAACCAGAGATTACCGAGAAGATGAAATGGATACATATTGGGGCAATACAGCTGGTGCTCAAATCAACGACGTTCACAGGGATTGACGCTCCAATTGACATAGCGATATGTGATAGGAGGATCCGAAACCTGCAAGATTCAGTGATGGGAACCATCGTGGGTAATCTTTGTGTGGGCCAAGTCGTTGGGATTATTTATCCCAAGATTGCCTACAATCTCAACGACTCAGGCTTCAGTAAAGCCCTGACCCTTTATTAGGATTTCAAACGAAAGGAGTTATTGGATGAGGAAAACACACCTTATTCAATAACATATCAGATTTCGTATGCGCTTTTCAACTCTCATCATACAGAGTTATTCTTAGGAAAATAATTCATCGAAATACCTGATATTTTCAAGAAGGTGACAACAACCATTGGTCCCGATAGAATGGAGATTCCACAAAGAAGGGAAGTCAACATTCAAATTCAAGAAAGGCCGGTCATAAGACATGATCAAAGTCTTAGGATAAAGCACATGAAGATTATCCTTCCAATGAGATAGAATTATATCTCAATCTTTTGGAAGGAAACTTATCCAAGAGAGTCAACCTCAATCACCATGGAGGGTACAAGTTTCAGTCAATTTGAAGTGCCCAGAAGGATGGAGGGGAATGACGATCAAATTTGATACTACAAGATGGGAAAATAACTTTCCATGTAGTGTCTTGTATTATCTACAACAGCCAGAGATCAATCATTACAATGGAACTCTAGACATTGGGGGTTTTATGGTGGAGATCAAAGGCAGTGCAGAACGTGAAGATGTTCTGGTTCTAGGACTTGATTTCCTGGAAAAATATAAACCTTGGAAACAAGTTGACAATAGAACGGGAATTACGATAGAGGAAAAAGGACTCCTAATCCTATGACAAGTCCATTCTCTATATACATTCCGATCGGGGTGTTATATGAAAAGTATAAGGCAGAATACTCCGCTGCCTATATTGATTCCAGAGCAGGAATTTGCACAGCAAGAAGAGGAATCTTCCCAGCAGAAGTTGCGGATACGCTACCACAAATTGCTGGAAGAGATTTATCTAAAAGAATTTTACTCTTATCCAAAGGAGTAAAAGAGATGGAAATATTAATTGGGGGAGCAGGTCAAACACCTTGGTATAAGGTTAAAACTCCACCAATCTATTTTCATGATACTGGAGCAGACATTCTGTTGGGAAATAATTTCCTACAGATGTTCAAAAGATACACGCAGGACAATGAAAGGAGAAGATTGGTGTTCACAACCAATTGTGAGCATAAAATCATTGTTCAACGACTTCAATGGGCTATTAAGCACCAAATACCAGTAGTTTTTCACAGCAAACGTGGTGAGGATGAAGGAAAACTTCGTCAACCAAAAATGAAAGATCAAAGAAGGTTCAGCGAAACAGTACTTAGCTGTATCCAAGAAAGGGATCTTCAAATTAAGGAAATCAATATCCTTAAGACATCTTTAATTTCTAACATAGAAATTAAAGTTCAAATGCAGGTTTCTCTTGCAGATGTTAAAAGGAAAATCTCGAGATGCTACAATGAGAATCCTTTAGCATGGTGGGGGAAAAACCAACTCAAAACAAATTTAAAAATAAAACCAGAAAGGGTTCACGAGTTTGTAAGGTTCCTACCGATCCTGATGAACTTAAAAGATCAGGAGGATATGAGAATCATTATCAAGGAACATCTTGATCTAAAGTTGATCGAGCCAACCAATTCTCCTTACAGTAGTCCAAAATTTCTGGTAAGGAATCATGGTGAGATCAAAAGAGGTAAATCCAGACTTGTCATTAATTACAAAGGGGTTAATGATATTCTTGAGTTTGATGGATATTTTATCCCAAGTAGAGATCACCTTATTAACTGCATACGAAATGCTAAGGTCTTCTCAAAGTTTGATTGCAAATCAGGATTTTACCAAATTCGCATGGAGGAAGAAAGTAAGAAGCTTACAATTTCTCAACACCACAAGGGCATTTTGTTTGGAATGCAATGCCAATGGGGTTAGCTAATGCTCCCCATATTTTCCAGAGAAATATGGAATATCTTTTTAAAGATTACTTTTCTTTCATGTTTGTCTATATTGATGACATACTAATAACATCAAAAGATATGGATGAACATATCAAACATCTTGAATTATTTGCAGATGTTTGTTACAAGGAAGGATTAGTGCTGTCAGAAATGAACACAATAATTGCAACACAAAAAATGGAATTTTTGGGAATCGAGATAGATGAATCTGGAATTACTTTACAGGATCATATTGTACAAAAGGTCCAAAATTTTTCAAAAAATTTGAAAGAGAAAAAACAACTTCAGAGTTTTCTAGGAGTGGTTAATTTTGCAGGAATGTTTATCAAAAATCTTGCAAAGCATAGAAAGGTTTAGCAGTTTGCTAAAGAAGGATGTTCCGTTCATCTGGACAGAAGAACAACGAGTAGGAATGAAACAGCTAAAGGAGGAATGTAGAAACCTCCCAAAGCTCTCAATACTGCAAGATGAGGACGATCTGGTCCTCTATACAGATGCGAGTGATCATTGGTGGGCAGCTGTCCTAATGAAAATTACTCCATATGGGGAAGAACCGTGCAGATATTGCAGTGGATTGTTCCCAGAAAATGAGGCCATTAGATGGCATATCAACGAAAATGAATTCTTCGTAGTTGTGAAGGCCTTTAAAAAATGGCCTTTATTTTTACTAGCAAAGAAATTTACTTTAAAAGTTGACAATACACAGGTTAAAGATTTCCTAAAAAACAACATAGAATCAAAGCCTGAAAAGGCTAGATTACTTAGGTGACAAACTTTATGTCAATATTTATATTTATGATATTGCTGTGTTAAAATCTCATGAAAATGTTATTGCAGATTTTTTAACAAGGTATGGAGCCTGCTGAGATTGGAGCCATCATACTAGCCCAGAGGCATCTCCGAGAAAACCTAGAAATGCTTCTTGAAGAATGGGACGAGTGCACTCTCCATGCTGATCAAATGGGGAAAATACAATCTACCGATAAGACGAAAGTCTTCGGTAGAATACGAGTCTGTTTGTTGACCTATACTCAGTTAGGGTCAGCATTGGAAAAGCCAATCCTACGGGCTTCTAGAAAACCTCTGGAAAAAGCAGAGTTTCGTGTTACGGCACCTAAACCGGTAAAAGGGGAATCGAATACCCCTTGAGCAAGTTCTAAGTCAGTGGAGTCTGAACCACTGGCTCAAGAAAAAAGATGATGCGAATGCTTCACCACCTGAACCATCATGTCAACCCACCACCTCTGGGGAAAAAGAGGGAGAGATTAGTCTCAGGCTAATGACAGGCAAATCTGAGGCTAATACTAACATGATTATTTTCTCCTCCTCTGAACAAGCCTACCAGGCGAATTGGGAGAAACTACTTACAAGAGTAGGTATCAATCCTAATTCTAGCAGGGTTGATGTCTCGGAAAAATATCCACGGATATGGATGATGCCGGGATCAAAACCCCAAGATGTCAAGAAGTGGTATGAATTTCGAGCACTTGCCTCAGTGTATAATATGTCTCCATCGTTTCCATAGATCAGAGGTCTACCTCGATGGATCCAGGAAGTAGTGCATGAAACTTGGGCAAATAATGAACAACTTTGCTGAGGTGATACATTGGAGTTGTATTTCATAAGTGCAGCACCGGAACCAGCAGGGAAGGGGAATCATGAGGCCTTTCACTACATAATGCTACGACGACCCCGAACTGATGCCTTTAACCAAATTAAGGCACCATTTAATGACGTTCCAATGATTGCCTCAATTTCTGATGATCAAATCACAATAAGGCGAGCATGGGGATTATGGGTCTGTCTCATGGAGATGGACACAGTCAAGTTTTCATTCAAGTTCTTCCAGAACTCGAGGAATGGAACATTCCTGCTAAATACCATGACATGAAAAACAACAAAGTTCGCGGAGGAGTCGTTCGAAAGAAAAAGAACTCTTTTGTGGGAAAACAAGATGGCAATGAGTAAAGAAACTCATCGCAAATTCTGTAACATGGCTCACTTTGGCCATTGGGAGTCCAAGATCTGTTCAGACTGCCCATCCCAACGAGAACTCGGAGTTCGGAAAAGGCTTCTTACCTAAACAAGATAAGAAAAAATTCTGAGCCAATGAGTATGGGGAGAAGAATACTTCTCTAAAAGGACGAGCTCCAAGGGCCCCTCCAAAAAAGGAAGATGGCCAACAAAAATAAAGGAGCCATGTGAAGGTTTAGCAGAAGATGCTTTCAATAAAAGAGAGCATGTGATCGAGAAGCATCCGCCAAAAAGAAAAAGACAAAGGTGAGTGGCAGAAAGAGACGTTCCACCCATAAAGGAATCGTCGGTGGAACAATAATAGAGACGGACCACTAAAATAATTCAAAGAAGGGTCCGACCACTACAAGATAATTGTGTTGATAGCCTTATCTAGACCTAGGGCTGTAATCGAGCCGAGTCGAGTCGAATACTAGTTGGCTCGGCTCGACTCGTTTAATATATTAAAGTGCTCGAGCTTGACTCGAACTCGACTCGAGTTTCTAACTTACTAATCGAGCTCGGCTCGTTATTTAATTATAAAGTTTGAACTTGACTCGAGCTCGACTCGTGTATTACTCGATTTCATATTATTTTCGAGCTTGAGCTCGAACTCAACTCGTTTGATATAGCTTCAAGCTCAAGCTCGACTCGTTTAATAAACTTTCGAGCTCAAGCTCGAGCTCGCTCGTGAAAATCTCAAAAATACAATTACATCAAAAAATAGTTGACTCATCCCATGCCTCAACTACCTCCTCAAAATACAAATCAAAGTCTGAGTTCATTTTATGCATTAAACTCGATTAAGTACTCGATTGATGACTCGATTAAGTACTCGTGAGCTATCTCGATTGATGACTCGATTAGGTACTCGTGAGCTAGCTCGATTAATCTGCTCATGAACAAACGAGCTCGAGTATGTTCACGAACATAACGAGTCGAGCATGTCTTGCTCGAACTCGGCTCAATAAAATTATCGAGCTTAAATTTGTGCTCGAACTCGACTCGTTTACTAACGAGCCGAGTACCGAACGAGCTTTTTTCGAGTCGAACCTCGAGTAGCTCGCGAGTAGCTCTGTTCATTTACAGCCCTATCTGGACCCAACTTCACGTGGAAAAATGATCATCCACAAGATAAGGAATCCAAGGCAATAATGCAGCAAGAATAGGAGACTTAAAGACTCCTATATAAACCAGACGATGGAGGAAGTTTGGATCATCGAAAAATCTTCTAAGTTTTCTTCAAAATAAACATTGTATTTTCCTTTCCAGTATATGCAAGTTTCATTTCCAGCTACCATAGGTAGCTAAACAAGTTAGTCTCCTCCCTAAAGGAGATTTACTTACTATGTAATAAATATTTTATAATTCCTTAAAAAAAGATTGGGATTTTGTTCATCATCTTTCAAATTTATATTTTCTATTTTACCAACCAAAATCTCTACACCCCGAGTAGAAAACGAACGAGGGTTTTGCTGTAAGTTGTTGAAGGAATAAGCGTCTAGAAACCATACGGTGCTCCGGGTGGTTAGACACGGTCTCTAAAACTTTCGACGGATATGACCCGACAGTTTATCGGTCAAAAAAGGTACTTAAGTTGGTATTAATATAGAATTTATTTATACGGAACTGTGATGGACATGATATATGATTAAATTGAAATTATGACTAAAAAATTGCTCGGAAAATCTCATACCGCCCAGAGCGGTTTACGAAGGTTTTTCCGGTGGTTTGAAAAATAGGGAATAATTATACCAAACCATTAATGATTTTATTATTTTATTTATCATTAGTGATTTAAGGTGGGTTTTGAGGATAATTTAGGATATGGGTAATTTTAACATAGTTACAAAAAAAATGGGTAAAATCTTCATGTATTTTCTCAAAAGGGGTACTTTTATGTATTATCACTAAAACAATTTAACCCAATTGAGCTCATTATCATCGGTACCCGTGCCATTGAGAAAACATATCGTAAAACAGTTAATTCATGACATAATATCATGAATGTCCGGTGTTATTGCACGATTTGCGTTGTGAGGTCTTTGGTCACCATTAATTTAACCATAAGTTATAATACTTTCTCTCTCCTATCACACATAAGCCAAAAGTCATATGTTTGATTAATCGGATATAGGGGCACAATACCCTATATTTTACTAAAATTATTATATTTCATATCTTATCTTTATTTTCGATATAAAAAATTTCATATCGTTATATTACCATATTTTTATGTATGCTTTTGTTCAATATTTTTTATTTTCAATATGACATTTATATATATATATATATATATATACCTTTCGTTATACTTTTTACTTCGATACATTTTTTTTCACGATATACTGAAAATTTATTTATTTAAAACACGTCCTTACACAGAACATAGTGAATGATACCTTAAATAACATATAATATATACAAAATATTTTAAGTATTATTTATCTAATAATATAATTTTCAAGACCACTAATATTAGATAATCAATTACCAAAAGATTAACTAATTATATTATTATATAACTAACTATTTTTTATAAATGAATTATAACATTACTAATTTGATAATTTATGCATGATATATTATAACATATTAGAATTAGATATACTAGATAATGAGTCCATAATGTCAGACTCAGAGTCAGAATGTTTATCTTGTCAATTAGGACAATCCTGTATTAGAGAAGAAAATGAACAAATGAGTGATATTGAAGGTAAAGAATTTTATAATATTCTTTCACAATTTCAAAATTTAAATATAAATGTTTTAAATTATGATAATACAATAGAATTATTAAAATTAGTAAAAGATCCAGAATTAAGATCCAAAATAATTGATCAGGTAGAAAATACCCCTAGTACTTCTCAGTATGATAAAACTGAGAAAGATAGGATATATGAAAAGCTTAAGAATCCAGAAGGCCCTTATATGATGTCTGAAGTTTATAATAGAATGAGATAGAAAAAATTAGAAGAAAATCCTACTTCTACAAAAGATTTAGTTATTGAAATTAATAATCTAAAAGAAGAAATAAAATTATTAAAAGAAGAAAATAAAAATTTAGATTATAGAGTCTCTAAATTAGAAAATATGACTGATAAAGTTATACCTCAAAAACAAAAATTTGAAGACAATTTTCTGTCTACATTAGAAATGGTTATATCACAAAAATGGTATACCCTTTTTAATTGATAATTATTATTCAAAAGAATCATTGCTTTAGTTGATAGTGGAGCAGATATGAATGTAATACAAGAAGGTTTTATTCCTACTAGATATTTTGAAAAAACTACCCAAAAATTATCTCATGCAGGGGGAAGTAGATTAAATATAAATTATAAATTGCCAATAGCAAACGTATATATTAATAAAAAATGCATACAAACAAAGTATTAATAAAAAATACATACAAACGTATGCATCATTTATCCATCAAGGTAAATATTGAATTAACTTGAATTAATTTTATCAATTCATTTTACGATGGAAAGTAAACATACCAAAAAGGTAGTAACATGAAGTCGGGGCATTTAGGGCTCAAGGGTATAGGGCATTTTGGATTCGTTGGGAGCAGAGCAGCCTAGGTTTGCTAGGGGAGGTGTGGGCGGCTGGAGGCGGCTATGGGGGTAGGAGGCGGTTTGGACTTGTTAGAAGCGGTCAACTATAGTGTTACATAACTTAAATATTTTAAAATATGCATAATTTCGATATATAGATTGTGTGTGAAGCGTAATTATAGAGTAATTTTGATATTTAAGAAATATTTTTTTAAAACATAATCATTATTTGACCTTATTAATTGATCATATTTAATTGTGTGTGAAGCGTAATTATAGAGAGAGATATATAATTTTTAGTATTATATATGTTCAATAATAGTTGTAGCTTCCTCTAAAATTATATATGATATATATCTTGATGTGAATTTTATAAGATTAAACTTTCATTAATATCGCCCCATTAAGACAATATTGATCTAATTTATTGAATATATTAAAACATATATATACATATATATAAACACGAGTGAATATTCATCTTCTCCCATTGACTACTGTATTACTTTGCTCACACGCATTTGATCTCTGCACACACAGCATAATAGTAAAGATTTGTAGCCATAACTCCAAACCCATTCACGTCAAGAAAAGCATCCTTTGAAAAAAGTTTAAACCCCACACAAAATTATTCCCTATACATAAACACAACTACATTTCACCAAAAGGAATAATTCCCATTGATGCGCTATGATTCTCTTGAAAGAACTTCTCCTCCTCTCGTGCATTTTGCCCCTCGCTTTCCCTCAAAAGATCTCCGATTCCGAAGCGCCTCTGAAAATCGAAATCGACGAAGCCCAGATAGTGAAATGGTCTGCAGAGGAAGTCGAATTGCATTGTACGAGCTGGAGGGTTGCTGGTGAGGCCAACAATCTGAGCCCATGGAGCAGGATTCCGGTAGAATGTGGTGATTATGTGAGAGAGTACTTGAGAGGGAGAGGCTATGGCCTTGATATCGAGAGGGTTTCCAATGAGGTTGTGCTGTATGCGAGGTGTTTCAACTTCAGCGGAGCTGGGGAATTTGCTTGGGTTTTTGACGTGGATGAGACTCTGCTTTCCAATCTTCCGTATTATGCCCAACATGGTTATGGGTATGAATGAAGTCTTAAATTTGTTAATTCTTAATAAATTATAATTTTTTTTTATGGTGGGCTCTAATTATGGAATGATTTCATTGATTGTTTGATTATTTGCTTGTTGTAGGTCGGAGATATTTGATAGTAGGAAATTTGATGAGTGGGTTGAGATGGGAATGGCGCCTGCTATAGAACCTAGTTTGAATGTTTATGAAGAGGTTTTGAGGCTGGGATTCAAGATAATTTTGTTGACTGGTCGAAGCGAGAGACACAGGAATATAACTGTTCAGAATTTGTTCCAAGCTGGATTCAAGGATTGGGATATGCTCATTCTTAGGTCATTCTCTCATTTGCTTAATTTGTTTTATTTTTATCAGGTTTTTTTAATTTGCTTAGTATGTTGTTTTTTTCAACATGTAGATTTTGAGCCATGTTACTAATTTCCCTTAAAGTCATCGGTTTGAATCAGATGATGTAGCAAATAGTTGGCATTTAGTTTTTGGTTTAGGGTTAGATGACTTCCTTTTGGTATTTTGAGGACTACAAGAGAATAGTAATTAGGTCTCATCAACATGTCAAATGTGTTTCGGTAAGATTAATCACTTGATTTATCTTAGGAAGCGCCGTGATGAAAAGCCTCATCAAAGAGTAGATTGATTAACTTTTATGAAACTTAAGAGTAGGCTGTCATAGTGTGTTGGTCTAATGATTACTCCTGAGGCGGAATGTTTGTGGTTCAAATCTCTTGCACCACTGGATCTTAATATGGTTTAGTATTCACGTAAAGACTTAAGTTCTAATATTGTCATTTTTCCAAATGAGGACTTATTTGGCATTATGGACAAAGTATTGTATTTAAAACTCCTCAAAGGTGGCTACTGTAGTCACTCAATAGAAACTTTGTTTTTAGAAAAATTATTTAAGTGAGCTGCATAGTTAATGCTCCTAGGTGCTGTAATGTGTAGGTGTAGTCTTTTGTCAAATTTCTCGTTCACATTTTGGTCATGATGTCTGCTGTTAGATACTTTGATAATCATAGTCCTGGCATGAAGTTATGGACCTTCGATTATTAAAAGAAACAAAAGAAGAAGAAAACTAGATCGAAATGGTGTTGCAACAGTGATTTTGTTCATGAAACACTCTACAGTTTAGCTTTACTTTGGGAAAAATCAAATGTTTTTAGATCCTTGGAGAGTTGGAGTCCATGTTAATGATGTTTTCCGTTTACAAGGTCAAGAGCCTAATCCGTATTTGCGCCATATTTGTAAGTTCATTGGTGTTCACTTGTGCTTGATTCCGGATCTTGACACGTAAGACGGTCTTAAAAGGATTTCTCTATCTAATTTTCCAACCTCTTACTTATTTAACATTACTCTTCCTTAGAAGTAATAAGATGACTCAAAGAAGGATGTGCATTTGCAACTTCCATTTGTTTGTTGGAAAAATGTTGTGAAAACAGCAAATTTATGTTCTGTGTTAGATGTTTGCATTCGAAACCAATAACCTTAATCTATTTAGAAAAGAAATGACATGCTTGAACTGAAGAACATTTATTACGCAGGTCGTCGGAAGATCATGGAAAGACAGCAACAAGGTACAAGGAGGAGAAGAGGACGGAGGTCGAGCACGAAGGTTATGTAGTAGTGGGTAACTCCGGAGACCAGTGGAGCGACTTATTGGGTTCTTCCATGTCGATACGTTCATTCAAGCTTCCAAATCCCATGTATTACATTCCTTGAATTCTTTACCATTCAATCATATATTCATCTAACTGTATGTGCAACTGTAAAACTATACTGAATCAAGCTTATTAAAGATGTATAGAAACATATGGATGTAGATATTGAGCTACTGCTTATTATGTCTCTCTCTCTCTGTTGGTGGTTAGTACAGTTTCATATAAATTAGTATCTTCATTTCAAATTTCATCAAGCATCCTACATTAAGTTCTTTAATTATTCAATAACGAAAATAGAAAATTAGAATCAATTTTAGCGTTGGGAATCGACTGGATACACTTCGCAATCCCTCTAAAAAAATATTGTACTCTATTTAATAAACCAAAAATATGGTACTTACAGAAGGTCAAATTGTTGTTTATTACTTGAATTTTGGAGTCCGTAATCCGTTGAGAAAATGCCCGGCCCGACCTTTTTCTTTTATTTCATAAAATATTGTTTATGAGATAAATTAATAAAAATTTAAAAGATGCGTACTTTGATGTCATATTCAAAATTTAGAATATATAATAAATAAGGAAAATATTTTGGTGCCGTTATTCGTTTTTTTTAGACCCGGCCTTCACTTTTTTTTAAAAAAAATCATGCACGTTTGAATTATTTTTGCAAATAGAGCCCAACCATTTTTTTTTTTTTATCGTTTTAGCTTAATCTTTAAAAATTAAAATGTCCGGATTCTAAAAGCACCTAGTAAAATTGGCTTGTGCAAATTCGGACCTCATCAATATTTAAATTAGAGGTATCAAATTTTTAAATGACACGATGCAAATACGTATGAAATTAATAAATTAGTTTTAAATTTATAGATTGCGGGTCATTATTAAGTTGATCCGATAAGAACACGAAATTATCTTGTTGAATTTGGGTCGGGTGCAAGTCAGGTTCATATTATCCGATAACAAAAATTTATAATATATTAATAATTTATATTTTAAAACATTCAATTTTTAAATATTTTATATGTTCTTTAAATATATAAAATATATTGTATAAATTTTGGTTATATCCCGTCTATAACTCGAATATCGTGTGGACGATAATCTCTCGGATTTTATCTATAGAAGGAGAGACTGAAAACTACGTATCTGAGAGGGACAATTTTCAAAAATCAATGTCTGCGGAGGAAGAGTGATGGAAGAAATTTTGATGATGGTAGCAATAGTTTTCAGTCTTCTCGTCTATTTATATGTGTGTGGACTAGGTCAGCGTTTTCAAGGAAAATGAGTATGAAGCTCCAACATAAAATTCTATCCATTAATATTTCCAACAATTCCCTATTTCGTGGCTCAGTTGTTTCAACTAAAATTATCAAAGTTGCTCACAATCTAACGGGATCATTTGAGTAATAATAAGTCAATCCAAAATCGAATCACAAGTAAGGGTTAACAGGGAAATTTCTCTTGTTGTTAACACAAAAAACAAATAAATCCTAAACACTCTAAAAAGATTGGGGAGAGATCTATAACTACGATTATAAACTAGACGAAGAATTAAACTAAAATAAATGTAGAGAAAGATAAACCCTAACCTAATAAAAATAAGAACTATCATAATTAAAAGATGAAATTAAAGAAGTCATAAGAAATTGAATTGAAATTTCAAAGACAAACGAATTCACGCATTGCACAATCAAGAATTAAAGAAAGCAAAATTATATAAATCGAACCCAGTCTTAATGTGCAAAGCGTCGAATCCACAATCAAAGAACAAACAAATAAATGTGAAAGACTAAATATTGTGATGGTTAATCTATGAATCAAAATACTAAACTAAAATCAAAATAACTAAGTGTTTGAAATGATCAATTTCACCTCTAAGAAGTTTTGGAGGTGAGTAGGAACTTTAAAACTAGGATAAAAGAGGTGTAAAATCGAGTAGAAAATGTCTTCTATATATAGCCTCGCCAGATCAGCGTCGCATAGGGGTCAACGACCGCTAACCAAGACGGTCCTGCGCTTTGCGCGCTGACCGTTGAGCTACGTCTGTTAAGTTCGCTGAGGCTAGTGGCCGCTAACATGTTAGCGACACTAACCTTGGCTCTCTGCCTGCCTTTGATGAGGGCTCTTTTCAGTGGTCTCCTACGGGTAGTACGCGACCGCTTACTTTGGTCTTCGTGTCTCTTTGTTTCTTAACTTGTTATTTCTTCGTCTTTTCACGTCTACATTCAATAATTCACATGTTTGAGCCTATGATCCTGAAAGACGAAACAACACATAACTCGAGCCCAATTTATCAAAAAACACATAGAAAATACGAGAATATCACGATGAAAGCACAACTACATAAAATCAAAAATAGGTTAAACAACCCCTCCACGCACAATACCTTGCTTGTCCTCAAACATAATTTAATCTCAAATATCCAATGAAGAAAATCTAACACGACACATATCCACGACGAGATTTCAAATCATTCACAAGATTGACCAATATATTATTATTCTATGTCACTTAGGGATCACAAAAGTAAGTGTTGGTCCCGAAAGAGCTAGATTGGTGTATGGGGGGGGGGGGGGGGGAATACACCAATTCAAACCTTTTTCGGTTATCTTGTTTAATACTTTAAGTATAAGGCTTTAGCACTCTTAACAACTTAAGATAGCTTGAAGTAGTCAGATAAATCTTCTTATTAGGAAGATTAAGTCTCACTCAAATAATACCTTATGTGTGGATAACAATAATCAAGAGACACAAACACAGATTTAAGCTTGATTAAAGTTGTGTGCGGAAGTTGGTGGTTAATGCTCTTTTTAAGATGAAAACGTTTTCTTTCTTGAAATAGTTAACAACCCAGATTTTATATGTATGAGTATGATGAAGATGATGGAGAAGAAAAACAGAAAGTAAAGAACACAAGAGTTAACGTGGTTCGGGATAAACCTCCCTACGTCCACGGCTCGATCAAAACTAGATCGAAATCAACTAAAGTCTCCTTTCTTTTTACTCGTTGAGTACGAGCCACAAGCTTTATCAAAACTAGATAAATACTTGTGATTACACTTCTTCTTCCTAAGATTGAGAACTACAATCTAGGAATATAACTGAATCAAAACTAGATCCTAACTTTGGATTTTGAAACAAACAAATTTCCAGAAAGTAATAACTTCAAGAACTGTAAACACTCAAGAGAATTCTTGATTTTGAAGGAGTGCTTTGAACGTTGAAAGCTTGAAGTATTTTGAGCAGAGTGAAGGTAGTTTTCGCTTGAATTCTCGTGCCCATTTCTGGAGATGAAGGTGGTATTTATAGCTTCAATGAAGAAACTATCCGTTGGAGAAGAAGAGGTCCTTCTTCATTGCATTAATGACTGCATTAAATGCATGGCAGTGTTGTTAAAACACGCGCTGTCAAAGTGAGAGTGGTTACCACCTTTCATGGGATTTCCCAATGTATTGCCATACTGGGAATGATTCACCGTACTGAAATTTTGATATTCTTGTACTTCATTCCTTAAAGCATGCTGTTGATGTGACAATACAAGGAGTGGTTGACTTGTGACAAATTTAGGTATGTCGGCAGTCCACCGTAGTTACAGTGAGGAGCAGCTTGATTTTAATGTCATAGCAGCTCGCTGACTTTTGTGTTGGAGCTTCATCTCATTCTTCTTTGACTTGAAGCAACCAGATTGTTTTCTCGAATCAGACGATCTGCTATATTAATGTAGAGATGATAAGATCGTTTTTGGACATAACACGATCTGTTGTAGAATAGACCAGTGGGTTTTACTTCTTTTGAAACGCGCTGCTTCATCCACTTGTAATGTCTTGATAACGATCTTGTTGTGGAAATATAGCAGCGGGCTGTTCCTCTAGAAATGTCTTGAGAACGATCTTGTTGAGGAAATAAACCAGCGGGCTGTTCCTTCTTTAACAACGAGCTGCCAAATGACTTGTAGAATATACCAAGTATATTTTGAACCAATTGAAAACTCAAACTCTAAACAAGAGAATCAGATCGTTATAAGTAGACTTGAAATTTCAATCTACTTTTACAATTGTGATCTGCTTAAAACATAATCTAGAAATGAAACTAAGGCAAGCAAGTTGGTATGACAGCTCGTTGTAATTTATGAGAAGCAGATCGTTAATTACTTTGAAAACGATCTGCTCTCTGTTTAACGAGCTGTCTTACATGAGGGAGTAAACACTTGCAATAATAACTATCATTGTGTCCAGGATATCAAACACAAGAATAAGACAGATCGTTATTTACTTTTAAAGAAAACGATCTGCTTCTTTTACACTTAAGATAATCCTTAATAGATGACAATGATAATTAGGTATCCAAAACAACAAAGTGTAGTTTCGAGTAGCATCATCAAAACCAATATAAATTTCTGGGGTTCCCAACAGTAAGTAGCCCACTCGTTCAGATAAAAATCAATTCGAAAAATTAAAACAAGTGATATAATTGACACAATTGAAGTCATTTAACTGGCTTAACCTTTTATTCATCATATATATTCTTTTCTTTTATTCATTTCTTTCTCTTTTTATGGAGATCGTCAAGGATAATGCTCACCAGGTGTATACTCCGAAGTACTCAGATTTTTCGGTATTGTTTCCCATACCCATCTATTTTACAAGAGTGTAAAATCATTTAAGAGAGCGAGGTAGAATACTTTAAAAACTCCTTAATCCCCAATCAAATGAAATTAATAAGGGTGATAAACAAATTAAGTTATATGGCCATAAATCATGAGGTGTGAACAATTGGGGTTTTCCGTGCTCATGGTTTCCAGAGAAGTAGAGACCACTCGACATGTTTCCCCCGTTTTAAGCACAAACATGTAATAATAATAATAACAAAGCGGCCAACAAACAGTCAATCAAACTACGCCAATATATACCACAATCTCAACATTCTACTAAGATCAATAATCAAATCATATGTTCCCCATACTTCTATAATTAACAAAGTTTCACAACAAGACTCAAGACAAATCAAACCAATGACTTAAAATCATGTATCGTCACGAATACATGCTATGACTCGATTTTGATCATGAGATATCAAGTTCAAGTTTTCTCAAGAGAAAACAAAGATAGGCGATCAAGATACAAACCAACACTAAAAACACGAAAGAATGCAAGAATACATAAGTCATGATCAAGATACCCCCCCCCCCCTCCCTAACAATTAAGAAATGTCCACATTGTAAAAGAGTAAAGAACGAGATTATATAAGGCAAAGAAAGATTGGAAAAGAGAAAAACTAAGAACGAGAAAGCAAACTAGATTATGAAAACACACACTTACATGGAAGGAAATAAAACGATAAATGACCAATAACAGTGAGATAATGTCTCATTGTTGGATTTTTAGCACGTACAACCATCAAATCAGAGATCAAAATAGGGCTCGACAAAACAGAAAGTATCATAGTACGCCGTCCTTACCTGAAATGGAACTTTCATGCTAGTTATGATCCGTGAAATAGCGATAGAACCCCTGGTAAATGTCGGAATGTCTCCCCCTTCAGGAAATATGTTGAACAAAGGAATTCAATGTGCCATCCATGATATCTCGCTGAAAAGCTATTTGATCGGTGATGCTATTGTTTTCTGCCTTTCTATGAAATCTTTTTGCTATGTCTCATGAAGAATAAGGGGACAATCACAGACCAACTTACTAAGAAATTTCGACTCACTCAACTTGGTTGGTGTGCCTGCCAGGGGGTGGATAAGGTGGTGGCCCGCCAAAGTTCCAGGCTGACCACTGCTGCCGCGTTTCCTGGATGACCCAGTTCTGCTCCTCCATCATCCTCCTCTGGGCTATTGTATTCCCGTCAAACACTTGGTAGAGAATGGATGGATTTTGAGAATTTTGAATTTTTGGGTGAAATGAAGGATTAGTGTGGAAATTATATGGATAGGGTGGCTGAGGAGGAGGAAAAGATGATAATTTGGGGATTGAAGGTGGTGAATATGGAAATTGATGGAAGGGATTTGGGGGAACTTGAAAAGGTGCAAAAGTTGGGGTTTGGAGGGTCTGGGAAGTGTAGGGAAAGAAATGAGTGAGTGAGGATGAAGAAAGGAGTTTAAAACCCACCGAGATGGTTGAAGTGTGTTGGGTTAGTGAGCGCTGCTGAGTCAGCGCTCGTTGACGAGTGCTTGCGGTGGGGGTGCAATGTTGTAGGTTAGCAGTCGTTGAGTGCTATTTTTGGAGGAAATTTTCACGCGACGGGTCAGTCGCCGCTTCAGGTTGACCTGTCTTTTCGCCAACACGTATGAACTTCTCTTTTTGTCGAGTCTCCTTCCTCTTTCATTTCAACTTTGCTTTGATTAATATCTTCATAATTTACAACTTGTACTCCTATCTCCTCATTGCTAGATATCTACTAAAAAGAACTCTCAGCCAAGGGATCAATAGGATCAAGATGTCACGACCCCAAGATGGGGTTGAGACGAATCTATTAACTTAAATAAATAAGGAAAATTATGATGAAATGGGTCAAGAAAATATTATCAATAAGGATCGAGAACACTCTGAGTACCACATTTCCAATGTCTGAGGACATTGAAAATGACCTATTTAAATAAAGTAACTCTTGAGAAAGACTAAGAGTTTACAAGATCGAAGCATTTTCAAAGTTCAAAATAAGGTAAGGTCCAAGCCATATAAGGCACAACAAAGTTTACTAAAAACAACGAAAATTCAACTTAGCACAGTTTGGGGTTTGTTTAATTGAATCAAAAGTAATACTAGCTCAAAGGAGGGAACAACCTCGCCAACACCAACCTCCAACACCAGCTCGCCTACGCCCGCCTCTCAACCTGTGAAAAACATTTGAAAGAAATTTTGGGCTGAGTACTAATGTACCCCGTGGGTTTCTTGCCCTATCATTGAAAAACTAGCATAAACATTTATAAAAGAATACTACATGCCCTACCATATGTCGCAAGGAGTTTAAAAATGAAATCCCACCCTACACATATGAAAACATACATTATAACATTTTATCGAGCTCGTTACCTTTCTTGTTCATTCAATGTGTTTCCTATTACGACTAGACGGGAAAAATCGAAGTCTTCCGCGAATAATCCCCTTTCGCCAAGACCGGGGAACCTGGCCAAGTTCACCCGATCCGGACTTTCCGTGTACACTACCTTGGCCGGATCCGGTTCAAGGCACAATTGTTAACTTCATCATTGGAAAAGCCAATCAACGGGTACGGTAAAACCGATCCGTCACATTTAGGATACACATGAGCAATATAAAAACTTGGCATGTAAATTCACATTTAATAAAACATTTGGAGCTCACTAGCTCGAAAATACCGTACTGTAAATAGGAAACCCATCTCAATCTTGTGGATCAGTTGAACGGGAAAATGCACGAGTCACTTATCGGCCTGAACGGGACCTACAATACAAGTCTCAACTTAGGAAGCTAATCGTACAAGTCATCCCTATGTTCTATTCCTACTCCCGGGTTTTTGATAAGAAATATTTATAAGTTATGCCATTAATTATATAACTATATTTTTCATAAATAATGCTCGTGGACATATAAATCATATAAACATATACAATCAAGTTTAAGATCATTAACAACTTAAGTACATATGAGCATATAACTTAATTTCAAATGCTTAAAGGGATAACTCCTAACAATTTCCATATATACAATCCATAAAATAAATATATCAATAATTATACAAGGAATTTATGTCACATATATCATATACACCTAACATATCACAATATGATGCAAAATAAACACATAACATAATTTAAAGTAAAGAAAGTACAATACTCTCATGAATAAGTCTAGGACAGATTGTGCATGTAAATCAGTAGATTTTAAAAGGTCATAACTATCGCCTTACAAATAACTAGAAGCTCTAATTTATCAATTTAGACAGCTACTGAAGTATTCTTTCATTTAAAAAAAACAAGAGTAAAAAATATTAAGTGAGGGAGAAGTTATTCAAGGTATACTAATGTCTGCCAAAAACAGTTATCTTACGGGCTGTCATTTTGTAAAATACTTTAAAAATATTATAAATATTAAGTGAGGCAGAAGTTATTCAAGGTATACTAATGTCTGCCAAAAACAGTTATCTTAAACAAATATTATAAATACATAGTAAAGGAAGTTCTGAAAAAATTTCAATCAAAGGCGATTAATAAAATCCTATGAACGGAGACAATTAGTTTAGCTATGTTAGAAAGCATTTCAGATTCGTGCAACATTTTTGTAGGATTTATTAAAAATATCAAAACAACATATTTTTCCCTAAAACTTGGTACGGTTACTCTACATATAACCTAATATTCCTAGAAAATTTTAAACATAAATTACACCTTATAAAACCACATGAACCGAGGATACAAAGTGTCACCATTTACAAGGATTTTTACTTCAAACAGTCAACTTCAAGTATTTTTCAAAAATCACAAACATTATAAAAATGGACGAAACTTTACAGTATTATAATTCACATAGTAAGGTATCTACATATAAATTTTCATCATAAACGGAGAAGTAAATCATGTCGAAGCAAGCTCAGTAATTTATCTAAAAACAAGGGCACATGCAAAAATTTCAGGTTTTCACAGTTGCGAGGCCTACTTCACATATTTTTTTAAAATACCAAACGAATTTTGAATAAGCTGAAATTTTGTATACATATATTTAACATAGTAAGGTTTCTATATAAAAATGTTCAAAATAAATGGAGAAGTAAAACAACACGAAACATGCAGAAACTTATATCGAAAATTAATCGGCAGATTCTAAACTTCTATTTCTTCTCTTTCGTGTTTCTCCTCATAAAACTTTAAAGATTTGAACTTTATTATATAAAAATGTGTAGAAAACATACAAAATCCATCCTAAGTCAATGGGGAAGAGGTTTAAGGGTTTTATAGCTCAAACTCAAGAATACAAGTTGGTAAACATGATATACCTCAAGTTCTATCACTCTGCTCCTCTAACTTGGAATAATGGATGATGGAGTGTTCTTCCTCTTCCTATCTCAGTAGCTTGGATGGGGGTGGAGCTCTTAGGTGTGGGTGGAGGATGGAAGCTTGGCGTTGGTGTGCATGCAACAATGGAGGAATGTGTTCTTGAGCTTGAGAGTGTCAATGGAGGTTGTGGGGAGAGAGAGATGTAGGGTGAGAGTTGTAAGAGTGAATGAGTGTCTTGGAGAATGAAGAAGATAGGAGAAGAGTGTGATTTTGGGTTTTCTTGCATGGGGAGAAGAGGTTGCCGATGAAGAGTTGGGTGTGTCTTCATCTTCCTATTATTTTCTAACACTTGGCATATGTTTTCTAGCTACACACTAAGTATTACAATTATAGTGTAAGTGTATTATATGTTATTTATTGGATAATTTCACATATAATAGATACATTATAATTCCCCTACATATATACATATTATGTAATACCTCAATACATGCTCACTACACACATTCACACACATATATATATACACCTATATATAGGGAGTGGTTCAAATAAAAAGGGACATTAAAGTATAAAATAGGAAATGATCTGGGTCATTAGATCAACACAATCCGACGGCCATGATTAAAACTAAAAACGCGCGTGCATTGTAGTATAACAATGCATAAGGTTATTTTGGTAAAATTTGAAGTGGGCGGTTATGCGTTCAAAATATAATGCAATTAATAGTTAAATACAATGCATTTAATAGTTAAATGCAATGCATAACTCAATTACATTTTCACAATGCATTTGATAGTTAAAATGCAATGCATAACTCGGTCAAGATCTCAACCGTCCGATCATGAAAATCTAAGGCTGAGATGATTTCCTATTTTATACCTTAATGTTCCTTTTTATTTGAACTCCCTCCCCTATATATATATATATATATATATATATATATATATCACTTATACATGCAAGCCATCTATGTAAATATTTACACATGATAGATTATTAAGATCCACATTTATAATCAAATTTTCTAAGCATTACAAGTTGGAATAAATTGACATGATAATTTCACCTAAATAAAATCAAGAACATAATTATTTAATACAATGAAATCATGCAAATTTTGAAAATTTATGAATGCTAATGTAATGCAATTAAATATTTATTGTAATGACGTATAAAAATTTTAATCGTGAAGTTAAGCAATAATACGTAAGTGTATAAAAATAAAAATCTCCGGGAGAGGAATTTATAACTAATTATCTTAAGCTTGATAATTAGGGATTTATTTTATTCAGGTTTTTACATAAGATAACAACAATCATCCACAAAATTATCAGACGGTGTAGTATGACTCCTATAAGCAGAAAAAAGCACTTCTTCGCCAAGAACAAACATTTTAATGATACCATTTTTCACATCAATTAAAGTATTCGTGGTAGCCATAAAGGGTCTTCCTAGAAGTAGTGTATATTCAACTCCATTTTCATGCACATATTCTATCTCAAGGACAACAAAATCAACATGAATAATCAAACCACATACATTTACTAGAACATCTTCAATTATGCTTCTATGATGCCTCACAAATCTATATGTTAATTGTAAGCACATACGAGTTGATTTTAATTTACATAATCCAAATTATTTAAAAATAGAATAACACATAAGATTATTTCCAAAACCTAAATCTAACATCTCATATGCTTCCTTTCCATTCCCTAAAGTAATATTGATAACAAAACTACCTAGGTCGTGCTGTTTAGGATGTAAAGGCTGCTTGCTGCATGGTAGAATTCGTCACTTCAGACACAATTTTATTTATTTTAGGAATTTGCTTTATTTAACCTACCCACTTTAATGTTTGATGTCAACTCCTTCACAAAATATATATACAGCTTGGTCTTGAGCTGCATGATTTGGTTGATTGTATGAAAGCTTTGGCTCCCTTTTATTGTGAGTTAATAAAATGTTGGGTGCAAGATTCTCGTAACTTGAGTGTCTCCTTTTGTCCATATTGTTTTGCTGTGTAATCGAGGACCGTTGATAATGTTTGTGTCGGGCACAATCAAACAAACACGAGTGTGAGTGCTCAGATTGCGAAGGCCTGTCAGGTTTGAGAGCTTGGCGCGCACAAGGGCGAACAATTTTGGATCTCTCGATATCCTTGTGACACCAATCAACTTTGACTTTCATTAATAATAATAACCAAGTCAATTCGACTAAAATTAAATAATCTAGGAAATATAATATGATATAGATGTCATATTATTATTCATCGATTTCACTATAGGATAAATATTGAACTATCTGGAACCCACTCAAATTACGGATGTAACATCCTTTTATCATAAGTTATTTCCCGCATTTAAGATTCATAATGCATTAATTAATAGAGCTTGTTGATAGCTAAAAATTAATTAATATATTTATTCATGAGTGATCAAGTTCAAACTTTAACTATTATATATGAAATAAATTTCAACCGATCGGGTTTCTTATATAATAAATCTTTTTTAACGCCTCACGCTGATATAATCAAGTCAGACTTTGCTGAGACGTGATTCTGTGTGACAATAGTCGGGTACTTCTTGTTAAACCAATCACCACTACCGAAAACATTACTATACATGGTTATAAAAAACCACCCGCAAGTGCAAATGAATCAAAGTATTGCATAATCAGCCGCATATATTAATGTTGTCATCACAAATTAAGTAATAAAGAATTTTTGAGACTCGTTCTTAGTATCTGCACAAAGAACTTATCTCATTGTGAAACCACAAAAAATATATATATGCAAGTATGTACAACAACATACATATACCGATATCATTCTGTCGGCTCAAGTCAGCTCTCACATCGGAATGATACCGCAACCTTTCCTGACTATACTTTCCAAATTTGTTTAGGCTGTGAACTTTAGTTTACAAAGGAGTCGACTGTGTTAGCTTCTGTGATCATTGATCCACCACATAGTATACTATTGTAGAAAATAGACTTGTTTGAAATAAAATAATCGACAAAAAATAAATTACAAACCAATCATGAAAAATTTATTCTCATTTAACGAAATTGAAAACAAGTTTGTCACAACGTCTATGCATAAAATATGTTTTGAAGTATACAAACCCTAACATATACATATTCTAACAGTTGTTTGGTACACATATTTACATCTCATGATATTTTTATATTAATTGTTGTTTGGTAAACCATATTAAAGATTAAGATTACATATTTTTAATTACAAAGAGTTGGAAAAATAGAAAGTAGTGATAGTGGAGGTGGTAGAGGGAGCGGTGGAAGAGGAAGAAACAAAAGTGACGGGGAAAAGGTGGAGAAAATGGAGGTGGTAGGGTGGAGGTGGAGGAAATGATGATTGTTTGAAGAAAAATTGAACCAAGCATCCCAGGTGAACTGAACAAGATCAAGAACATAGCTTATTGTGATGCAAAACGAAGTGTTGTGCAACAATATGATAGAATGCAAGAGTTTTTTCGTGTGTATGGAATGCATGCTAGAGCGACCTATTTATAGGTACATTCCCACACATGAGTACATGTGGAATTGATGGCAATAATTCACATTTATGCATATGACCGTTACATAGAGTTACAAAATGATGACAATTGATGGGACATTAAATCCTTCAATCTGGACATGCCATTGTCCACATTCATCCAAGTTAATATAACAAGGCCACTGACTGAGGCCATGTATAAGGCCAACACGTGAGACCAAGACATGAGGACCAACCAGGTTATGGGGCAGGCCACTGGCACAGACAGTGTGGTAGCTGGCACAGATCATGGTAATGCCACTAGCATAGATCACTTGCACAGAACCAGTGGCACATATCACTGGCACAAACTAGTGGCACAGAGCACTGGCACAAATCACATATCACTAGCTCAGAACAATGGCACAACACCACTGGCACAACACATATCACACTGACACAACATAGATCACACTGGCACAAAACGTAGCACTGACACATCACCACTGACGCAGAACGTGGCACAAGCTAGACCACTAGCATAGAACATGGCACAAGCCAGACCACTGTCATAGAACGTTGCACAGACCACTAGCACGCCACCAGCAAAAAGAAGACCCAGGCAAGCAGACCGTCACACGCGAGAATGGTCTTTTACCCAACTAGTCAAACCATAAGATTTCTTAATCTTATTAAATACATGATGAATGATGGTTCCATAACTAATGTGGGACAAGTATTACTCTCCATACTTAGTCCCAAATACATAACTCCATTCTTTAAGTGACTTATTTTAAACTATTATTTCTCATTCACCGGGAGTCGGTTTAGAGTAAAAAATTTACCATGGTCATCTACTCAAAATGTAGATCGACCCTAAGTCATTTAATTATGTTTAAATTAAATGCCACGTCACCTAAAAACCCGATCAAACTTCCTTGACCACCATATATATGTATATATATATTAAAGTGATTCCTACAATCCCCGACATGAATGGAAATAATCCGAATGCAGATACAAACACAAGCTTTGTCCTCAAGAAATGTTAAAGTATTATGATAGGTAGTTTGTGGCTTTGAACCTTCCATAGCCAACACCATCGGATACAAAGATGGATTAGTAGCGCGATGCTTTGAACTATTCCTCCACGGCGTGCACCTAGAAAATGATATCAACACCTTCAACATTTCAACCTAGTTCGTTCTGACGTTATGTGTCCATTTCGGGCCCTGGACACCCCTTTGGATTCATAAGTGTTTATTTTAGAAGCGGCCCTCACTTCACATTTTTTTTAAGTGATTCTTTCTCGAGTATCTTGCTCTTACTCAATGTCTAAAAAATCATTAAAAATCGTGGATTTAACCTTCACCACTTGGCAAGTTCTCAACAGTCGAGTTGCTCTTCTAGAGAATAGATGTAAATGAGTTTCCACGAACTCTCATAGATTAGTTTTCTCATTGAGCCAAATTCTTGGGATCGCCAGTCATCATGGTTGAGTTACCACTATGACAGTTGTTCAATTAGTGGATTTTAGTTTCATTCCCTCTAACAACTTAAACATTTGATCTCAATTTAACTCTTTGGTTAGAAAATCCGCTAGATTATCCACTGTCTTTACATATTCAACAAAGATAATCCCAGTTGTGATCAAATATCTTACGGTATTGTGTCGTCGACGAATATGTGGAGACTTACCATTGTACAGACCACTTTTTGCCCTCCTAAAAGTTGCTTGACTATCACGGTGTATCATAACTGGTGGCACGGGCTTTATCCAACATGAAATGCCTTCAAGGAAGTTTCTGAACCACTCGACTTCTTCTCTAACTTTGTCCAAAGCTATGAACTCTGATTCTATAGTGGATCGGGCTATACATGTTTGTTTCGTGGATCTCCATGATACGGCTCCATTCCCAATTGTAAACACATATCCACTTGTCGACAATGAATTTTTTGTGTCCGAAATCCAATTGGCATCGCAATACCCTTCAATTACCGGGGGTAATCCACCAAAGTTTAGCCCAAAATATTGTGTATACTTTAGATACCTCAACACTCTCATAAGATCTTTCCAATGCTCATTGTTCAGATTGCTCGTGTAATGATTCAATCTATTCACGACACATGCTATATCCAGTAGAGTGCAATTAGTTAGATACATTAAGCACCCAATCACTCTCGCATAGTCTTCTTGTGCAACCAGATCACCTCGGTTCTTACTCAAGTGAATATTGAATTCTAATGGGGTTTTAATAGGTACACTTTCATAAGCATTAAACCTTTTGAGCACTTTCTCAACATAATGAGATTGTGACACGCTGATCTCACCTGATCTTCTTAGAATTTTAATTCCAAGTATTACATCAACTACCCCCATATCCTTCATGTTAAAGTTCCTTTTTAACATGACTTTGGTCTCGTTAATTACTTGGATATTTCTACCCATAATTAACATATCATCTACTTAAAGACACACTATAATAAATTCATTCCTAGTGTTCTAAATATAGACACATTTGTCACACTCGTTGATCTTGAATCCATTTGGCAACATCACATCATCAAACTTCAAGTGCCATTGTAACGACGCTTGTTTTAATCCATATAGAGACTTAACCAGTTTGCATACATTTTTCTCTTGACCAAGTACAACAAACCCCTCGGGTTGATCCATATAGATTTCATTCTCAAAATCACAATTTAGAAACGCAGTCTTTACATCCATTTGGTGAATCTCAAGATTGTGCAAAGCAACAATCGCTAGAAGCACCCTAATGGAGGTAATTGTTGTTACTAGTGAATAGTATCGAAAAAATCATACTCAGATTCAAAAACTTAGTAAATGTTGCGGTATCATTTGGTGTGAGAGCTGACCTTAGCCCGCAGAATGATATTGGTATGTATAAGCTGACACACAGACTTTGTGTATACATATTGAGAGGTTTCATAGTGAGATAAGTTCTATGTGTTGTTGCTTAGAACGAGGTCTCGAAAATTAGTTATTTCTTAATCTGTGACGAATACATTAGTATATGCTACTGATTAAATGCTTTTTTAACTCATATTTACTTACTAGTACGGTATGGATATTTAATTTCTTTTTGATGATTTTATAATTATCAAAAAAGGAAATTTTATTATCAGCACTGACACGATGGTAAACGACTTGTATACTATTCTTGCACCACCTAAGCAACAAACCAATACAACTCTTAACTCATCTGCTAACTCCAAGAAAAACTCATTGTCTTTCGTCGAATGATACATATTTGTGGCACTTAAGACTTGGTCATATTAACTTTAAGAAGATTTGAAAGTTAGCGGAACATGGGCCCTTGGATAAACTCCAGTTAGAGTCATATCCGACTTGTGAATCCTTCTTGGAAGGAAAAATAACCAAGAGATCTTTCAAGGTCAAAGGAAATAGAGCAAAAGATATGTAGAACATCATTCACTCTTACGTTTGTGGTCCAATTGTTAGGGTTTGTATATCTCAAAGCATGCTTTATGCTTGGACGACGTATCAAACCTATTTTCAGTTGCACTTTAATGAGAATAAATGTTTCTATCATTGGTTTGTTATATATATATACATATATATTATATATTGAATTGCAAACAAGTCCATTTATTACAATTGTAGACTGTGTGGTGTATCCATGATCACAGAAGGTAACACGGCCGACTCCTTTGTAATATAAAGTCACAGTCTAGACAGACTTGGACAGTCTAGTCGGTAATGATTACGATATAATTTTGATGTGACTGACCTTAGCTCGCAGAATGATGTCGGTATGTATAAGCAATCACACATGCTTAGTGTATTGTTGGTCCCGAAAGAGCTAGATTGGTGTATGGGGGGGGGGGGGAATACACCAATTCAAACTTTTTAGGTTTTCTATTTCAAAGTTCAAGTATAAGGCTTAAGCACACTTTATAAATAAAGATAGCTTATGTTAGCTTAGGGTTTCTTCTTGTGAAGAAGAAACAACTTAGCTCAAATAAACCTTAGGTGAAAAGAAACACTTAATAAGATTAACTTTAAGAAAGTTAACCTTGATTAATGTTGTGTGCGGAATTCGGTGGTTGATGCTCTTTGTAGTTAGAAACGTTTTCTTTAGTCAATCTCTTAACACAACCAAGTTAATGCAAGAGTATGAAGGATATGATAATGAAGTAAAACAGAAAGTAAGAACACAAGGTATTTAACGTGGTTCGGGATAAACTTTCCCTACGTCCACGGCTCGATCAAAACTAGATCGAAATCTACTATGTCTCCTTTCGTTTTACTCGTTGAGTACGAGCCTCAAGCTTTATCAAAACTAGATAACAACTTGAGATTACACTTCTTAGATTGAAGAACTACAATCTAAATCTTACAAATCTTGGATCAAAACTAGATCCTAACTTGGGTTTTGTAAACAACAAATTTTCAGAAAACTATCTTCAAAAGAATAATAAAGCACTCAGAGAATTCTAGAGCTTGAAGGAGCGCTTTTAGAGCTTTGAATATTTGAAGATATTTCAGCAGAGTTTGAGCTTTTGTAATCGTGAATTCTCTTGTTCGTTCCTGGAAGTGAAGGTGGTATTTATAGCCTCTTTGAAGAAAACTATCCGTTGGAGAAGAAGATATCCTTCTTCATCGCATTAATGACTGTTAAATGCATGGCAGTGTTGTTGAAGCACGCGCTGTCAAAATGAGAGTGGTTACCACCTTTCATGAGATTTCCCAATGTATTGCCATACTGGGAATGATTCACCGTACTGGAATTTTGATATTCTTGTACTTCATTACTTAAAGCATGCTGTTGATGTGACAATACAAGGAGTGGTTGACTTGTGACAAATTTAGGTATGTCGGCAGTCCACCGTAGTTACTGTGTGGAGCAGCTTGAACTCTATGTTATACCAGCTCGCTGTCCTTTGTGTTGTAACTTCATCTCATAATCCATTGACTGATGCGATCAGATCGTTTTTGGTATAAAACGATCTGCTATATGTATGGTAGAGATCATAAGATCGTTTTTGAAACAACACGGTCTTGAGCTTAACAGTTGGTTGATGTATTCCTTGTGAACGAGCTGCTTCAACCTCTTATGATGACTTGAACGATCTGCTGCAGATTAGGAGCAGCGGGCTGTTTATCCTTTTTGGATGAGCTGCTCAAATGCTTGTGAAATATAACAAGCATATTTTTGATCCTACGAAATATCTAATTCTAGTCTAGAGAACCAGATCGTTATAAGTCAACTCGAAAACTTCAAGTTACTTTTACATTTGTGATCTGTTGAAATGTGAACTACAAATAGAAACCATAAACAAGTATCAGCGAGCTGCTTATATAGGAAGCAGATCGTTATTTGATACAGAAAATGATCTGCTCCTTATATTAAGAGCTAGCTGACTTACGAGAGAGAAACTTGATATCATAGTAATCGTTGTGTCCAGGATACCTTTAACTAGAATAATACAGATCGTTATTTGTGTACTAAAACGATCTGCTTCTTTTACACTTAGGATTATCCTTAATAGACGACAATAACTACTTGGTTTCAAAACATCTAAAATGTAGTTTCGAGGAACATCATCAAAACAAATAAATTTATGGGGTTCCCAACAATTTCCCCCTTTTTGATGATGTCGAAACCTACACTAAGGTTTTTTTTTTTTTTTTAATATATGAAGTTTTAATTTATGAAGACAGTTAAGGAGCATAATAGTAAAAAGACAATCATAGAACATTGCCTGGACAAAGAGATATTGTCATCAGGTTGTTTTTCCAAAATAAACTTTCATACTTCATTAATGATGCAGGATTTTACAAAATACATTTTTGACAGTTCGCTGCAAAATTAAAAAGAATGTTTTCAAGGTTGAGATTGTCTTCTTTGTTGTTCAGCCAGCTGCTGTCTCCTTCTTTCAACCATCTCCCTTTGTCTTAATTCGGAGGGCACGCCAAAACTTGCGTAAATTCCATTGAAAACCCTTCGGTAGTCTTTATTGTTGAAATCAATGGGATAACCCATTAGCTGTGCAGATCGATTGATAGCATTCAAAACAGCAGTGTGATCGACTTCTGTGGTTCCAGGGATTCTTGGGTATAGCAGAGTCGTTTTCTTTGGTGCAGTGAGTGGATGATTGTGCATTGCAGATTGTCTATGTAGATATTCCACGAAGGTTTGATTCTTGTGCTGCTTTAAGAATTCTCTGAACAGTTTGTCCACATTACCACCTTGCATGTCTTGATCCAACAGGTAGTAATGTTGCATCACAAACTCTTTAATCAATTGATTCCATCTTGCTGCTTTCTTTGCATGTAGCCAAGTGAGATTTTGAGCATCTTTAAGTTGGTATTTTTCAAAGAATTTGAATACCGGATTTGTTGGCTCTTCTTCTTCTTCATTATGAGATTCATCCTTGTCATCTAAGGCAGTGATTTGAGTACCAAGTCAGTGGCCTTTTCCTTTAATTGTTGAAAGAGTAGTTGGGCGCCTTTCACTCTTTCTTCACCGTCATCAGCTAGCTGCTCGTGAGTATCAATCTCAACTGCAGCTTCATCTATCTCTAGAGCAGTGGGCTTCATCAAATTGTCGATGGTTGCATCCAACTCATCCTCCAATTTTCGAGCAGTTGGTTTGCTCTTGGTTTTCTTTGGTTTCTTGACTTCTTTGGCAGCAGCAGCTGGTTTGGGAGGACCAGCTGCCTTCCTCTTGACAGGTCGTTCCTTGATCACTTCTTCTTGAGCAGCAGCAGCTTCACCAACTGACTCTGGCTTCTTTGTTGGTACATTCCATTCTGGATTAGATTTGCCAACACGGGCAAGTTCTTGTTTCATCTTGTCATCCGTGACTTTGAGGAAAATTTGGGAAGCAATGCCCAAAGACATTTCCATCTGATGTCTGGTCCTGGGTAAAATCCAGTCTTTGCTAAAATCAACTGATTTGTGCCATTTGTCGCGCTGGAAGAAACCAACTATGATTGTGCTGAGTTTGGTGGAGAGTCGAAGAGGTCGTTTGACGTTCAACCTTGTGCAATTTCCATCGCTGTCTTGGCGAATAACAATCTGCTGTTCTTCATCCACGATCAGTTTCAACAGCGATCTCGCCCAATTTACTTTTAGATTAAGTAAAATTGCAGTCATGACTTTGAGTTTGCCTGCTGTTACCGAGTCAAAAGTGCCTTGATGGCCAAGAAACACCTTTTGTACGAAATCAAAGAGAAGACGATAACTGGGCAGCATCAGAGATCGGTTAAATGCTTTGCCAGTCCATTGGAATGGTTGAGCCAGAATAATGTCGAGAGTACTCTGGATTTGCACATCAGTAACTTCTTCAATTACGATATCTCCTTCGTCTTTCAAATGATATGTTTGAAGAATCATCTCAATCACAGTCGTCCTTATGTTGTCTTCCTTTGACTTTCCAACCGGTATTTTGACAGTATATTCATCCTGATCATCAACCATCCACGAACAATAGAATAGGGCTATTTGTCGTGGGAGAAAGTAGTCTGGTTCTGCAGAGATGATCTTGTAGAACCCTAGATAGAAATGTATATCAATTAAGCCTAGATAGATGATGAAGGATGTATGTATGAATAACAATGCTTATTTGTTGATAAATTGATGAGTTACCATAGATGGATAGAGAAATTCTAAGCAAACAAACATACCAAAAAAAACACGTAGACACATATATATAACTATTCTTGTAAGAACAGTCAAAAATAAGAGCACTATGTGAATCAGAAACAGACAAATAGGATATTGAAAATAAGTGCATGCTTGATGTCTAAACCTGAGCGAGCAGTGATTTTGCTGAATAGAACATCTAGGGTACGAAACCCATGATGTTCGAGTACAGCACGAGGCTCCGGTGATAATTTGGCCTCAATAGTGTGCAGCATCTCCGACAAAGAGATCGGAGGTGTTTGTGAAGATGATGAGCTTGCTTCAGAAGCAGGCATTTTGTGTATGAGTGGAGATGTTTTTGTGAAACAAGAGTTGCAGAAAAGCTTAGTTTGAAAGAGCAGACACAACAATGGCGGTTTAGGTTTTATGAGAGAGAGAGTTTCGAAAGCGTAAGAGGAACAGTCAAACATTCACATATTTATAGATACATCATGAACGAACCAGATTAAATCATATAAAAGTAATGACTAGTAACGGTTGAGATTACTCCCTTGTTTTAATGATTTGCCGCCCAGAAATGAGTGAAGTTCATACGCTAGTGATTCTGCATTTATGGTAGTCACATCATTGTCTCGATACACTAATCGAGGTCTGCATCATTAAATGATTTGTGCTTTTATTCGTCACTTTTCTGACATATAGGCGTTCGAGATAACCTAACAATTAAAAAGTATTTATAAGCAATCATTAGAATTAAATAATCAAGGAGTTGGAGAAATAAATGAACTTGATTCCCCTTGATTAATGCTCTAGCAGATCATTGTTGGAAGATAGCGATCTGCTCTTTCTTGATTTTGACAGCTAGCTGCTAATTTTCACATTTGTAGCTTGCTGCTGTGGTAAGCAGATCGTCTTCATCTTTTGAACGATCTGCTGTTCTTAATAACATTATTTGGTTGCTTTTTATTTCAAGCAGCTCGATGTTCGTTGCTTTTGTTGAAGGTAGCAGCTCGCTTTCGTTGATAGATAGCAGGTCGTTTTCTTCTTTGAACGATCTGCTGAGTACATTCAACTTAATCAGCTAGCTGTTAATACTCAAAATTAAGCAGTTTGATTTGAAATTAAGCACTGTTTTAGCAGCGCGTTATAACTTAGTAAATAAGGAGCTAGATTTAGAGGTGTGATAACAGATTGCTTTTTACCACCAGCTAGCTGTTATCAACACTTGTATCAATTTCAAGGTTTATTAAACCCAATTTTCCACATAGCATTTTGAATCTGTCTTCAGGTAATGCTTTTGTGAGAACATCAGCTCGCTGCACATCCGTGTGAATTTTCTCTATCTTGATGTTCTTCTTTTCAACATGGTCACGTATAAAGTGATGACGAACATCAACATGTTTGCAGTGAGTGTGTAGGATAAGATTTTGGGTGATGGAAATTGCGCTCGAGCTATCACAAAATATTGGCACGCTATCCATGTATACTTCATAATCTTTTAGTTGTTGTTTGATCCACAAGATTTGTGCTGTGCAACTCCCTGCAGCCATGTATTCTGCTTCTGTTGTTGAGGTTGCAACCGAAGTTTGCTTTTTAGAGAACCACGAGATGAGCTTGTTTCCAAGAAACTGACAAGTCCCAGATGTGGATTTTCTATCAAGCTTGCAACCTGCATAATTAGAATCAGAATAACCAGTTAATTCAAAATTATCATCACAAGGATACCATAAACCTATTTCTATGGTCCCTTTGAGATAACGTAATATTCGTTTGGCTGCTTCCAAGTGGGATTCCCTTGGACTTGCTTGATACCTAGCACAAACACCAACTGCAAAAGTAATATCAGGTCGACTAGCAGTTAGATATAAAAGTGAACCGATAATACCACGATACAGTTTTACATCTATTGTTTTCCCGAGTGCATCAGGGCCAATCTGCCCATTGGTTTGCATTGGAATTTTTCCTGGTTTGCAATCTTTAACTCCAAACTTTGTGATGAGATCATTGATGTATTTGGATTGATTGATTAGGATCCCATCAGCATATTGCTTGACTTGTAAGCCTAGTAAGAAATTCGTTTCTCCCATCATTGACATCTTGTACTTGTCCTGCATTAGCTTACTAAACTTGTTGCAAAGGAATTCAGATTTGGATCCAAAAATGATATCATCAACATAAATTTGGACTAAAAGGATATAGTCTTGAACTTTGATGGTGAATAATGTCTTGTCAACTGACCCTCGTTTGAATCCCGATTGAAGTAAGAATGTAGACAGTGTCTCATACCAAGCTCGAGGAGCTTGTTTTAGACCATACACTGCTTTATCAAATCTGTACACCTTGCTTTCATCTTCAACTTCAAATCCAGGTGGTTGTTCCAAGTAGACTTCTTCTTCTAGAATCCCATTCAAAAATGCACTTTTTACATCCATCTGGAATACTTTGAAGCGTTGGAAAGCTGCATAAGTAAGAAACAATCTGATGGCTTCTAGTCTTGCAACAAGTGCAAATGTCTCATCAAAGTTATCCCTTCTTGTTGGCAATAACCTTTTGCGACTAACCTTGCCTTGTTTCTTACTACTTCACCTGTTTCATCTATTTTATTCTTGAAAATCCATTTGACTCCAATAACTCCTTGATGATGAGGTCGATCCACTAAGTACCACACATCATTTCTCTTGAACTCATTTAATTCTTCTTGCATGGCATTGATCCAATCTGCACTTTGCAAGGCTTCTTCGATGTCCTTTGGTTCGGTGTGTGCAAGATAGCAACTTAGTAGTGCACTTTCTCCATGCATTCGTCTCGTCTTGACTCTATCTGTTGGGTTCCCAACAATGAGATCAGATGTATGACTATCTACCCATCTTCTTCGCCTTTTCATTTCATCCGCTGATACTTCGATTTCCATTTCATCGGGTGGATTCTCGAATTCAGGATGATCTGTGGTAGATACATCAAAGAGATCATTAGTATTTAAATCAATGCTTGATACTTCATTTACCAGTTGTTGAACAGATGGATGTTGAGTTGAGGGAGGGGGAGATTGAATGTTTTGTTCATCAACAGATGGTTGAGAATGTTCATGTGAGGTTCCCCCTTGATGAGTGAGCTGTTCATCTATTCCCCCTAGATGAGCGGACTGTCCATCGGTTCCCCCTTGCTGTGGCTTTTCTCCAGCAGGTTGATTATTAGTTTCTTCATCTTCTTCTCTTCGTGGACTCCATAGTAGAATGTCATCGATGAGTTTATCCGTGGAGTTTCTCAACGTTGAGTGAGAGAGATCATCTTTTGAGGAGGAGCAATCTGTTTCTGAAACTTCAAAGGTAGCTTCATCAAAAATAACATGTGGTGTTACTTCCACAACAAGGGTTCTTTTATTAAAAACTCTATAAGCTTTACTAATCTCAGAATATCCCAAAAATATTCCTTGATCACTTTTGCTATCAAATGTTTTTAATTGAGTTTTCCCATTGTTGTGAATGTAACATTTACATCCAAATGATCTAAAGTAAGAGATTCGAGACTTCCTGTTGTTCCACAACTCGTATGGAGTTTTCCCATGACGTTTTGTCACAACAGATCGATTTTGAGTATAGCAGGCTGTGTTGACTGCTTCTGCCCAGAATTTCTTAGGGAGGTTGATCTCATTTAGCATAGTTCGGGAAGCCTCCTTGAGAGATCGGTTGCGCCTTTCCACAATCCCATTTTGTTGTGGTGTACGAGCTGCTGAAGTTTAATGTTGAATTCCCATTTTTGAGCAGTATCCTTCGATCATGTGATTGATGAATTCGGTTCCACGATCAGATCGAATTGTGATGATGGATGACTCCTTTTGATTTGAAAGTTTGTTGAGGAGATCAGGTAGTTTCTCTAGTGTTTCCTTTTTCTTGAACATGAAAATAACCCAAGTAAATCTAGAGAAATCATCTATAACAACAAGAGTATATTTTCTACCGTTTACACTTAATGGAGATACAGGTCCAAAAAGGTCTAGATGTAGAAGTTCCAATATTCTTGAAGTGGAGTGAGCTGCCTTTGTGGGAAATGATGCTCTTGTTTGTTTTCCCGCTTGGCAACCCTCACATATATGGTCTTTGTCGTATATTTGAGCAGGTAGTCCTTCAACCAATTTGTCCTTCACCAGCTTGTTGATTGTTTAGAAATTCAGGTGGCTCAACCGTTTGTGCCACAGCCAGCTGGTTTCCGTATTTGATTTTGTCACTAGACAGGTTTCAGTTTGATCATTCCATTGTACAATGTACAATCTGTCCTACAAAATCCCAGTAAGAAGAATTTCTTCTCCTTCTATATTTTTGACAACACACTTGTTAGCTGTAAATTCTACTCTCTTGTCATTAGCACAGAATTGGCTAATTGAGAATAGATTGTGATTTAAGCCTTCAACATAAGATACATTTAGAATAGTAGTGTTACCAACTTGAAGATCACCATAACCCTTTGTGTATCCTTTTGAGTTTCCTCCAAAAGTAACATTTGGTCCAGTGCTCTCCTTGTAGTTGATTAACAAGTCCTTGTTGCATGTCATATGTTTGGAGCATCCGCTATCAAGTATCCATACCGCGCCCCGAGCTGTGTGCTTTCTTCTCATCGATCTCCTATCCTGCAATGAAAATTTATTTAGCTACCCCACTGAATGAGGGTGCTTTGTTAGTAGACACCGTTCCCTTTGGAACCCAAATTTGTCTAATTATAGTAACATTCTGTGAAGGTCTGATTTGTTTCCTACTAAAGTCGATATACACAACTTTCTTCTTGGCAGGTAGTTGATTTGACACAGCTTGTTTTCTAGGAGCAGATTGTTTGTGAGGGGCAGATTGTTGCCTCTGGTTGAATGACTGGGGAGCTCGCTGGTCATTAAACTAAGGAGCTGTTTGGTTTGTCCTTTGAGCAGGCTGTTTCCTTGGTTGAAATCCAATCCCTTGCGTGGTGAATCTTTGTTGTCGCTGACCTTGTTCCTTGATCAAGATAGCTTGTGGCTGTCTTGAGTTGTTGTTGAGATTAACAATCTTATCTTTTCCCTTTTCTTTGACAAAGTTTCCTTTTGGTGGACCTTTGTCAACTCCATTAAATCCAAGTCCTGTATGATCTGCAGCTCGTCTTTGCATGTCGATGATGAGTTGAGTTCGATCCTCCTTTTTGTGTATCGAGTGGTTGACCATTGCACTCAAGTCATCGACTCTTCTTTGAGTAGAAGCTTCTCGATCAATAAGATCAGAAATTTTGGCGTTCAAGGTGTAATTTTCTTCGCTCTTGCTTTTGAGTTGCTGAAGTAGAGCATTTTATCTTTTATTAAACGAGTTGCTAATTTCCTTCATTTCTTGAATTGTGTTTGCCATTCTTCCATTCTCTTTTATCGCATGTTTGAACATTTTGTTCAATCTTGCATGATCCTCCATGAGTTTGGTGAAGTCTTCAATAGACAGATCGTCTTCACCTTCTTCATCTATCTCCTCTTCGTCACCCGAGTCATATAGAGGTGAGTTAGAAATAGGAGAACAATTATTTACTACCTCATTGTTGTCGAGTCCGTTGTCATGACCCATGAGACACTCATCCCATTCTTCTTCTATTTCGGTTATGAAAGCTTCGTCGTTTTCGGATGAGCTGTCGGTTAATGTGCTTGGAGCAGCTTGTTCTTCAGCAAGCATGGCTTTGCGTTGTTCTCTAAGCTTCTTGTCTCGCTTGCTTCTAAGCTCTTCTCTTTCTGTCTTGGAGATATCGGGGCAGTCCGTTTTGAAATGACCTTTCCTACCACATTTAAAGCAGGAAAATTCAGATAGGTCAGCCTTAACATATGAGGTGGATTTTACCTCATTCCTTTTCTCAGGTCGATCTCCAGATCAATCTCTTCCTTTGAAATTTCTATTGTTATCTTTGTAGAGGCGTTTATATCTGTTTGCTCTAAGCTCCATCTTTTGGAATCTTTGAGCCATGAGTGAGTACTCCTCGAAAAAGTTTTTGGTGGGGTAGTTTTCATCATCTGAACTAGATGAGTCTTTTACTACCACGGTTGGTGGGGACTTTTTTTCAACCTCCTTTTCCTTTAATGTTGGTCCCGAAAGAGCAAGGTTTGGTGTATGGGGGGGGAATACACCAAATGCAAACTTTTCAGTTTACTTGTCAATTTCAATCAGAGAGATGTGAGCTTTCTGAATTACAGATTGCTCTAGATGATAGAACACTATGATTTTCTAATCAATTAAGTTCTATCCAAGTAAGATCTCTCACGTGAGATATACAAGGCAGAAAGTAAGTGTAAGCTTAATTTCCAGCAGTGTATTGTGTGCGGAATAATGGTGGACTTAGTCGGTGCTCTTGTTAAGAAAACCTTTTGAAAACTTAATCGAGTATTTAGAGGATAGATTAAGAATGCAGATTTGAATGAGTATGATAGATGCAGAATAAAAACAACTGAACATAAAATGCAGGATTTAAATGGCACAGTTATTTTTACGTGGTTCGGGAAACCCCCTACGTCCACGGTCTAATCCAAACTGATTAGATATCCACTACTAGGATACTCTTCTTATTTAACCTCGCTGAGAACGAGCCACAAGTTTCAATTACAAACCTTATTGAAACTTATGCACGAATAAGGGTCGTGTCCCTTTACAACTTACAGAAAACTACTGTAAACAGGCTATCTTCACGTTAATCCACTAGAAAACTACTAGCTAGCAAAGATCTCCTTCTTCTCTCGATAAGACAGACTTGAATCGAGGTGTGATTGCGATCACGAACGGTTTGAAGCTTTTGTCTGATTTGGAGATAGAATGCTCGAGAATATTTCTGCAGTATAGCGCTTATGTATATTTTCAGACTTTTAAACTTCAAACATATATAGGCTCTGAATTTTGAAATTCTTAGCCGTTTGTTGATTGGCGTGATTTGATTTGTGGATTGCCAATCAGTCATAACTCTTCTTTCCTTGTAGAGTCATTGATTGAATCTTCTATGATTAGTAAGCAGATCATCTGTGATTGCTTTCCTTCTTCATGTCAATCAGTGATTCAGTTTCTATTTCTTCAATGGAAAGGTCTTTAATGCTTCTTTGACAGATTTGGTTCTGCTCTTTCTGGTTTGCTTCTAACCTTCTGGTTGTGACCTCTCTGGTCTAGTGTCTATCTGGTTCCCTACTTTCTTAGACACTTTCTGGTTGAGGTACTTTCTGGTCAAAGTGCTTTCTTTCTGGTTGATGTACTTTCTGGTTGAAGTACTTTCTGGTTGAAGTACTTTCTGGTTGAAGTACTTTCTGGTTGAAATACTTTCTGGTTGAAGTACTTTCTGGTCGAAGCATCTTCTATCTTTCTGGCTGAAGCTTTTCTGGTTCAACTTTCTGTTAAAGTTGACTAGCTTCATTTTCTGTTCAAGACTTTCTGGTTGACGTTCTGTCTTGAGACTTGCTGGTTTTTGCATTCTGTCTTAAAAATTTGCTGGTTTAGCGTTATGTCTTAACTTATCCTTCTGCTCCAGCCTTCTGCTCCAGCCTTCTGCTTGAGACTAGCTGGTTTTAGTATCTGTCCGAGACAGCTTCTATCCTTCTGTTTGAACCAGTTTCGACTATCTGTTATGTTGAAACCAGAAACAAAAGTACAGAACATGTATTATACCAAGTGTGTTTTGAAAAAGCATTATCAAAACTTAGAATATTTTATGGGGTTCCCAACATTTAACTTGGCCTTGAAGGCAGTTTCTTTTTCCTTCATTCTTGCAGCAGAAGGTTTACTAAAGGAAGAATTAGAATGGCCATGAATACGATTGATTTCGTACTCATTGCCCGTTAGTAAATCAAATAGAGAATCAGTGGTAAGAGAATTAAACTCTGGCATCATGGGATGCATGGCTGAGTAGATTTCCCAAGTAGCTGGTAGAGCACGAATGACTTTCAAGTTTTTCTCTCGTTGAGAATACTTGATTTTGTCGATGATGGCTATTTCAATCAATACTTCAGTGAACCGGTTCTTCATTTGAGCTATAGTCTCTCCAGACTTCATTTTGAATTCTTCAAATTTTTTACAAGCAATAGATAGCTTGTTTTCTTGGATGATGTCTGATCCACGGCTAATTTCTTTGAGTACATCCCACATCTCCTTTGCAGTTTGAAGATGTCTGATTTTGGCCAAGTACACGCCTCTTACTGTACTCGAAATTAGACCTTTGGCGAAGTCATCTAGTCCTGCTTCTTTTCTTTCTTCAACAGTGTATTCATCAATAGTCTTCTCTTTTTCAACTATGACCAGTGAAGGAGTTGGACCAGTTCCATCCTTTATCTCAGCACTTCCCTTGTTCATAATTTTGATGGGTCCATCAGTAATGACCTTCCACATTTTGATATGTTGTGCACGTAAACACATCTCAATTCTGAAACTCCAGTCGTCATATCCAGCAATGGAGAAATCCTCACAAGCACGTATCATCTGTCCTTCCATAACTTCAAGGTAGATGATTAAATAAATGCAAATGCAATATGCTGTGAAAAACGTTTTCAAGATCTATCCAAGATGACCATACAGAGATAATCTCTTGTGAATTAGAAACAATGGTCAAAATGGACCACTGCTCTGATACCACTTGTTGGTCCCGAAAGAGCTAGATTGGTGTATGGGGGGGGGGGAATACACCAATCTAGCTCTTTCGGGACCAACATGTATACATATTGAGAGGTTTCATAGTGAGATAAGTTCTAACGTGCTAATACTTAGAACGAGAGATCTTGGAAAAAGTTAATTTTATTTCTTAACCTGTGACGATGACATTAGTATAGGCGATTGATTATACGCTGCTTGATTCATCAATACTTGCAAGTTTTTCGTAACTCTATACAGTGATGTTTTGGATAGAAGTCGTTGGCTTAGCCAGAAAAACTCGATTGTCAGTCGTACAGAATTGCGTCTCGGTGACACGAGTTGATTTAATCCGCGTGAGACGTTCAGAAAAGTTTATTACATGAGAAGCCCGGCCGGCTGAAATTTATTCCATGTGTAATATTAAAGGTCTGAACCGGATTCACTCACGAATAAATATATTAATTATTTTGAGTTTCCAGCAAACTCAATTAATTAATGGATTTAGAAAATCTTAAACGCGAGGGAATAAATTAACGAACAAGGATTACGTCCGTAATTCGAATGAATATAAACGAGTTCAATATTTATCCTATAGTGGAGTCGGTAAATATTTATAATAGAAACTGTTCTTTATTACATTTACATGGAGTAATTAATTGGGGGACAATTTAATTTAAGTCTAATGGTTGGGTCAGACCAATTAATTAAATCTAATTGGACCCAAAAGGAGACTTGGAAATTAATTTAATCTAATTATGGATTTGTCCAAGCCCACATTAATTTTAGAATTAATTCAAATTCAAATTTGAATTATTATTGTAACTTGCAAGAGATAAAGAGAGAATTAAAGTATCTATTATTTGAGGTTTAATTCATTCTTATTGGAAATCCTATTCTAGCCCAAGAGACTATATAAAGAGAAGAGAGAGAGGAAAGGGGCGTGTATTACATGCTTAGCAGCCAGAAATCGGTGCCCCCTTAAGAGATTAATTCTCTTATTTTCTTAATAATAATACAATATCTCACGCTGTGTATTCTCATTTTCTCTTCTCTTTACTTCTAGATAGATTCGCCCACACGATATTCTAGAAGATAGTAGGGCCATAGAATAGAAGTTCCTAAGGTCGGATTGGAGGAGTTGAGGATTGTAGATCCAAACTGAGTGGATTGCGGATCGTTGCTAGCGATTCAAATCGCTTCTCCACAAGCGGAGGACTTGCGTAGGGGGAGTTATAATTCTAGATTTCACTTTATTATATTCTCCTATGTGTTAAGAATTAATTATTTGTATGGTTAATTAAAACTATGGATCTTGCGAATTTCGTGAGCCCCTTATACGGGTTCCATCACCAATGTTACCGAAGCCAGAGGTGGCGCGCAATATTTCACCACTTTCATTGATGATTACTACTAATATGGATATGTCTATTTGATGCACCACTAGTCCAATTCCTTTCAGAAATTTAAGGAATTCGGGGCACTTATGGAGAATTGTCATGGCAAGACTATGAAGTATCTATGTTTAAATCACAGAGGCGATTACCTTAGTGCTGAGTTTTTGAAGTATATATGAAGAATCAATCCCAGTTAACTGCACTGGGTACACCCCAACAAAATGGTGTAGCAGAAACACGGGATAGAACACTAATGGAGATGGTGAGATCAATGATGAGTTATGCAGAGTTGTTATTTCGTTTAGGAGATATGCACTAGAAACGAGAGTTTATACATTGAACTAGTGTTGGTCCTGAAAGAACAAGGTTTTGTGTATGGGGGGTAGGGGGGAATATACCAGATACAAACTTTTCAGTTTACTTGACAGTTTAGCTAGAGAGATTTAGCTTTTCTCTAAAGGAAATTGCTAAGATTGACAGACCAGATCCCTGACCAGGTTCACTACCAGGTCGACTAGTGATCTGTCCAGACAGATTCTCTCTTGTGAGTTACGCTATACAGATAGCAAGAGTGATCTTGTTATCCAACAAAGTGTAGTGTGCGAAATATGGTGGATTTAGTGTGTTGCTCTTATTAGAAAACCTTGATAAACACTTAGTCAGATATATGGAGAGATTGATTAAATCAATGCAGGTTTGAATGCAAGTGCTGGATTAGTGAATAAACAACTGAAAATAAGATGCGTAAAGTAAAGAACACATTTTTGTATACGTGGTTCAGGAAACCTCCTACGTCCATGGTCCAATCAAAACTAGATCGGATATCCACTACTTAGGATACTCTCTTCTTTATACTCGCTGAGAATGAGCCACAATTTCCAGTCAAAACTAGAAAGAAACTTGTGCACGAATATGGGCCGTGTCCCTTACAACTTATAGATAAATTTGTTAGAAGGTACCTTCACGTTAATCCACTAGAAAACTTCTAGTTAGCAAAGATATCTTCCTTCTTTTTCTCGATAAGACAGACTTGAATCGAGTTAGGTGTGATTTCGATCACGAACGGCTTAGAACGAATTCTGGAATGTGAAATCTCCTCGTTGGATGCTTCAATCGTTGAGTAGATTTCTTAGCAAAGTTACAGCTTGATTAGTTCATCAAAAAGTTAGTAAGTACTCTTCCAGATGTCGTTCGAAGCTTTTATAGGTACAGAATTCGAAATTCTGACCGTTAAGGTTGATTGGCGTGACATGAATGTTGATTGCCAATCAATGATGTGAATCCCTGATTTGATCCTCTTGCCTAGTAGGAATGGTTGACTGAATCTCTCTGATTATGGAAAAAAGATAGCTTGATTAATCTCTTTCCTTTCTTTGAGCTTCGAATGATTCACCTTTCCATCTTGATCTCTGATTTGATTGACTTTCCATCTTCGTGAGATCTAATGACGTGGCATAAGGATGAGATTCTCTCTAAGTACATTTGTATGACGCTTTGCATACCAGATGACTTAGATAAAATATCAGATGACATATTGCATATCTGGATCTTTACCAAGTCTCCATCTCAGTGATATGTATTGGGCAGGTTCACTCTTCCAAGCAGGTTTGGTCAACCAGATCAGGTCTACTTCCAGCCAGGTGATATGGTCCAAAATTTCTCCAAAAGATGATGCAAGTATCTGGGTGAAATATGCTTTTGACCAGATTGAGTGACCTTCATCAGGTGGTCTGCTTGTTTTCAGGTGAGCTGGTCTACTTCGAGTATCCAGCAGACTAACTAATCAGATGAATTTTCTATAGGACATAATACTTTAAAGTATTTTAATGCTTTACATTTTAGTCGTCAGCTAACCTGGTCTAAATAATGATAGGCTTGCTCTCTATCAGATTCACTTTATAACATAGTTGAGCAAGCTAAATTTAATAAGCAGAACATCAAATAAGTCTAAGTGTGTTTCGAAAGAACATCATCAAAACTAAATTTTTTGAAGGGTTCCCAACAACTAGGTACCATCCAAGTCGGTCCCTAAGACACCTATTGAGCTGTGGACCGGGCACCAGCCAGTCTAAGACATCTCAAGGTGTGGGGTTGTCCAGTACCCGTGCTAGAAAAGAACGCCGATAATCTAGCACCTCGTACTGACTTGTGTTTGTTCATAAGCTATCCTAGAGAGACAAAAGGGTGAGAGTTTTATAGTCTTAGTGATTGAAAGATTGAGAAGAAGACAATGTGAACAACCACAAGTCCAGAAGCGAGATAGTTCTCGAGGAAATGAGAACTATAGCTTGTCCAAATTTACAAGAAACACAACCACCACCATGACCAACACAAAAACATGTACCACCTGTAGTAGAGCATCGTCGTAGTGGGAGAGTTGTTTGCCTACCCGATCGATTCATTGGAGTGAGATATAGTTCTAACTCAATCTCAGGCCTAGATGAATCGGACCCATGGAATTTCAACGAAGCAATCCAAGATAAGGACTGTCACCTCGGGAAAGAGACGATGGAGTCTGAGCTGCAGTCTATGGTAGACAAGGAAGTATACGAGCTAGTTGATCTTCCCGAAGGCTTCAAGGCCATTGAGAGTAAATGGGTCTTCAAGTGGAAACGAGGACCCGATAAAGACGTCGTATTCTTAGACTAGTGGCAAAAGGCTACACTAAAAAAGAAGGTATCGATTATGATGAGACCTTGTCTCTAGTATCAATGCTCAAATCTATTCGTATACTCCTGTCAGTTATCACACATATGGATTGAGAAGTATGACAAATGGATGTCAAGACTGCTAGGGTTTTTGTATACCTCAAAGCATGTTTTATGCTTGGACGATGTATCAAACCTGTTTTCAATTACACTTTAATGAGAATAAATATTTATATCATTGGTTTGTTATATATTATATATATTGAATTGCAAAGAAGTCCATTTATTACAATTGTAGACTGTGTGGTGGATCAATGATCATGGAAGTTCACACAATCGGCTCCTTTGTAATATAAAGTTACAGTCTAGACGCTAAAGGCTGCGATATTATTTCGATGCAACTGACCTTAGTTGGCAAAATGATGTCGGTATGTATAAGCGGGTACACATTATTTGCATGTACATATTGAGTGGTTTCACAGTAAGATAAGTTCTAACGTGCTGATACTTAGTACGAGGTCTCGGAAATTAATTCATTTCTTAATTTGTGACGATGACATTAGTATAGACGGTTGATTATATGCTGCTTTGATTCATTTACGCTTGCGAGTTTTTCGTAACTCTAAATAGTGATGTTTTGGGTAGTAGTCGTCGGCTTAGCCAGAAGTGCTCGACTGTCAATCGTACTGAATCGCGTCTCGGTGACACGAGTTGATAAATATGCGTGAGGCGTTCAGAAAGGTTTATTACATAAGAAACCCTGCCGGTTGGGAATTTATTCCATATGTAATATTAAAGGTCTGAACCGGATCACTAAATATATTAATTAATTGTGAGTTGTCAGCAAACTCAGTTAATTAATGGATTTAGAAAATGTTAAACGTGAGGAAATAATTAATGACAAAAGGGTTACGTCCGTAATTCAAATGAATCAAGATGAGTTTAATATTTATCCTATAGTGGAGTCGATAAATATTTATAATAGACCTGCTCTTTATTGTATTTACATGGAGTAATTAATTGAGGGACAATTTAATTTAAATTAATTAATTTAAGTCTAAAGGTTTGACCAACCAATTAATTAAATTCAATTGGGCCCAAAAGGAGTCTTTGGAAATTAATTTAATCTAATTATGGATTTTTCCAAGCCCATATTAATTTTAAATATAATTCAAATTTGAATTTGAATTATTGTTGTAACTGCAAGAGATAAAGAGGGGATTATAGTTCTATTATTTGGGATCTAATTCATTGTCTTTAGAAGCCCTATCCTAGCCCACTACATCTATAAAATAGAGAATAAGAAGAGCCACTTTCTCTCTCCTAGAGATAATTATCGGCGCCCCCTAAGAGATTCCACTCTCTTAATTTTAGAAAATATACAGTATTCTACGTTGTGTATTTTCAGTCTTCTTTTTCTCTTGACTATTAGATAGATTCGCCCACACGATATTCTAGTAGATAGACGGGTAATAGGATAGAAGTTCCTAAGGTGAGATTTAATGGAGATCAAGATTGTAGATCCGAACGGCATGGATTGTTGATCGATAGCTAACGATTCAAATCGTTTCTCCACAAGCAGAGGACTTGCATAGGAGAAGGTATAATTTATATAATTCTGCATTATATTCTCTTATGTGTTTTAAGAATTAATTATTCTTATGATCCTCATACGGGTTCCATCAGTTGGTATCAGAGCCGGTCATATGATTTTAATTTATTATATGAATTGGATTTAATTCTTAATTATTTGCCTATGATCGTAATTTGATATTAGGGGTGCTAGATTTAATTTTAGCATTATATCATGATATTACGTGACTTATATGATTTATTCCGCTTATTATTCGTTTTATTCGTTTTTATGTGTCCGGTTTGAGACTTTAATGTAATCACACGGGGTTGACCGTGTTAGATTAGATAGATTAGAATATTTCCCTGTAAATTTCATATTTATTATGTAATTTGAGTGGGAGATAAATCTACCCGAGGCGGAGAAACGAAGGCTGAAACTGAGCCGTGGCGCGAGCCATGGGGCCCCTGGTGCAGGCCCTGGCGCAAGCGGCACAGGGGCCGGCGCTGACCCTGTCCCAGCGGGCGTTGGCGCAGGCGGCACAACGCGCCACAGGGCATTGGCGTGGCGCAGGCGGCATAGCGCCCGACACAGGCCAGTAGGCGCTGACCACTCGACAACCCTTCGGGACGCCTCAACAGCCCTCGTCTGAGGGCAGGGCGGGCCCGAAGTATGTCCGAACGAGATTTCATACACGTTTTTTTTGAATTTTTGGGTTTTCCCAAGCCCGGTTTAAATTCAAAATTCGAATTGGATAAGAAGGAGGATTTTAAGGAATTTGTTTCCTCAAATTGAGGGATTTATTTTCCATATTTGAGGAATTAGTCTCCTTAGTCTATGGAATTTAAATTCTTTAATTTGAAGAATTAATTTCAAATTCGAAAGAGATTCGATGGAAATTTGATTTCTTCAACAATAAAGAAATAATTCTCGAGATCCGAGGGAGACGTGATTTCCTTAATTTTTAGAAATTAATTTCCTATCCGATGGAAATTTGATTTTCTAAATCTTAGGAATTAGTTTCTAGTATCTAGTGGCATCTATAAGACAAAGAAGATGGATGATTCAAATTTAAATTCCTTAGTTTTAGGAATTAGTTAATTTTTATCCTGTTTTGGATAATTAATGTAATTATTTGCCTTACTATGTGCTTAATTGCTTTAATTTGGCTTTTATTTGCGTTTATTATGTGGAACTTGTCTACATTGATATGCCAATTTATTGGAAATCTTATCTGAATTTTAGACATGTCATAATATGTGATTATCCATGTTAACCTTTTTCAAAATAAAAATGACTAAGTGATAATTGTAGTTGCATTTCATTAATTTAATTTGCTAAGATTACATATGGTCTCCATGAGACGGTCTTTTTGTGAAGTAACTTGTCTTGATTTCAAGCGGGATCACATTTTACCAGTGCATGTGATAAGACTTCTTTATAGATGGCTGTAAGGATTTAATTGATGGCAATATGACCCCTCCGCTGTGGGCTTATTAAAATTGATTAATTTCTTTGGTGTCAGGCTCATGGTAATAGCTTAGATATAATTTGATAGTTATAGCAGCACAGTGCGGCCTCTGACTGTTGATTTGCATGTCCAGTAAAAACGTTTTAAAATTGATTTTGTAATCGATCATACTAAGTGGCTTGCATGATTGGTTTTAAACAGTATGTTCAATGCGTGATCGTTTCTTTTTAAGGTTTCGATTACCTGTATTTGAGCATGCTATTTATGATGGATTATTGGATTTATTCTCAATTCTGTTCTTTAAGCATGACTTTCAACTCACTTGCCCCATCATTTAATTTCACTCGACGATCTTATTTATATTGATTGTTTTAATGATTTGGACAAAGTCCTGACTACGAGTGACACAAGTTTTGTTCTTGACAAGAATACCCTCCCGATTCTCTAAACACCATCTGGGAAGGAGAAACTTCGATTGACAAGAGATAACAAACTAAAAGTGTATAGGGTTTTGTAACGCCCTCATTCTTTAAATAAGGACATTACAAAAAACTTTACTTTTCTTTAATCATTTAATATTATGAATTATGTTTTAAGATAAACAGCGGAGAGTATAATAAAATTTTACAAACGAACGGCATATCCCCTATAAATACGTATATGCTAACCTGAAATATCAACCAACAGCAGCAGACAACGATACCAAAATTGGGACACAACCCTCATCAAAAAAAAAATAATATATATATATATATATAAATATATAGGGAGTGGTTCAGGTATAAAGTGAAATTAAAGTAGGAAATAGGAAATGATCTCAGCCATTGATTTGGATGATCGGACGGATATGATTAAATCTGATCTACTTAAAAAGGCGGTGCATTCCAACGCTTTGAACGATGCACGAAGGATATTTTAGTAATTTTAAAAATGGCTTTGTTTTCATAATAGTACATTACGTGAGATTTTTAAGGAAATTATACATAACCGTCAGTTTTCCTCAATTAGAGGAGATTCAGTTACCATATTTATGAGATACGTGAATTTACTACGAATTTAACATGTATTTACGAATTTAACACAAATTTAACACATATCCATCAATTAAAGGAGATTCAGTTACACTATTGCATTACGAAATTGGACAATGTGCATTGAACCAGTATATAGTTGTGCATTACTTTAGTTACATTGTTGCATTGATAGTTATGTTTGTTGCATTGTTGGTATATTATCATTGTTGCATTACGGAAATGAACAATTTGCATTGAACCAGTATATAGTTTTGCATTAATTCAGTTACATTGTTGCATTGATAATTATTTTGTTTCATTGTTCGTATATTATCATTGTTGCATTATGGAATTGAACAATATGCATTGAACCAGGCTACAATTATGCATTACTCATCCACTAATGGATCTACTGCCCCTGCTCTCAAATCAAATTTGCCCAAGCAGCTACCATCGGAGAATGGTCTCACCAACACGCACAACGGCATAGATAATTATCAAGGCAACAATGAGTGTTATTTCCATTTCAATTTGGCCCCAAATCCCTTATTTCCGCCTCTCTTCTTTCTCTTATTTCCGCATACCTTCAAATTGTTCTTCGTTGATGATCATCGTCTGCATCGATATAATTCTCAATCTCGAATTTGTTTTTTGTTTAAAACTCAGAAATAATCTCACAGCACGTTCCAATCCTTAATTCACGCATTTACTTCTCAAATCTCATAATTATGTAAACTAAATATCCATTACTATCAAATTAGCGTCAGTTATGGTATTAATTCCTGAAAATTCTCTTATAAAGTAACAATCAATACTACACGGTTATTCTCTCTCATTCAAATTTACTTATATGTCCTTAGTCTTCAATAAATAAACGATTATAATGGTTTAAAAAATAAAAAATCCTTCTAAAAATATAACCGTCTGATCAAACATATGAATGGTTGTGATTCTTTCCTATTTCCTACTTTAAAAACACTTTGTATATGATCTATATCCTATATATATATATACATACCCATCAAAATATCAACATCAGTTTAAAATTCGCTTAAGTGTGTTTCAACCAAACATAGTTATCATATGACAAATACGATTCTAAAACATTTGAGCAAAACTAGGTTATATTGTATTATCACACACATATATCATAATAACATAAGTTTTATGTAATCCAACATATTGGAACTGGGAGAGTATGGAGCACATTCCCGTCTGAATCCATCATCGACTCTTAACCTGCAAACACAACATTAAATAGGGTGTGAGTATGCAAGCACACTCAGTGGGGAATACGCTGCAAACAGTTATAACCAATTATGTAATGCAACATAACGTAATGAACCTCCTTAGCTTAGCTGTTTAAATGAGACTAGCCTCGGTCCCTTGTGGACCCGACCCCTTGTGGGTAAATCAACCTCTTTTCGACCCCTTGTGGGCCACATAAATAGCTCATACGAATGAAACAAAACACAACAATGATTATAACCATGTAACCACTACACTTACAGATAAAGTAAAACCCACCTCGATCGATGTAATTTGAATGGAAATCCTCAACTTTAGTCGGTTGTCCGTCCTCGAGCCTTGGATGTTGCGTTGCCTAGCACTTTAAAACTTAACTTATTACACATTGAAAGTATAAACTTATTATAGCTTAAACTCATATAATTAGTACTCATATATAAAACTTGATTTATACATATATGTAGTTCTTGAGACTACAACACATTCTAATTGAAGATTATGAAATTAATATAACAAGATAAAACAAGTTTAGGGAATATTAATAAATAAGTTAAGCAATATTTCTCAAATCAAAAATATAAAACATAGAATGTAAATTACTAAATTCCAAACTTAACCACAAGTTTTGGGACATCAATTATGGACACTCGGTTTATCGCTTTTCAAATACGTAATCACGGGTGCACTCTCTAAGGATTGGACTATAAAACTCCTAAGTAAATGTTTTGGATTTGGCATCGATTTGTAGTCGGAAAATCAAACTCAAATCTTATTGAACCCTAATTGAGTGTGGAAATTGTGTTATACTCCCTCCGTCCACGATCTTTTTTCCCAATTTGACCCGACACGGGTTTTAATAAATTGTGTTGACTTAGTTGGTAAAGGGTAAAATGTATTGAATGTTGTATAGTTAGTAGAGAATGGGGTCCACTTTATTGATGATATGTAAAGTGTATAGAGTAGTGAGTGGAATTAGAAACCCACATTAATGATTATATATATTGAGTAGTGTGTAGTTAGTGGAGAATGAGACTCACATTATTGATGATGTGTTGAGTTGTGAGTGGAGTAAAGGGTTGCTAAAAATAGAAAGAAAGTGGGAAGAAACTTAGTGGACTGACCAAAATGGCAAAGTGAAAAGAAAGATCGTGGACGGAGGGAGTATATGCTTATTAATTAATAAATTTAACTTTTAATTTTTAATTTTCATTATCTCTATTTTTTTTATCTCTCTATTTCTTTACTTTTTCTTATTTATATTTATTTTTTAATCGATTTTTTGCAACATAAAAGTAAATGCATAAATTACGTAAATTCTCCTATAGTCCTACTATTATATCGTGAACACGCATACTCTATTACAAACACTGTAACATACACACACTCATAAAAAACATACAAAAAATGTTGGGAAAATGATATTGTGTGTGTTAGTGGTCCAATGAAGGACGGTGATGATAGTGAACGATATGTGCGTATTTGACATAAGTGTAGTATTTGACATAAGTCGATCGTAGTGTACATATGTGTATATATTGTATGTGAGTGTGGAAATTGTGTTATATATGCTTACATACGTATTATGCTTGTGCGCATAAAGTGAAATTTTTTAAAATATTTTTTTGTTTTTATATTTAAAATTGAATCCGTAAAAAATAAAAAATAAATTTTATTATAAATATTATTGTAATAAAAATATAAATTTTTTTTTGACGATTTCATTTCATCCGTATTCCTTGCACATACTAAGTATATGAATGAAACATATTTTGTTATTACATTTCTACCGCACACAATTCCACACACCATTTATTCCCTTTTTATTCCATTCATCTTAACCAATCAATTGATTATAATTGTTCGTCAATCCCAACTTGCAATGGGTCGTCAATCCCAATTTGCAATGTGCCACTGTCGGTAAGAAGGCCTACTTAACATTACGGTGCATCACTGCAACTGCAAGTGGCTTGCAAATTGAAATTGACTACCTATGACTTGTTTCCCATAAATAAACAATAAAAACAAAACGACTGGTTTTGGACTTAAATAAACAAAAGGATTAGTTTTGGAGTTTATTCATTCTGTCTACAGAACTTGTTTAATTTTACAGTATTGTTTTGTTTATGACAATTTTTTACATTTTATTTTTTTATTTATTAAAATAAATGGATTCATTTAACTCAATACACACAACTCATAAATAATAAATTAAATAGGATCCAAATATCATTCAGATATAAACAATCATTTAATATCAAGTAGTTTTCAAACTCCACTAAATATACATTCTGACATCAAATTAAAATACATTTTGAATCAAAATGTCAAAATTTTCGTGAAAAGAGGTAATATGAGTTTTGAGAAAGATTATGAAACTTAATTTGTAATTTAAAACTGAAGTAAAATCAAACTATATTTGTAATATAAAAATGAAGTAAAATTAAACTAAAGCTTTTACAATGAATGAATTTCTCTTCCATGTGAATCTCTATAGAGATCCCTACCGCAAATATATACATCATTGGAAATTAATGGGAACAAGGTTTAGACCATCTTAATCAAGAGCCCCATATCTTCCTTAATGAATGATTTGCCCATCATAATTTAACATTCCAGTCCAATTTATCGGTCACAACTCTATGTCTAATCATTTATCTCAACTGGCTTATATATGTCTCATCATTAACAAACTGATCGATATTTTATTCTCTTTTAAGTTCACGAAAAGTTTATTGAAGGAGTCGACATAGTTCTTAAAGAAAAAATGAAAAATATTTTTTATGAAGGAAATTTATAAATAGAATATAAGTGTGATTTAAAATATTAATGTTTTGTATAATTATATCCAAAAATACCATTTTTATGAATGACTCAAATAAATAATAAGAGTATACTTTTAACTATTTTCCATCTTTAATGTCAATACATGCTCTATTAGCCCCGCTAAAAGTGGTTTGTTTCTTTTCTGCAGGTAAAATAAGGAGTAGCGTAAAATTTGAAAAAGTTACGGGATCTACACATTTTAAAGTTTTATAATTTTAAGAAACAAGTCAATATTAATTGGACAATCCAAAAGACAAACAAACCACTTTTAATGGGATGGATGTAGTATATAACAAGAGTTTACTTTTAACGACTATTTTCCATCTTCAATTTTCATACATCATTGCACGAAAACCACCATTTAATCATTTACTCATCAGTTATAACTAGGGCTGCAAACGAGCCGAGCTACTCGGGACTTACTCGGTGCTCGATTCGATAAAAGCTCGTTCGAGCTCGAACTCGTTAACAAAGGAGCCGAACTCGAGCCCAAAATCGAGCTCGACTAAATTAACGAGCTGAACTCGAGCAGTATGGTATTCGACTCGTTTTGCTCGCGAACATGTTCGGCTCGTATATTAATCGAGCCTGTTCGCGAACAAGTTCGCAAACTTTTAATCGAACCTCTGATCGAGCCTATAAACGAGCTCGAACTCGAGCTGAATTTCATTTTAGTTTATGTTCATTTGAAATGTTAAAAGAATATATGTTTAAATCATGTATTTTGGAACGAGCTCGAACTCGAGCTTTTCACGAGCCAAATTCGAGCTCAAGTCCTAATCGGACACGAGCCGAACTCGAGCTGAATTCGAGCTCAAATATTTTATCTTGAACTGAGCTTGAGCATGAATTTAAAGTTCGACTCGAACTCGAACCCGAACCCGAACATGTAAAATATTAAACGAGCAGAACCCGAGCAGATCACTACTCGGCTCAGCTCGGCTCGTTTGCAGCCCTAGTTATAACTAGCATTAGAACTAGCAGCCACCCCACTCGAGAAAATGATAGACTTGACCATGTACGTTACATATTTGCAACATCACCATTGTAGTACGTAATTACAAATCCTTACAATCCAAGACAATACCACTTATAAAGATGATAATCATAAATATAAATTCTAATTTTTAAAAATATTTAAAAAGGGGGGGTCCATCAGTCTCTATACTGCACTACATGCCTATCTCTTTCCTTCCAATAAAATTCCAACTGTGTGTGCAGTCCTCGTCCTCCATCCAACATTTTCTAAGTTCACCCATCTCCAATTCTCCATTATAAGGTCCTAGTATTATTATTGAATCTCATTTAGACTATGTTTGGTATCCATGACACGATATTCATTTCAAGATAATTAGTCTATAATTATTACAATTATAGAGAAATTATCTTGAAATTAGTATCGTGTCATGGATATCAAACATAGTCTTAGTATATAAGTTTTAATATAGTGAACCCTAATTGATATTTATAAATAACAATTAAATTAAGCTTAGGAAAATTGTATTATTTATTTATGGAGTACCCAAATTTAATAATGTATTCTTAAACGACAATTTTAAATTAAATATAAAAAATTATTATACGATATAAATTTGGATATATATACACAAAAATGATTATATTGTCACATCAATGTCGAACATTAACGTGACAAAAGTCACAAAACTATAAAAACTTTAGCAATTCTCAATACAGAACTATAAAAACTAAAAAAATAAAAATTATAATGATTAATATATTTATCTGACATCACATTGTCACATTAATGTAAGAACATATTAGCAAATGTTTGTGGGGAGTGGCGAAACGGAATTAAATATATTTATATTTATATAATGAATCCTAATTAATACTTGCAGTAGATCCAAAGAGATTGAAATTGTAGAAGAAAAGTGATTAAAGTATCACGTCCTATCCGTTTAAATATTTATTTATAAGGACCTTCACTTCATATTTTGATAAGCAAAAATGTTTCAGTTGATGTTTTTATAAGCACAGTTACATCTTCCTCTCTTGTGCAGATTAATGGTTGTTATGACAACTTCAAATGCATCACTTACTCTAGAATTCATTCGCAATCATCTCCTTGAAGCTGAAGATGCCGACTCCTTTTTCGACAACCTTACTTCTCTTTGTTTCTCATCAAATGATTATGGCCAAGACCTCAACACCCCACCCGGTTCTCAAGAATTGGACTCACCCTCTTCCGGGTCGGATCCCCGGTACCTCAACGACTTCTATGGTTCCGGAAAGGAGCACCACATCAGCTTATCCCACTCAGTGAAACCCGAGCCCGAATCCACAGAATCAAGTGACGGGTCGGGAGTTTTGGTCCCGGGGCGGAACTACAGAGGAGTAAGGAGGAGACCGTGGGGAAAGTATGCCGCGGAGATCCGGGACCCGACCCGGAAGGGGAGCCGGATCTGGCTAGGGACGTACGACACGGACGTGGATGCCGCCCGGGCATATGATTGTGCGGCATTCAAAATGAGGGGCAGAAAGGCCATTTTAAACTTTCCTTTCGATGCCGGTAAATTGTCGCAGCCGGAAAATTCAGGCCGGAAGAGAAGACGATGTATGACTTCGGTCGATTATTGTGTCTAATCAAGCTTCCTTGTTTTCATGTATTGATCAAAGTGTGTTTAAAATTATCTATGTAATTTTCGAACCTGTAACTGTTGGCAGCATTTTACTAGTAACTTAATATTGACAAGTTATTGACTTATTTAATTTTATTATGGAAAGTCATAATTGTGTGTTTAGGTCAGGGAATTAAGTAGTCAGTGTCCAAGTCTTATCTTGATGAAAGGTTCAGCCCCGAGGCGAAAGAGAAGATAATGACCTATATCTACTCTTTTCGACTTTGCACACTATCATTTAGTTCACAAAATTATTACTCAATCTAATCTCATTATAGTATTGAAAAAGTAGTTTGAATAATACGCTAGATTAAGTGATATTTAGATTTCACTTGATTTATTACTATTAATTAAATTGTATTTATTAAACGGAGAGACTCACTTATCAAAATAGAAAACTAAATTAAATAATAATTTAGTTGAATATTTGAAATTAGATATAGAAGTAAATATATGAGCAACAGAATTTTGTAGCCGACTTATAAACCATTATCTTTTTAATGTTTATTATGCCTAACTTATTTACTTATTCCATGCAACGCATGTCCGAAGTTATTTTTAAATCGTAAAATAAATAAAAATAGCAATATATATATATATATATTTGGAAGAGATCAAATGAGAACTGATCTTTAGATAAGAACTAGGAACCAATCTGAACCGTTGATTTTTGTATAATCAATGGTCCAGATTAATTGTTTATCAAATTTATACATAGAATGCATTGAAATTATGATGCATTGGTTAATGAATAAAAATGTATTACCATGTTATGCAATCAGATTCTATGTATAATGCATCAAAATAATACGAGACATGCATATATTTTAGTTCTTATATAAGATTTGGTTCTTATCGCATCCTACCAATATATATATATATATATATATATATAATTTGTGTAAACATGCATGAGATGTCTACTTTTATATGCAAAACAATAATATGGAAGTTATTTTAATATTATGTTGATAACATATAGACCCATCATAACTAATATTATTTTCAATGAGATGTTTCATAATACTCAATTTTAGGTTTCAGTTCGAGAATAAATGGTCTCCAGAACCTGATCTCCCTAACATTGTTCGAAGTTGTTGGACGAACAGCTGGCTTAGAGTTACTTCGAACTCATTATAGATATGGGCCGGCAAAACATTTGATTGTTTAGGTAAAGAGAGAAAAGATAGTTCTTGACAAAAACGCTAGAGAATGCAATTGATGCGAGCTAACTCAATCAAGCAATTAATTGAGGCAAAGAAGAAATTCGGTGATATATTATGTTGAAGGGAGAGATTTATTGGAAATAAAGAGCAACAAATTTCTGGCTCAAAGAGGGGGATAAGAATACAAAATTCATTCATTTAATGTGTTAGACTGTTATGATTTAGATATGGTATGCATGAGCTCGTATAGTGTGCATGGCAGTGCATAGGCTTTGCATGAGATTGGATGCATTAGAATAGTGTAAATAACATTAAATAATGCTTTGGTCGTACATCACGTGAGTTAGATCTGTTAGCCACACAAGTATAAGTTTGTTAGTTTGTTATGGAAAGGGTATTACTAAGTTGGTAGATGAGCTAATAGCAGTAACTTTTTTAATCCATTTTTGAGATATCATCTCTAAATCAATATATCCTTTTCATTCTTCGTTTATGTCTCTCAATTCAAATACATATATGTTGTTTGGATTGCGATTGATGCTCGGAGTGAAATTCGTGATTAACAATTGGTATCAGAGTGATGCCAAGAAACCAGGGATGGAAACGAGAGTCGCGAATGTGGAAGCTCAGTTGGGTCAAATGCAACAACACCAACAAAGTTGGGAGAGACATTGAGTCAAACACTAATGGCTGCAATGAAGACTCAATTTGAGGAGTTGAGGAGGGAATTGCATGGGCAAGGAGAGGGCGAGATGAACGAGGAAGTGCGGTGCAAGGGTCGTCGAGAGGGCAAGGAGTCGTGGGAAGACGATGAGAGGAACTCGCACACTTGGAAGGAGAAAGGTAACTCACGAAACTCTCCTGGATCAGTCAGTAAGTGACCTACACTAGAGTTTCCTAGATTTAAGGGGAATAATCCAATGCAATGGGGTGCAACAAATATTTTGTTGTGAATCGGATGATTGATAGTGATAGGATCATTACAAATGCGATGTATAGGGAAGGGGGAGCGAATCTATGGTATATAGAATACATAGAGGATAGGGAGGAGATTTCATGGTGCAGAGCTTGCGAAGAAGCAAGAAATTTGGTTGATGATGCTGGGAAGGCGACCCAAACACTTTAGAAGAACTAACGAAGGGAAAGGAAAGAAAGGAATAGAAGAGACTTTTCTTCATTCACTTTTAGTCGAGCTCTCTCTTTCTCAAGACCCAACAATGGTGTTCGTCAAGGCCCAAAAGTCTAAGGCTTACTTCAATCGGTTTCAGATTAAATTCAAGAGAAGAAGACAGGGTAAAACTGACCATCGGGATAGGATTCGCCTGATCAATCAAGATAAGAACAAATATAATACTCCCAAATTTTGCTATGTTGTGCGAACAAAGATATAATTGGCAAAGTTTTGTTCGCCAGCATTCCTGGTGACCATCTTCTTGCCTCTTCTTATGCTCATGAGCTTCTTAACTACTGTCTGTAAGTTGACCTAACAAATTATGCCGCTGCTTACAACACTGGACTGCTTTTAGGCCCTCTAGTTCTGAAAAAGCTTAAATTGGATGAGGAATATGAAGGAAAAGTTGAGGCAACCGGAGATGATTACTCTACTGAACCAGAAGGCCCTTCCGAGTTCTCCTTGATGTTGGCCTTTTGAAGACCACAACTGAGAACCAGGTGTTTGGTGCACTCAAGGAGTTCTTGATGCTGGAGTTGATATCCCCCAATGTGAGAAGACGTTTGCTGGATTTAGCAAGGATAACAAACAACTTGATGATGAGGTGAATCATAAGTACATCTTTGGTAGACATGTTGCTGCTTACATGAATACTTTGATGGAAGATGATTCGGAGAAGTATCAGGCTCACTTCATTGAATACATTAAGAGATGATTTGAGCTAGATAACATGCATGAGATGTACAAGAAGATCCATGTTGCCATTCGAGCTAATCATATTCCAAAGAAATCAGAGAAGTACCCTTCCACGGAGCACAAGAGATACAACCTCAAGAAGCTAACATACGAGGAGAGGAAGAACAAGTTAATTGAGAGGTTAAATGCTCTGAACTCTGCTGCTAGAAACGATGATGATGATGAGGAAGAAGAGGGGGAAAATGGCAATGAACTTACACTTTAAAAGGTAGAGTTAGAAGGAAAAGAATTTCAGATTTCTGTCAACGGCTGGACAGGTTTATGCAGACACCATCAAGTTAAAAGGCAAGATGGGAAATTCTAGATTTAATTCTCCTATCACGCTTCTTAAGCTTGGAGGGAGTGACATGGTTATAAGCAGGGGCGGATCCAAGATTTACATTTGGGGTGGGCTGAAAAATAAAATATTTCTTAACACTATATTTTATATATGCATAAAAATTTTGTAGTGGACTAATATTATATTGGACCTTAAAAATATACATATATAACACTAAAAATTTTGGACTTGCACTGGGCTGAAGCCCGGTGCAAGCGAAGGGTGGGTATCCGCCCCTGGTTATAAGGGTTGATTTATTGAAGCAAATAAGACCCGTAACATTTGACTTCAATGAACAAAGTATAAGCTTAAAAAGGGATGAGAAAATGATTGTTTTACTTGGCATTAAGGAAGAACTCACACGCTTAAGATAATTTATGGGAAACAATTCAAACGAACCCCTAGAAAAGGAAAAGGTTTCATATTCCGATGTTTGTGCATTCCTGATATCCAACCCTTACTCCAGAAGTACCTCCCTATATTCAGAACACCGACTCAGTTGCCAAGGACAACTAAAGTGCAACCTGTATTCAGTCTTCTAAAGCCGAGTGTGAAAGGTGGGGATGCAATTGTAGCATCTCTTCGACATGTGAAAAAGCGTAACCGACCAAATACTGAGGTGTTAGAACAATGCGCACATTTTCCGAAATCTAAAGCTACAGGGAGGATTATCAGTCTATGGAGAGTCGTTTCATTTTCATTTTAACTTGGGGACAAGTCACAAATAAGAGGAAGAACTCTGTTATGATTTAGGATATGGTATGCATGAGCTCATATAGTGTGCATGGTAGTGCATGGGCTTGCATGCATGGGAATAATGTAAATAACATTAATTAAAGCTTTAATTGTACATCACGTGAGTTAGAGTTGTTAGCCACGTGAGTATAAGTTTATTAGTTTGTTATGGAAAAGGTAGTACTAAAGCTGGTAGAGGAGCTGATAGCAATAACTTTTGTAATCCCTTTTTGAGATATTATCTCTAAATCAATATATTCATTTTCACTCTTCGTTGTTGTCTCTCAATTCAAATACATATATGTTGTTTGGACTGCGGTTGATGCTCGAGAGTGAAGCTCGTGGTTAACATAGACCTATGTAACAGTAACAATTATGTCTGTTAAGTCTGTTATAAGTTAGTTGATCAATTAGTTTGTTAGTGGTTAACATATTAGTTAAGAGTATCGATTAGCTAGATTAGTTAGACAAAATTAACTAGACTAATCAGGAAGATTGTAGAAGCAATCCACACGTTTGTAGCTCTATAAACCCAGATGATAACATCATATACATGTTATGATTTTATGTACTACTTTCTCACATATAATGAAATATCTTCTTCTTAAGTCTTCTGCACTCTTTTGAAATCTCTTTCTTTATATTTTTAGATTTTTTTAACATTGTATCAAGAGCCTCTTTCACATTGTGAAAATCTACTTTTCTCTCTCTCATGGAATCTCCTTCTTCCCCCTCTTCTGCTTTCATTTAGCCCCATTTCCTTTTATCTTAGTTAAATTGGATTGTACAAATTATATTTACTGGAGAGATCAAGTGTTGTATACAATTTGTGGGTATGGCTTTGAGGATCACATTTACTCCTTGTTGGTTCCACTTCAAACGCTTATCTCAAATTTGACAAGTCTTCTACCAAATCCAACATACTCTAATTGGATTCGTCGAGATAAATTTCTGATTAACCGGATATTATCTTTAGTTGGTGAAACCATGGTTGGACATGTGGTTAGGTGCTCAAATGCATATGATCTTTGGCGAATACTTGAGCGACTAATTTTTTTTTATTATTTTTATCAAATTCAAAGGCCACGGTGATGCAACTTAGGCTATTTATTCAAATGAAAAAAAAGGAAATTCATCATTTAAAGATTACTTTCTTAAAATGCAGGGATATTTGGATCAGTTAGCTGCAGCAGGATAGTCAGTCACTGATGACGAGCTAGTCATGTACTTGTTTGCTGGTTTTTGGCTAGAGTATGAAGCATTGGTTGTAAATGTGATGAATAGATCCAATACTGAAATATGCAATAAATTTTGATGAATTTTCAAGCTTATAAAGCGTGGCTACAACAGATAATAACAAATTCTTATTGATCCAAGTGTGCAACTAGTTTCTCATTGTGATCGAACTACACATGTTACGCACAAAGGAAAAGATTGTGGTGGATATGCAAGAGGATCAGTGTCCAGAAGAGGTTTCACTCACACTTAATGTCAAATCAGTTGTCAAATTTGTGGTCGTCCTGGTCATATTGCTATCAATTGTTATAAAAGATTTAATGTTCACACCACAAGTAATGAGGCATCTTCTATTTCTTCTAATCTTAAAGCTCAAGCTCATCATTCTAATTTTAATTCATTACATGAGATACATTGAAGATGATGAAAAATGGTATGTGAATAGTGGTGCAACCACACATTTCACAAATGACTAAAATAATCTTAAAACGAATACTCCTTACACTAGAACTGATTATCTCATGGTTGGTGATGGTAACAAGTTGCCTATCTCATCAATTGGTACGACACCGCTCTCTATTTATTATGGATCTTGGTTACTTAATAATATTTTATTTGTGTCGCACATAACATAAAACCTATTGAGTATCTCACAATTCACTAAAGATAACAACATCTTTATTGAATTTCATCATGATTGTTGTCTTGTTAAGGACAAATCAACTCTCAAGATTTTATTGAAAGGGATCTATAATGTAATCAACGGACTTATCCTCTTCCCACAACAAGAACTTGTAGTCTTGTTATCAAAATGTATTCTTATCTCATGGAGGTTTATCATAAGTTGGGGCGTCATTCATCTTCAACTTATGTGGATTTTGTTGCTTCTTAAAGTTGATGTTAATAAACTTCTTAGGGCTTTGGATCACCCTTCATCCTCTGTGTTAGCTAGAGTTTGTACTGATCTTGGTATACATTTTGTTACTTCTTAATTAAACTTTTGAGAAGCATGTAAGTTGGAAAAGCTTCATCAAAACAGTCAAGTGTCATAAAATGTAAAGTCTCATCAACCATTTGATATAGTACACTTAGATTTGGGGGGTCCTTCACATGTTGTTGCTTCTGCTAGATACAAGTACTACTTACATTTTGTGGATGACTTTACTAGATATAAATGGATTTATCAACTCAAGCTTAGATATGAAGCGTGCAAAGTAGTAAATTTAATTAAAACAATTTATAGAGATGTTATAATATCAATTCTATGTGAGTGTCAAAGAGCTACAAACTTATTGGGGGTGGGAAGTTTTGACCTCTTGAATCGTACTTAAAAACTCTTGGTATTGATTTTCAACCACCCACTTCCATACATTCACACCTAACAAGGAAGGGCTGAACGGAAACATAGGCCTATTGTTGACACATGACTTACTCTTTTAGCTCAAGCTAAGATACGTTTTGCTTATTGGTGGGATACTTTTCAAACTTCAACCTACATTATTAACATATTTACCACTCCATACCTTCAAAATGACTCACTCTTTCAAGTTCTTTTTCTATACAAACCTAACTAAAAACTTCTTGAAGTCTTTGGTTGTTCTTGTTTTCCCTAATATATAACAATATAACACTCACAAACTTATGTATAGGTCCACAACATGTATTTTCTTGGAGTATAATGATCATCATAAATGGTATAAATTTTTGGGGATATCGGGTAGACTTTACATAGAAGACAATTTTCATTTTAATGAGGACGATTTTTCTTATTCCACTATATACTTTGACACTAAAAAACTCTTATGCCCTTTGTTGTGTCACCTTCTCTATTGTCCTTTCATGTTCCTTTTCTGGTCACTTCACCTACTATATCCAATCCAAGGTTTTCAAATATTCATTTTTTTCATAAAATAATCCACATATGTTAGTGTCTAATTTCTTCCATTCTTCTTCTGGATATGTTAGTGTCTGATTATTTCTTCCATTCTTCTTTTAGTCACTCGAATCATTCATTTTCAAGTTATCCCCGTGTACCTAATCATACTTATCACTCTAAAACACCTACCCATCATTCTCAGAATTCTCCTAATTCACAAACAAAAAGTTCCAAAAATACTTCTAGCTCACAATAATGTAATACCCTGAATTTTCCTAATACAATTTAGATATCTTACTACGACTAATTAAAGATTTTAGGAAGAGACTATACCCTATTAGGACCTACCATATGAATTTGGCACCCGGTGAAACTTTTTAAACATTTCTCTAAAAATTGAACTTTTCATGCATAAGTCAAAAGCATGTCAATATTATACTCATTTTGTAGGGTTTTTCAAAAGAAAAATATTGGCACTAAGTTTTCCCAAAAAGGAGATCGTATGTAACCGCTACGGATTTTTAAAGTTTAAGCACGTCGTTAAAAAATTAATTTTTCCATGCATGACCGAAACTATATCAATATTATAGTCATTGTGTAGAGTATTAAGAAAGGAAGATGTTCACTTTAAGTTTGCTCGAAAAGAAGATCGTATGCAGAAGTTAACACGCTTTAAGATTTAAGAATTAATAATAATACAATATAATATAGGGTGATATATGAAAACTACCCAATTGCATAACTTAAAATGAAAAATGCCCACTTTGTAACTTTGCTATGAAAAATGCCCAATTTTATATTGAAGTTCCTAAAATACCCTTCATCAATTTTGGTTTTATATTAAAAGTGGGAAAACCAATGTAATGATTGACTAATTATTTGATTTAATCATTGTGAATTGTTTTTAAATTTATACATATGTATAAGCAAAAATTTATACACTGTATTACATCATGCTACGTTAATTTATACATATGCATATTTCTTCATTTGCATATTTATACATCATGACTAAATATTTATACATATGCATATTATACATCATGACTAAATATTTATGCATATTTATGCATATTATACATACGCATATGCATATTAAACATCATGACTAAATATTTATACATATGCATATTATACATACGCATATGCATATTATACATCATGACTAAATATTTATGCATATTATACATACGCATATTAAACATATGCATATTAAACATCATGACTAAATATTTATACAGCATATGAAAATGTATAATTGACTAAATTTATACATATTGAAAATGTATAATTGACTTAATTATACATTTACAATGCTACGTAGATCATGCATCATCCTAGCTTAAATTTACAATGCTACGTAAATTTATACAATGCATATTTATACAAATGCTAGCTTCAATATTAGTCAATTATACTACGTAAATTTATACATATGCATGATGCAAGATTTTAAGGACTTTGTATATATGAAATTCTAAGGACTTTAATAAAAGGAAAAAATATAAAAAAGTTGCAAAAGTCAAGATATTTATAGATGTAATGAATATTTCTAAATGAACTTTATTATATCAACACTTCTTCACACACACGCATTTTTATATACCTCAGACATTTCTTATATCATTTGCACAATTGAAAAGAGGAGAGAGAGAGAGGGAGAGAAAAGCATAGAGAAGGAGAGAGGAGAAGAAGATAGAAGAAGAGAAGTAGAAAACCACGTCGCGTGCCGATTTGGGTGAACAAAAGAGGTAATGCTAAATTTAAACCCGTAGTTTCAAAGAATAATGTGTTATGAGTTTGATGAGCTAAAACCCTGTCGTGAAAACATGAATTTTTCTAAAAATCCTGTCGGTTTTTGTGCAAACACGACCTTTTTACATTCAAACGTCCGGGTTTTATCATTTATACAAACTGTGACGACAGGATTTTCATGATATAGCAAGAACATAACATAAGAAGTTCAAATAAAAAAAAACATAAAATCCGGTCGTTGAATGTCCGGGTTAAAGTTTTCACGGCCGGGTTTTGTGTTCGGTTAAAGATATTGCGACCGGGTTTTTGTTAATTGGTATCTTGATTATATTTTGATTCTAATTATGTAATTTATTATTCAGATGGACGGATAGAAGTACATAAACGTAAGGTACAATGGATTTTGGGAAGACAATGTGTACGTTGGCGGTAACGAATGGTCCACTCCTGTTACCATAGACCCTGCTCAGATTGAAGATTTGAGGTATAATATACGACATATGTTGCATGATATTGGAATGAGTACAAATTTTGAGATTTACCGGATATCTTCGTATGACGGTAGTAAACGTCGCATTTGTAATGATGATTCTTTTAATCTTTTGATTCGCGATGAGTGGAGTCCAGTGGTGTATTTGGATATTACTAACGAGACACATGATGTGGGATCCTCGAGTAGAGGTTCGGATTTCATGGGGACTTCGGCCTATGATACGCAGCACTATAGTACTCAAAATGAAGATGGAGGTGAGTTTGTTAATCAGACGGCGATAGCAGATTGGTTTGGTGATATTAATATCGAAGAAGTTCCGCCTGGTACATGGAGGGCATGGCCGCAATCTCCTATACGAGCTCCTGTGAATGAAGATGATGCTCTGTCTGGTTCGGTGCATAGAGATTGTGAAGATGATGACATCGACGAAATTAATTCGGCAGAGTCAGAACCTGATGCATCAGATACAGATTTCGAGGAGAATATAAGGAAGTTTACTTTTGCTGATTGTGCTGCATGGATACGACAACATGGTGGTTTTGCTAGATTGATAGAAATGGTGCATCCAACGCCAAACTTGCAGGTTGATGAAGAAGAGGAATTGGATCCAGATGAATTGGAAAATTGGTTGGTGCCTGTGATTCCGTTGACAGATAGAGCTTCACTCGTAGCATGTGAAGAAGACCTAAGCCAATTATCAGATTTAGAGAAAGGTGCCATATATGACACGAAGGATCAATTGATAGTTGCTGTCGGCATGTGGCACATGGAACGAGGCGTGCAATATCGAACATATAAGTCTGATAATACTCGATTAGTGCTTTTTTGTTCACTTCCTGAGAAGAAATGCACTTTTGAGCTCCGTGCATCTGGATCGGGTGATGATACAAATCAGTCTTGGAGAGTCTACAAGTTTACTGATAAGCATACGTGCATCATGACATTTGACTACGTTCCTCCAACAAGAGTTCACTCAAAGGTTGTGGCTACGTACTTTGCGAAGAAGATTCGTCGTGATTTTCAGATAATTAAACCGAGGGGGATGATACAAGAGTTGCAAGAAGAGTTTGGAATTCATATTAAATATGAATTGGAGCTGCGAGCACGACAAATGGCTATTGAGATGATCTATGGTGGGTATGATGAGTCATTTCAGATGTTGTCAGGGTACCTTTACATGCTTGAGAGAACAAATCCGGGAACGATCACTGATTTAGATGTTGGTTATGACGATAGATTCCAGCATGTGTTTGTTGCGCTCGGAGCATCTCGTCTCGCCTTTCCATTATTGATGAGGCCCGTCATAGTTGTGAATGGCCAAAGCGAAGACCGCTAATCAAGCAGTATTCCTCTACACCGAAACGGTACCGACCTTCGTTCACAACGAAGAATAAACCTTCGTCATCATCCTCATCAGGCTCCACCATTCGCGCCACCAAATACGAAAGCGCGCCGGAACACTTCTGTCCCGGTCTCCAGTCAACAAAATGACCGAAAATCCGTCCATAAATCGATGCAATAGAGGCTCACCTCCTACATGTCTTAATGTCTTGGAAATTGTTTCTAATATCGATTCCTTATAGTACGTGCTCGCTACTATAGACGAGTCCACAAGCTCAGGTCTCAAATACGGGATCTATTATTAATCATTCATAAGATTAAACATATATTAAGAACAACTATCTAGAGATAAAATGTTGTAGCTTTTAATAAACCTTAGTAAAAAGTGATAATTAAGGATGACTTTAATTATACAAATGTACGGGTTTATGATTAAGGGACCTAATTATACTCATTTTTCAAAGAGTGTTCTATAATAAATTTTACAAAAAAAAATTTAAAAACCCGGACGCTATAAACATAAACCCAGACGGTTTGGGTCCCCCATACAAACCGACCGGGTTTTTCCAATTTATGCTAGATAATGTTTTTTTTGTACAAAATAACCCTCCTATAATTATTTAACTACATTAATAATTAAATTAACACTAAACATATATTTATCTTACCCGAATTAAATTAAATAAGTAAATAATAATGAAATAAACACTAAACATGATAATCACATGTAAATCATAATTAAGATGCATTTATATAAATCACATTTATATTTAACAACATGAGTAAGCAAATGAAGATTAAACATATATTAAGAACAACTATAGAGATAAAATGTTGTAGCTTTTAATAAACCTTAGTAAAAAGTGATAATTAAGGATGACTTTAATTATACAAATGTCCGGGTTTATGATTAAGGGACCTAATTATACCCATTTTTCAAAGAGTGTTCTATAATAAATTTTACAAAAAAAAATTTAAAAACCTGGACGCTATAAACATAAACCCGGACGTGAGAAACATAAACCCGGACGGTTTGGGTCCCCCATACAAACCGACCGGGTTTTTCCAATTTATGCTAGATAATGTTTTTTTTTGTACAAAATAACCCTCCTATAATTATTTAACTACATTAATAATTAAATTAACACTAAACATATATTTATCTTACCCGAATTAAATTAAATAAGTAAATAATAATGAAATAAACACTAAACATGATAATCACATGTAAATCATAATTAAGATGCATTTATATAAATCATAATTAACAATTTTTAAAAATTACCTCTTGTGCCATTGTTTTCCACTTGAAGTAAACAAGAAAAATTGTAGCTCCTTCGTTTCTCGAACCTAAATAATTAAATCAAACTCAAGTTTTAAAATAATAAAAATGATATATGCAACAAAAATTATGCTAAAATACATAAAATTTTACCTACTGTAATATGATCTTAAAGTTTTAAATAACAAAACTTACATAATTATGATCTTACGTAATATGATTATGATTTTAAATAGAAAATCAGTGAAAATTTTATTAATATTATTTTAAATAAAAAATCACGTAAAGTTTTATAGCTATTTTCTTAAAGTAGTTCAAATATGTAAATCTTAGTTCAAATATATAAATCTTACGTTTTTATGTTTAATAATATAGATTTTCTTAAAGTAGGTCAACATCCTACTGTAATATGATCTTAAAGTCATAAATATAAAACACATAAACAAGTTTCTACTGTAATATTTAATAATTTCACTACTGTAATATGATCTTATTGTTTTAAATAATTGTCCATACCTCGTCCGAAAACCTTCCTCTAGAAAAATTTGGAGACACAATCTGGAGATACAATGAAATGAAAAAATTAGGAGAAGAAAATAATAAAAAACCGACAGGAGAATAAATATAATCAATTAGGAGAAGAAAAAATTAGGAGTAAAATAGATTAATATTATACTTGGCCAAGAAGAAAATTTCACTACCACCTTTCAAAAAACCCGGCGAACATATATGGAGATAACTTACTTTTTGGGAAAATAATCTCTCTCTCTTTCTCAAAACCCGGTAATACACAAATAAAACCCTCCCTCTCTTCTCTCTTTTAATATGGGTGAATTCTTTTATATTCCTTCTCAAAATCAATGAAGGTTGACTAAATATACACAAAAAATAATAAAGTTCCATGCATGTGTTGTAGCAGCGCCTGACGCGGGCTGCTTTCACCAAAACCGAGACTGACGCGGGCTGCTTTCACAAAAAATCAGTGGGAATCTACCAACTTTTTATATATGAGAGTTAATTTAAGGGTATTTTAGTCATTTCGGGCATATTTTAGGTACTTTTTACAATGTGGGCATTTTACTAGTAAAAGTTATAGAATAGGATATTTTGCATAATTCACCCTATAATATATTATAATATAAATAATAATAAAATAATCAAAATATTAGTGTATATAGGTGTTTTATCCGTTTTTGGTCTCGTTTCTCTCGCATTTTAGATTCATAATGTTGATTATTGTTGTTCGGATTGATGCTTTGGTCTTCTATATGATGCATTGTAGGTTATGATCGACAAAAATGGAGTAGCAAGACTCGAAAAGAGAAACGAGACGAAAAGGCGTGAAAAACGAGTGAAGATATTCCATAGGGGTAGTGATCACTACCCCCTAGTGATCACTAGGTCTCTTAAGAAGAACAAGGGGGTAGCAGTCACTACCCCCTTGCGCTCACTACCCCCATGGACTTTCTCAAAACAGAGCGTGGAGGTAGCGAGTGCTACCCCCTAGCGCTCACTACCCCCAAGAAATCCAAGAAGGACAGAACTAGGGGCTAGCGCTCGCTACCCCCTAGCGAGAGCTACCCCTTGGCGCTGGATGACTTATCAGAGAGCCAAGCTAGCGAGCGCTACCCCCTAGCGCTCGCTAGCCCGACGGATTTTCTTCTCCTATTTAAACCTCCACGCATGATTTTTCAGGAGGACACTCTTCTCTTACACGTTTTTGTACTTCTTGTCACGCCCCAAATCCCGAGGTACGGCACACGCGCCAAGGGCATGACTGGGCGGGGATAAAAGAAGCGGGGAACAAAAAGGGCATTGTGTTCGTGTGCATTATATAAGTGAGAGTTGTCCTTGAAAATCGGACAGCATCTCCTCTATAACTTTAACTATGTCATTTTACAACCCAAACACCTAACCAATGCAAAGACAATATCTATAATAATGAATCTAAAATGAATCATATGCAATATGGAGATAATACAGCTCGAGTCATGGGAGCGGTAATCTAGAATCTCAAGCGGCCCAATCATCCAAGATGAAATGAATTGGAGATAATACAGCTCGATACATGGGAACGGTAATCCTGAATCCCAAGCGGCCGAATTATCCAAGATGAAATGAATTGGAGATAATACAGCTCGATACATGGGAACGGTAATCCTGAATCCCAAGCAGCCGAATCATCCAATATGAAAGACGGGGTTGGAGATAATACAGCTCATTTCGTAGGAACGGTAATCCAGAATCCTCGAGAGGCCGAATCGTCCAATAAGAACCGTCGATCAAAGGCGGAGGTTAGTGAGCCTAGCTCGCCAAAAGCAGTCACTCACCCAACTCACCAAGTGTGGTCGGCATTCGCTCGAACACTACACAAGGAGCTGAGGAGTTGAGCGTCCAAGAGGGGCCGACTACTTCTAAGCTCTCCTATGCACGTGTATGCATGTAATGGGCAATGATAATATGATAACATGAACATTTGTTAATAATGGCCGATGAGGCCTTCGTGGAATGAGAAAATGATCTTAGACTTTAAAAATATATATTATCACACACATATACGTGAATGATAATTATTTCATAAATATTATAACATACGTGAGCATGGCAGCGAAAATTCTTATGTATAGAACGGTAAACTGTTCTCGTGATGAAGCAATCGTCATCCCAATAACACCATTCCTCAGCCGCACACATCATGCTGCTTCCTTAGCCTGTGAAAATTTTTGTAAAACGTGGGGTGAGTACTAGTGCACTCACTTGGGTTTTTCATAAAACGAAAAACATAGTCTCTGTTCAATATACTTACCTTAGAAGGTTTTAAAACAAAAATAACTTCTAAGTAAGTAAAACATTTGTGCATAAATTAAACATGACCCGGCATGACGTTACTCTTATATAGGTTATGTCCCGGGCCTTTTACCACCGACGGATCATAAATATTCAGTCAAATAGTGCTCGGCGAACCGTACACCCTAACTTAGCATGAGTCAAAACCCGATGGTGATCAACCCACCGCAGTAGAGACTAAGTGATCACAGTTCTTAAATCGACGTGTTAGGCCGAATAAGAACCCCCGACGGTCGATAAGAGCATTAAACAGTCCATACCTTCGTGAAAACATTTTAACAAAGATTCATGCATTTTTCATTTAGAGAAAAGAGCTTAATATCTCAAAATACGTATATATCCGCAACATTTCACCGATGATATTCCTCGATTACGGAAAAACCGTAAATCCTTATGAGCTCAAATTTCAGTGGTAGGTACCTGTTAGTCATAGGGAATATATTTTGGCTTTAATTTCCAAAAAGGAACTATAGATAAGTAGTACTAAATTTTTAGGCTCAATATTATTCTTTTTATCACGTAATAAATTAATTTGGCAGCAACCGGGCTTTCAAACGACTTTGGCCAAGAAGGAAAAAATAATCAGTGCAATATTCTTTAGTGAAATATGCAAAGAAATCATGCATGCATGCAACTTCATTTTTACTTCATTTAAGAAAAACCGTTCGATAAAATTTAGTCCAGTTTCTTTTGAAAAATCCTATATTTTTTTCTTTACATTCACCATAAATTTTACCGTAAAAGGATAACCGGTTAATAAATTTTTTTAGAAAAACATAAAAATAGTATTATATATATAATGCATGCAGAACTTTTACGTAGATGAAAACATATTATGATCATGCCGATATGTAGAATGCATGGCCGTGAACATAAAACCTTAAGGGACCGTAGCCGTCCGAAGAACGGACGACCACCGAATCGGAGCTTTCGGACTCCATCGGTGACCCCGACATTTGGAGGCGGTGGTGGTCGGTCGTGGTCCCTTCGGGCCACTTCCGGCCATTATCGTCCCGAACTTCCTTCACTACTCGAGTTCTATGTAATGAGAGCTATGCATAGGAGAAAACCATTTCGAAAAAGGACGTGAAACGAAGAAGAAAACGAGAGGTGAAGTTATGATAAAATTTCGGCGACGGCGAGGTTGGTACGATCACCCAACGGCAGCTGAGCCACCTTCATTGAGTTCCCGAGCTTCCATTGCCTTGCCTCGGCATACCTCTTTTACTCGACTTGACCTCGGAACGAAGTTTCGAGAGCTTCGAAAGCTTGACAATGGCGACGGATGAAGAAGAAGAAGAAGAAGAAGAAGAAGAGAGAGTGGGGGGGGGGGGGGGGGCGCCGCCAAAGTATTTTGTGATTTATGGGGAAGTATGGCCGACTTCCCCTTCTATTTATAGAGGGAATTATCCATTTTTTTATTATATTATTATATTATTATTTTATTATTATTAATGCTTTAATCTTAAAACGTCGTAACTTCTGCACACGACTTCCTTTTCGGGCAAACCTAACGTCAATATTTTTCATTTTAAAAACTATACACAATGACTATAATATTGATATACTTTCAATCATGCATGAAAAAGCTCATTTTTTGAATGAAATACCTTAACTTTTAAAATACGTAACGACTACATATGAACTCCTTTTTGGGCAAACTCAGTGCCAATATTTTTCTTTTTTTTAAAAACTCTATGCAAGGAGTATAATATGTATATACTTTCGACTTATGCATGAAAAGCTCATTTTTAAATAAATCTTTTTAAAAAGATTTGCCGTTCTGCCAAATTAACATAGTAGGTCCTAACAGGCTCTAGGTTTTTCCTAAAATTCTTATTTCATCATACCTAGGTCCCTTAATAGTTAGAACACTTAAAAGTATAATTTAGAAATTATTTAGAAATTAGCGGGATATTACATCCCTCTCCCTTAGAAAAATTTCGTCTTCGAAATTTCATGTTACCTGAGAGAATAAATTAGGATATTGACTCCTGAATTTATCGTCCATTTCCCATGTAGCCTCATCTTGCCCATGATGGTTCCATAGAACTTTCACAAGAGGAATTGCTTTATTCCTTAATACTTTGACCTTCCTATCCAATATCGATATTGGCTTTTCCTCATAAGTTAAGTCCTCAGCAAGGACTACCTGATCATATGTTATGACATGCTTCGGATCGAAGATGTATTTTCAAAGTTGGGAAACATGGAAGACGTTATGAACATCTCCAATACTTGGTGGCAGTGCCAACTTATAGGCAACAGGGCCTATCCTTTGTAGGATTTCAAAAGGTCCTATATATCTTGGACTTAGCTTTCCCCTTTTTTCGAAACGTATTACTCCTCGAGTAGGTGAAACTTTTAGGAATACCCGATCCCCGACCATAAACTGTAAATCTGTTCGGCGCTTATCCGAATAGGACTTTTGCCTATCTTGGACTTCTTTGATTCTTTGTCGGATTTGGGCAATTATTTCAACTGTTTGTTGTACCATTTCGGGTCCCAACAATTGTATCTCGCCTACTTCATCCCAGTAAAGTGGCGATCGACATTTTCTCCCATAGAGAGCCTCGTAAGGTGTCATTCCTATGGTTGCCTGATAACTATTGTTATAAGCAAACTAGATTAAAGGAAGAATTTCTTCCCAGCTCCCACCTTTGTCTGCCACGACTGCTCGCAGCATATCTTCTAATATATGTATAGTTCGTTCCGACTGTCCATTAGTTTGTGGGTGAAATGCGGTACTAAAATTCTACCTTGTTCCCATGGCCTCTTGTAAACTTTTTCAGAACTTAGATGTAAATCTCGTGTCTCGATCCGATGTGATTGACACAGGTACGCCATGAAGACGTACAATCTCCTTGACATAAATCTTGGCTAGTTTATCCAGATCAAAAGTCATTTTAATTGGCAAGAAATGTGCTGACTTTGTTAAACGATCGACCACTACCCAGATAGCAGTGTTCCCTTTAGTTGATTTCGGAAAACTTACCACAAAGTCCATGTTGACATGTTCCCATTTCCATTCCGGAATTGGTAATGGTTGCAGCAATCCAGATGGTCGTTGATGTATAGCTTTGACTTGTTGACATGCTAGACAACGTTCAACGAACATCACCACATCCTTCTTCAATCCAGACCACCAAAAATTTCTTTTAAGATCTCTGTACATCTTGGTACTCCCAGGGTGAGCGGTGTACGGAGTATCATGAGCTTTGCTCATGATTTCATCCCTCAACTTTTGAACAGCTGGTACGCACAACCTATCTTGGAACATCAAGGCATTATCCCTAGTTTCTGCGTATCCTTTTGTATCTTCGGTTCTTGCCTTTAAACGCATTTCTTTTAGGAACTCATCCTCTTGTTGTGCTATCACAATTCTCTCCCTTAGGTCTGGTTCAGCTATCATAGCTGCAACGAAACCTTTAACTGTTTCTGGTGGATGAACTATTTCCAATTTGAGAGATTCGAATTCCTTGAGTAATTCTTTTTCTTGCGTAAGAAGACATCCCATCTTAGCTTTTATTTTTCGGCTTAAGGCGTCAGCTACCACATTGGCCTTTCCTGGATGGTAGTTGATCGTACAATCATAATCCTTGACTAGCTCGAGCCATCTCCTTTGTCGCATGTTCAAATCCTTTTGTTCAAAGAAGTATTTCAAACTCTTGTGATCGGTAAAGATCTCACATTTAACTCCATAGAGATAGTGTCTCCATATCTTCAAGGCATGAACAACTACAGCGAGTTCAAGATCATGAGTCGGATAGTTTAACTCACGGGGCTTCAACTGACGAGATGCGTATGCAAATTACTCTATGGTTTTGCATTAACACACAACCCAATCCAAGCTTAGATGCATCAGTATAAACGATGAATCCTTCATTTCCTTCTGGTACAGCTAACACCGGGGCCGTAGTCAACTTTGTTTTTAGTTCTTGGAAACTAGCCTCGCAACTTTCTGACCATGTGAACTTAAGTCCCTTCCTGAGCAATTGTGTTAATGGCCTTGCTAGCTTTGAGAATCCTTCAATTAGGGTTGTCAATGGGTGGGTAAAACCCGGACCGGAACCGTTAAATTAGATACGGTTCTAGAACCGAAACCACACCGTTGAATATCGGATCCGGACCCGGACCCGGACCCGGACCCGGACCCGGACCCGGACCGTTAATTAAAATATTAATGGTTCCGGTCTGGGAGAATACCCATGGGTATTATTGGGTATGGGTTACCCATGGGTCTCCCTATGTTTTATTTATATAATTATTTTAGTCACCAATTCGTTAAAACGAATCCGGATTATAAATAAATTAATTAAATATAAAATATTTAATGATGAAATTTCACTCTTATTTTATTTAATCATTATTAAAAAATCACTTAAATAGCATAATTATTTTATGACTTATATGTGTTTATTGTTTCGATACATTTATTATTGAATTAGGACGTATAGTGTGTCCGTCTACAATTAAGGATGTAACACGAGATATTATAAAATATTATTTTTTTTAAGATAAAAAAAATTGAAGAAAAAAAAATGAAAAAAAAATTGGAAAAAAAATGATCGGGCCGGACCGGACTAGAACCAGAACCGTACCTTACGGGTCGGGTCGGTTCTGGACCGATCATGAGCGGGTTTGTACGGGTCTAGAACTGGAACCGGAACCAGAACCATAATTTTAAAATGAGCTGGTTTTGACCGGTTCCGGTTCCGGTCCGGGTAAAACCCACCGATTGACAAGCATACCTTCAATGAATCTCCGGTAATATCCCGCCAAACTGAGAAAACTACGAATCTCATTGGCATTCGTTGGTGTTTTCCAATCCTTGACTACCTCAATCTTGGCCGGATCAACTTTGATTCCTTCCGCAGACACTATGTGTCCAAGGAACATAACCTCCTTGAGCCAAAACTCGCACTTGCTGTACTTGGCGTACAATTTTTCCGCTCGCAAGGTATCAAGCACAATATCGTAATGTCCATATCTTGTCCGAAAAGCTGTTTTTAGAATATCCTCCTTTCTTATCTTGAGTTGGTGATAACCTGAACGCAAATCAATTTTGGAAAAGACAGTTGCTCCCTTTAATTGGTCAAAGAGATCATCTATCCTTGGAAGAGGATACCTATTTTTAATGGTAAGCTTGTTTAATTCTCGATAATCGATGCACATTCTCAGTGACCCATCTTTCTTCTTGACAAATAGAACTGGCGCGCCCCATGGTGAAACACTTGGTCGGATAAAATCAAGTTCCATTAGTTCTTGTAGCTGCAGTTTGAGCTCTTGCAGTTCCTTTGGCGCCATTCTATAAGGTGCTTTCGATACTGGAGCTGCTCCAGGCTCCAAGTCGATGGTGAATTCAATTTTTCTATCTGGAGGTAATCCTGGCAATTCATCGGGAAAGACATCTGGATAGTCCTTTACAATCCATTCATGTGAGAGGTCCTTCTTTTGTTGTGCATTAGTCATCAGACTGACAAGAATTGCCTGACAATTTCATTTCCTTAGAAATTTGGCAGCCTTGAATGCTAAAATAATGGGTATCGGATGTCCCAATCTTGACCCATGGTACCTAACGTTTGATCCGTCGTTTGCTTGAAAAGAAACATCTCTTTCCTGGCAACGTATAGTCACCTTATTTTTCTCTAACCAATCCATACCCAAAATGACATCGAAATCCTTCATTTCAATGACATGTAACTCTGTTGTCACCTCACATTCGTTGATTTTCAATTTCTGCTTCAGGCACACTTCCCTTGCTAAAATTGTTTAACCTGAAGGAATACTAATTTCCAGCAGATATTCTGCCCTTGAGGTTGTTAATCCCAATCTAGTGCATGTACTTTTTGCAATAAAAGAATGTGAAGCTCCTGTGTCAAATAAGGCAATTATAGGTACATCAACTAGACAGATCATACCTGTTAAATTCTCCGTAGCTCGGGCGGCTTGTTGCTGATTCAAAACATATGCTCTTGCTTGTTGTGGTGCCCGGTGGTTTGCATTATGTGCTGGATTAGGCCTCACCAACTAGTTTGGCCTTTGAGGTCCATTTTGCTGCGTACGTGGGGGAGCCATAGTTCTTTGATTCTCGGTGCAGTCTCTAGCGAAGTGCCCAGGCTTTTTGCAACGAAAACACTCATTGCTACCTTGGCGACATTCACCTTGGTGGTTTTTACCCCAAGTATTACAAACAGGTTTGTTATTGTTGTACCCTTGTTGTGGATGTCGTTGCTGCAGTTGTGGCTGTTGTGGCTTCTCCTTTCACTACAAAATAAACTTAAACTGGCGACGGAATTGACGACGGAATCGTGTTCCGTCGTCCTCTGGCGACGGACTAACGATGGATTTTAACAAATACCTCTAACGACAGACTGGCGACGAACTGGCGACCATTTTTTGGCGCGGAAGATGGCGCCAATGTGGACGACAGACTGGTCCGTCGTCCCAGGGTTCCGTCGTTAGATTCGTCGTCCTCAATTTTTTTTTAATTAATTTTATAACGGACGATGGACTGGTCCGTCGCCCAGTCCGTCGTCCCGCCCTATTAATTTGGCAGAACCTCCTTTCGCGAAACAGAACACCCATGCACCAGATTTCCTCCTCTCCGGCGAAATCGAACCTCCTTCCACCAAGGTATGTACATTTTGCCCTTTTCCCTTCCCCTATCTTTATCTATCTTGATTTCTCAATTTTTATCCGTTTAAAATCGTTGCCGGAGTAGAAATCCCCCTCGACGTCGCCTGCTCCGCCGCCGCTGCGCCGCCGCCGCTCTAGGTATGTATTTTAATTTTTTTTTTTTTGTGAATTATTTGATAATTTGTATGAATTTGATATATATATATGTGTGTGTGATTATTGTATGAATTATTGTGATTATTGTATGAAATAAACTTGATTATTGTGATTATTGTATGAATTATTTGATATGTGATATATATATGTGATTATTTTGGTTAATTTAATAATTTGTATGAATTTGTATTAGTTTGATAATTAGTGTATTAGTATTAGTGTGATAATTTGATAATTAGTATATTTGTATTAGTTTCGATTAATTATTTAGTTAAATTGTTAAATTGTTGCTAATTGTTTGATAATTTGATAATTAGTATATTTGTTTTAAATAGTTATTTAAATTAGTTAATTGTTAAATTTGTTTTAATTGTTGCTAATTGTTTGATAATTGTGGTGTTAGTGTGTTAAATAAAATTATTGTTAATTGATTGTTAATTAAGTAATATAAGTTTAAATAAATTGTTTACTTGTTTACGTAGTTTAATTATTTAAGTATTTTAATTACTTTAGTTAATTGACTAATTTGAATAATTTTTCTAATTATTGTAATTAATCTAAACCAAATTAGTTTAGTTAGTGTTAGTGTTATGGATAATTGACTAATTTGTCTGCTTGATGTAAATTAGTATATCTTAGTTTAAATTCTTAATTAATTAGGGCGGGACTTGTTAAGTATTATTATAGTTTGTTAATTGAGTGTTAGTTTATTAATTATATTTTTAAATTGTTTAATTAGGGTTTATTTATTTACGCCTGTCGCCTGCCGACTCCCCTCTCAGCCTTTCCGAGCCGCCTTCTGCTACTCCGGCGTTCTCTACTTTGGTGAAAGGTAATTAAATTATAATAATGTACTTATTTAATTACTTAGGTTAATTATATGTAAATAATTAGGTAATTAAATATATTTGGTTAGACGTAATAAATTGTTTAGGTTAAGTTTGTTTAAGATTATTAATTATCTTAATTTAGATTAATAGTTGTTGTATTTGACATTGGGATAGACATAATTAATTTCTTAAGGATCTTCTCCATTTGGGATAGATTTTGATTATGTCTTAAGGATCGTCTCCCAATATGATCAGTAATTGTTCTACGAACCTCGTTGTATTTCGATTTACATGTTGTGATAATTTGATGAGATGCACGAGTTGTTGTTATGTTTTGATGATATATATTTATATGACATGCATGTTGGGATAGTTTGATGACCTTAGCTGACTTGGTTAGATTAGACACAATTACTTATGTAGTTTAAATAATATCGGGGGTAAAAATCTTGACTGTAACATGTAACCCTTATTAATGACCGAAATGATCGTCATCTCCAAATGCGTAGCATCAAACAATCTAAGCATCAGCATGTAATTCATAAATGCAAATCAATGACGTACAAAACATTTTAAACGTAAGCATATTCCCTCTCTCTATTAAAGTCCAAATAATTAAGATGAACATTATCGCCCTTGGGCAACTCCAAATAATTCAATTTCTGTACTGAACTCCAAATGATTCAACTTCACTATTGAACTCCAAATGATTCAA
>JAPKLX010000253.1:207452-253564 GCA_026898415.1 Leonotis leonurus
TCACTATTGAACTCCAAATGATTCAACTTCTCTATTGAACTCCAAATAATTGAACTTCTCTATTGAACTCCTAATGATTCAACTTCACTATTGAACTCCAAATGATTCAACTTCTCAATTGAACTCCAAATAATTGAACTCCAAATGATTCAACTTCTCTATTGAACTCCAAATGATTCAACTTCTCTATTCAACTTACATAAAACAATCTCCTTTCATTATCACAAAAACAATTTCCTTACTAAATGTGCAATTTAATTAATACAAAACTAATAGTCTTGTCAGCTCCGTAACTCATTTTACTTTGTTTTCGTTTTCCAGTACTACCTATTAATATTAATCAGGGTTATAAAAATGAGTCGAGATTGGATGTATCTGCGTTTACTTTCGAATGGGGGATTTAATCCACACTTCCTTGCTGGGCTTGACGAGTTCTTAAGATTTGCAAGTAGTCAGCCTCAGTTAATGGATGGAGAAAAAATCAAGTGTCCGTGTGTAAAGTGTAAGAATATATACTTTAGAAGTATAGATGTTGTACAGCTTCATCTGGCTAAAAAGGGTTTCACACGGGGTTACGAGATCTGGAGGTTTCATGGTGAAAATGAAATACCTTCATATGCTCAAGAAACACGTGTCGACGTAGATGTAGAACCCGAAGAAGAGTACGGGACATACCACGCGATGGTTCATGATCTCGGGGGTCCCTCTTTCAACAACCCAGATGACACAGAGGAAGATCCAAACGCTACAGCAAAGTTGTTGTACGAGTTGTTGGACGCTGCCGATCAAGAGTTATACCCTGGGTGTAAGAACCACACTCAGTTGTCTTTTGTGGCTCGTCTGATGACTTTGAAGGCCCGTTCTAGGATGCCACAAAAATATTTCAACAAGTTGTGTGTGTTATTGAATGAGGCATTCCCAGATCACCACAAAGTGCCCATGAATTACTACAGCACACAGAAATTGCTACGGGCAATGGGTTTACCTGTAGAAAAGATAGATTCGTGTAGGAATCATTGCATGATCTATTGGGAGGGGGATTCCCATCTTGTGAATTGCAAATTTTGCAATGAAAGCCGATACAAAGATAGGAGTCGGGGACGTAAACAAGTGTCCTTTAAGAAGATGTACTACTTCCCTTTAACACCTCGATTACAAAGGTTGTATGCATCTAAAGCTACGGTCGGCGACATGATCTGGCATTCAACCTCAGCTGATGATGGTGTTATGCGCCATCCTGCAGATTCGCCGGCGTGGAAGCACTTTAATGTGACTTACCCGGGTTTTGCAGCGGAGCCACGGAATATACGATTAGGACTGTCAACAGATGGTTTTCAACCATACGGGCAATCGGGACAACAGTACTCATCCTGGCCTGTTATCCTTACTCCTTACAACTTACCTCTGTGGTTGTGCATGAAAGAACAGCACATGTTTCTCACAGTGCTTGTTCCTGGTCCACGAAATCTAAAAGATAAGATAGATGTTTACCTACAACCACTTATATCTGAACTCAATCAATTGTGGACAGTCAGTGCCCATACTTATGACGTTTCAAGAAGACAAAACTTCCAGATGCACGCAGCATTGATGTGGACCATTAGTGATTTTCCGGCGTACTCGATGTTGTTTGGTTGGAGTACAGTCGGAAGATTAGCTTGTCCTCGATGCATGGAACAAACAGAAGCATTCTCCTTAACACATAGTCGGAAGCAGTCATGGTTTGATACACATCGCAAGTTCCTACCTTACGATCACCAGTTCAGGAGGAATAGGAGGGCATTTAGAAAGAATAAGATTGTTGCAGATGATCCTCCGGAGAGGAGATCAGGGGAAGAGATACTTTATCAGATTGAAGATTTGGGACTAGTAAAGGTAACCGAAGATTATGATGATAATAACAAGCGCATCTTAAGACAAGTTACCACTGGATGGCGGAAAAAGAGCATCTTTTGGGACCTTCCGTATTGGAGTTCTCTGCTCATTCGACACAATTTAGATGTTATGCATATTGAAAAGAATGTGTTTGACAACATTTTCAATACTGTTATGAATGTCCAAGGCAAGACAAAAGACACGGCAAAGTCGAGGGAGGAACTCAACCTCTATTGTCATAGACCCCAGCTGATGCGTGACCAGTATACTAATAAATATCCTAAGGCATGCTATACACTTGACAAAAAGGAGAGAAAAGTCTTGTGTGAGTGGGTGAAAACCCTTAAGTTTCCTGACGGTTACGTCTCAAATATGGGTAGATGTGTAGACATGAGTAAACTTAAGATGTTTGGGATGAAGAGCCACGACTGTCACGTTTTCATGCAGCGCATACTACCCATTGCATTTCGAGAACTACTCCCACAAGCTGTTTGGAAGTCCATAACTGAGTTGTGTCTATTCTTTCGTGATTTGACATCACGAAACATAAAGAGTGACGACATGGAGACACTTAACAATAACATCCCACTGATTTTGTGTAAGCTTGAACGAGTATTTCCTTCGACTCAATGGAACATTTGCCTATCCATCTAGCTGACGAGGCAAGAGATGGAGGACCAGTCCAATATCGATGGATGTACCCATTTGAGAGGTACTTGATCAAACTGAATCAATTGTTTTTAATGTTTCCTCAATTTTAACTATTGTTTCATGCTTTCTAAATGAATCCTTTCAATACAGATATTTAAGAAAGCTGAAAAATAATGTGAAGAACAAATCAAGTGTTGAGGGATCGATATGTAATGCATACTTAGTGGAGGAAGCCACTGCTTTCTGTTCCTATTATTTTGAGGATCATGTAAGTACGAAACATAGAGAGGTGTCTCGCAACTACGTTGGAGGATGTTCTACTAGTGGGGTAGAAGATCAATCAGACTTGCCTTCTGTATTCAAACTTGCTGGAACTGGTTTTGGAAAGACAACGAAAAGATCGTTGGATCCAAGGGAATACAGAGCTGTGCATCTATATGTACTCCATAATTGCGTGGAGATCGATCCATATATCAAGTAATCTTTTACAAATCAAATTATACGCAATGTGTGGTTTTTATAAACTAATATGTACTTTTCTATGAAGGGAATACGAATCACATCTCAGACACTCAAATCCATGGATAACTGACATGGACATTGACAAGAAAATGTCTACAGAATTTCCTGAATGGTTTTGCTCCTATGTGAGTCAAATTTTCACTAAACTACTTGAAATTATTTAATTAAGTACTATATAAGGGACATACAACTACATAACTTGATAAGTATAAACTTGTGTGTGATGTAGGTACAAAATTGTGTAACTGATCCTGTTAAGTGGGACATTGCACGTGAACTTTCACCAATGATTACATCATATCATGGTTATTTGGTGAATGGTTACAAATTTCACACGATATCACATGGAACTCACAAAGCAACTATGAGTAGTGGTGTGTGCATAAAAGCGGGTAACTATGGGGACTCGAGTCAGACGGATTTTTATGGACAATTAGTCGAAGTATGCGAGCTCACATACCCAGGATTACACAATAAGAAGGTCGTTCTCTTCAAGTGTGACTGGTTCGACACCTCTCCTGTTGGTACAAGGGTTGATATGCAATTCAAATTAGTGTCTGTAAATCATACGCGCAGACTTAGAAAATATGAACCATTTGTATTAGCCATTCAAGCTACACAAGTGTATTACTGTTCATATCCGAGTATGAACCAACAGTGTAGAGAATGGTGGGAAGCTTGTTCTATAAAGGCAAGGGCCACTATCGATGAGTCTCGAGCGGATGTGTCTACGTTGGAGTCACCATTTCAGGAGGATGATGACGCTCATGTGGTAACTACTGTAGATGTAGATGATATTACATCAGTTCACCGAGACGGTGAACATGTAGAAATTGAAGATGATGATGACCACGTGGACTCTGATAATGTCCTCGAAACAGAAGAAGAAGATGACGAGGATGATGAATATCAAGAGGATGAAGCTTCAGATGACGAAGAAGAAGATGAAGATGAGGAGGATGACTATGAAGATGAGGATGAGGAAGATGAAAATGATAACGATGAAGAGGACGAAGATTAACACTTGGTGTAGAAAACTTAACACATTCAAATATTACATTATTAATTATAAATTGAACTTGTAATTATATGTTCAATATAAACCTTCTACGTATACGTGATATGTCTATCATGAATCTTATTTATCTATTTATTTTCAACATAATAGATGTCTTACAGTCGGCGAGAGGATGTGGAGACTCCTCGTGGTAGGGGTTCACGCCGATCACAGCTCTCCCTTGGACGGGGTAGTTCCCCGGGCTCATCGTCTGGATATGAGTCCGGTACCGGCGGTCTGAGCCACCATATTGGTGGCATACACATAGGCGGTCCGTCTTCTGGCTCTGACGGTGATGGTCAGATGGAGCGTAGACCCACAGGTGACTTTGTTCTATCTGTGAGTGAGCTGGGGTACGTAAATGCAATCACATCTTCAATTTTGACAATTATTTAATTAGTTATTCAAAAATCTAACATAAATCAATCTAAAATTACTTATGTAGGGGATTTTACCCGCATGCCGACCCGGCAGATTATATTTGGGAACTATTTAAGATAGTTCCCAACCCGAATGGATACAGTTGGAAGCTCACGCCTGAGGACGTGAGACAGCGATATTGGGAGGAGTTTAAGGTTCGAAAATTTACTAAAACTTTCAAATTCATTCTTAATTATAACTTATAACTACAATTTCTAACATACATTTTCAATGCTAGAAAAAATTTACTTGGGAACCGGCACTCGATGCCAAGATTTGGCAGCTATGGTATAATAAGATCCGGGAGAGATATAAGGATTATATCTGCGGGATCAAGAGGAGGAGGAATGATCCGCCACCCAGAGGTGGGAAGCCTGGGTGGTGGACTGATGATGTGTGGATGGGTTGGCTCGCTTACTGGTCCCGGGATGATGTTGTGGCCAAATCCCAGGCAGCGAGGCGCAACCGGTTGTCTGAGCCTCAGGGACCGGGTACTGGTCCTATCAAGCATAGGGGAGGGTCCAAGTCGGTCATGCAACGAGCTGAGGAAAAGGTAATAATATACTTTAAATAATAATTATAATTATGTGGTACAATTTTAATTCATATACACATGTTTCAATGACACAACTCCATTGTGATTTGATGCATAGGGTCGTGAGAGGGGAGTAGCTCACATGTTTCAATGACACAACTCCATTGTGATTTGAGTGACAAGCGAGATTCCAATCTCTGGTCGAAGTCCCCTTTGGAATTTGTCTGCCCTGGCTGCATCAGTTTCAACTAGGTGGGGGGCATAGCGTGACAGTTGATTGAATACACGATCATATTCGGTGACCGTCATTTTCCATTATTTGAGATTCCAAAATTCATTTTGTTTACGAAAACTATCTTCGGCACGCCTAACCACTAAGGGCGGGTCACGGGGTCTCTCTTCCTCGTGGTTACCTCGATTTTGATTTTTAGGAGGCATTCTAAATAGATTTCATCAGTAGTAATGAGGTTAGCAATGTACATAATCATGATAAACTACATGTCAATATTCATCATTTTAAAATAAATGAGAATCATCTCATCCATTCCATGGTCGGCGAGCCATCCAGGTAATCACTTTCTAGATGCTCGTTTTTTTTTCATTTCGTTCTCGTGATCGTACCATGTCATGAAAATTCAAGCAAGTATGAATTTTCTTCAAACATTATGTTAGTTGCAAACAAGTTGTTTACATAACAATTCATCCCTCAATCAATCAATCATAATGTCACATAGGTTAAACCAAATGTAACCATTCATATAGCCTTTGTACTTGACAACGCATGTCAAACTTTATACATGTCATATCATGATTCAAATAGGCACACATGTCCTAAGTGAATAAACATATCATTTCATTTCCCATGGTATATATCATCATGATTCAATTAGGTACATGCGTCCTAAATGAATAAACATATCATTTCCTTTTCCATGATTTTCATAGATCAAATAGGTACATATGCCCTAGATGATTTAACATGATCCTTTTCATAACATTCCATTCCTTGAATCAAATAGGCATATAAATCCTAATTTGATTGAACATTCTTCCTTTTCATGAACGTCATATAAGAACACGTCTTAAATGACAACTTTTCCATAGAAACATTTATAGATAAACCTTTTCCATAAACCTTTTCTTTTCCAAAATAGGAGTTTACACAAAAACAAATGTACCTTTCTTTTCTTTGTTGAGAAGCAGCGTGATGGCGAGCTGAGGGTGTTATTAGGATACCTGTCATTGGTTTTAAAAATGCAATGCAATTCCTAAACATGCTAGACTTAACATTAATGCGCCAGAGCATCGACTGCTCTGATACCACTCTGTCACGCCCCAAATCCTGAGGGACGGCACACGCGCTAAGGGCATGACTGGGCGGGGATAAAAGAAGCGGGGAAGAAAAGGGGCATTGTGTTCGTGTGCATTATATAAGTGAGAGTTGTCCTTGGAAATCGGACAACATCTCCTCTATAACTTTAACTATGCCATTTTACAACCCAAACAGCTAACCAATGCAAAGACAATATCTATAATAATGAATCTAAAATGAATCATATGCAATATGGAGATAATACAGCTCGAGTCATGGGAGCGGTAATCCAGAATCCCAAGCGGCCGAATCATCCAAGATGAAATGAATTGGAGATAATACAGATCGATACATGGGAACAGTAATCCTGAATCCCAAGCAGCCGAATCATCCAAGATGAAATGAATTGGAGATAATACAGCTCGATACATGGGAACGGTAATCCTGAATCCCAAGCGGCCGAATCATCCAATATGAAAGACGGGGTTGGAGATAATACAGCTCATCTCGTAGGAACGGTAATCCAGAATCCTCGAGAGGCCGAATCGTCCAATAAGAACCGTCGATCAAAGGCGGAGGTTAGTGAGCCTAACTCGCCAAAAGCAGTCACTCACCCAGCTCACCAAGTGTGGTCGGCATTCGCTCGAACACTACACAAGGGGCTGAGGAGTTGAGCGTCCAAGAGGGGCCGACTACTTCTAAGCTCTCCTATGCACGTGTATGCATGTAATGGGCAATGATAATATAATAACATGAACCTTTATTAATAATGGCCGATGAGGCATTCGTGGAATGAGAAAATGATCTTAGACTTTAAAAATATATATTATCACACACATATACGTGAATGATAATTATTTCATAAATATTATAACATACGTGAGCATGGCAGCGGAAATTCTTATGTATAGAACGGTAAACCGTTCTCATTATGAAGCAATCCTCATCCCAATAACACCATTCCTCAGCCACACACATCATGCTGCTTCCTTAGCTAGTGAAAATTTTTGTAAAACGTGGGGTGAGTACTAGTGCACTCAGTTGAGTTTTTCATAAAATGAAAAATATAGTCTCTGTTCAGTATACTTACCTTAGAAGGTTTTAAAACAAAAATAACTTCTAAGTAAGCAAAACATTTGTGCATAAATTAAACATGACCCGGCATGACGTAAGTCTTATATAGGTTATGTCCCTGGCCTTTTACCACCGACGGATCATAAACATTCAGTCAAATAGGGCTCGGCGAACCGTACACCCTAACATAGCATGAGTCAAAACCCGATGGTGATCAACCCACCGCAATAGAGACTAAGTGATCACAGTCCTTAAATCGACGTGTTAGGCCGAATAAGAACCCCCGGCGGTCGATAAGAGCATTAAACAGTCCATACCTTCGTGAAAACATTTTAACAGAGATCCATGCATTTTTCATTTAGAGAAAAGAGCTTAATAACTCAAAATACGTATATATCCCCAACCTTTCACCGATGATATTCGTCGATTACGGGAAAACCGTAAATCCTTATGAGCTCAAATTTCAGTGCTAGGTACCTGTTAGTCATAGGGAATATATTTTGGCTTTAATTTCCAAAAAGGAACTATAGATAAGTAGTACTAAATTTTTAGGCTCAATATTATTCTTTTTATCACGTAGTAAATTAATTTGGCAGCAACCGGGCTTTCAAACGACTTTGGCCAAGAAGGAAAAAAATAATCAGTGCAATATTCTTTAGTGAAATATGCAAAGAAATCATGTATGCATGCAACTTCATTTTTACTTCACCTAGAAGTAACGTTGCCTTTTCTCGATTTTAAGAAAAACCGTTCGATAAAATTTATTCCAGTTTCTTTTGAAAAATCCTATATTTTTTTCTTTACATTCACCATAAATTTCACCGTAAAAGGATAACCGGTTAATAAATTTTCTTTAGAAAAACATAAAAATATTATTATATATATAATGCATGCAAAACTTTTACGTAGACGAAAACACATTATGATCATGCCGATATGTAGAATGCATGGCCGTGAACATAAAATCTTGAGGGACCGTAGCCGTCCGAAGCATAATCTGAATCTGTGTATCCAGTTAGCTCAAAGTTGTCTTCACATGGGTACCATAATCTTACATGGGTTGTTCCCTTAAGATATCTTAATATCTTCTTAGCTGCTTCCATGTGAGACTCTTTGGGATTTGCTTGATATCTTGCACATACACCTACTGCAAATGTGATGTGAGGTCGACTGGCAGTTAGGTAGAGTAATGATCCTATGATCCCTCTGTATTGTGTAATATTGGCTGGTTTTCCTTCTGGATCAGGTTCAATTTTTCCATTGGTCTACATTGGGATTTTAACTGTTTTGCTGTCTTTCATCCCAAATTTGGTTAGCAGATCGTTGATGTATTTTGTTTGATTAATGAAGATATCATCTGGTTCCTGCTTGACCTGCAAACCTAGAAAGAAACTCATCTCCCCCATCATGGACATTTGATACTTATTTTTCATAAGTTCAGCAAATTTGTCACATAAATAGGTGGATTGAGATCCAAAAATAATATCATCTACATAGATCTGTACTAAGAGGATATTTTCTTTGACTTTAATGATGAATAAAGTCTTGTCAACTGATCCTCTTCTGAATCCAGAATCTAGTAGAAATGTTGATAATGTCTCATATCAAGCTCTAGGGGCTTGTTTAAGACCATAGACTGCTTTTGTCAGTCTGTATACTTTCTGGTTTGGGTCTGCTTCTTCATATCCAGGTGGCTGTTCCACATAAACTTCTTCTTCAAGGATACCATTTAGAAAGGCACTTTTGACATCCATCTGGTATACCTTGAACCGTTTGTGTGCAGCATATGCTAAAAATAGCCTTATTGCTTCTAGTCTGGATACGGGTGCAAATGTTTCATCAAAATCAATTCCTTCTTGTTGATTATAGCCTTTAGCTACTAATCTGGCTTTGTTTCTGACTACTTCACCATTCTCATCCCGTTTATTTTTGAACACCCATTTTACACCAATTACACCTTAGTGTTTGGGTCTATCCACGAGATACCAGACCTCATTCCTTTTGAACTCATTGAGTTCTTCTTGCATTGCTGTTATCCAATCTGCATCTTGTAGTGCTTCATGAGCATCAGATGGTTCAATGCGAGAGAGATAGCAGCTTAATAATGCACTTTCTCAATGCATTCTTCTGGTTTTCACACGATCTGATGGGTTCCCAACAATCTGTTCTGGTGGATGATCTTGTATCCATCTCCTTCTCCCGGTCATCTCTTCATCTGATATCTCAGGTTCAGGTTGATTTGTTGGTTCCTCAAATTCAGGGTGTAATGTAGAAGATGATTGGAATGGATTCTCATTAGGATTTTCTTCTGGATTTGGATTTTCAGATTGATTATCTTCTGCAATGACTGTTTCATTGCTTGGTGATCTGTTTTCATTCAGATCATGTTGTGATGTTCCCCCTTGCTGTATGATTTCTTCAGCAATAGTTGGAGTGTTAATCTCATCTTCATCACTTTTTGAATTCCAGATAAGAATATCTTCAAGTAGTAGTTCATTCATCTTTCTAGTAGTCAACTGGTTCTCTATCTGTTTTTCATCTAGTGACCTGTACTCAACAATAGACTCATCAAAAACAACATGAGGTGTTACCTCCACAATATGAGAGTTCTTATTGTAGACTCAATATGCTTTACTAACATCAAAATATCCTAAGAATATTCCAGGGTCAGTTTTGCTATCAAAAGTCCTAATTGAGATTTCCCATTATTGTGTATGTAACACAAACAGCCAAAAGTTCGAAAGTAAAAGATCTTAGGCTTTCTGTTGTTCCAAATCTCATATGGTGTCTTTCCATGTCTGAGTGTGATGGATGATCTGTTTTGAGTATAGCAGGCTGTGTAAATGGCTTCTGCCCAGAATTTCTTTGGTAGATTAGTTGCATTAAGCATTGAGCGAGCTGCTTCTTTTAGAGATCTGTTTCTCCTTTCAACAACTCCATTCTGTTGAGGAGTTCGAGCAGCAGATGTTTGATGAATGATCCCCATCTTATTGCAGTATGCTTCAATCTTTTGGTTGAGAAATTCTGTTCCTCGATCTGTTCTGATAGAGGTTATACTCATCTCCTTCTGTTTGGTGATCTTGTGTAGAAAGTCAGGGAGTTTGTCTAGAGTCTCTTTCTTCTTTAGCAAAAAGATGACCCAAGTGAATCTTGAGTAATCATCTATGATTACTAAGGTGTATTTTCTCCCATTTATGCTTAGAGGTTTGACCGGACCAAATAGATCTAAATGCAAAAGCTCCAGTATTCTTGATGTTGAGTGAGCTGTTTTACTTCTAAAAGATGATATGGTCAGCTTTACAGATTGACAGGCTTCACATATATGATCTTTATCATATATTTGATCCGGTAGACCTTCCACTAGTTTTTCTTTTGCAATCTTGTTGATTGACTTGAAGTTTAGATGGCTCAGTCTCTTGTGCCATAACCAGCTTGTTTCTGATACTATTTTAGTAACTAAACAAGTCTCGATTTGGTTTGTCCACTGGACAATATATACCCTGTCCTGCAGTTTACCGGTAAGGAGTATATCATCTCCTTCCTTGTTCTTCACAAGACAATATAATTTGTTTTTGTTGTCTTTATAGAAATGTCTGTATTTATTTGATCTGATCTCCATCTTGTCCATACGTTTGGCGATCATTGCAAACTCTTTTAACAGTTTGTCATAGCCTTTCTCTTCATCTGGTAGAGAAGGTTCAGAAGGATCATCTGGTTTACTCTTCGCTTTGAAGGCTACTTCTTTGTCTTTCTTAGAACTGCTTTCTGCCTTTTTGGACAGATAATCTGGTCCTCGAATTCTTTGAATGTCACATTCATGACCTTCAAGGTGATCAAATAATGCTTCTGTAGATAGTTCATTGAAATCAGCACGGAGAGGTTGCATTGCAGCATAGATCTCCCAGCTAGGTGGAAGTGCTCTGAGTACTTTCATATTCTTCTCCTTTGAGTATATTTGTTCTTATTGCACGCAGATATCTCAAGGAGGATTCCAGTGAATCTCATCTTCATTTGTTCTATTGTCTCGCCTGGTTTCATCTTGAATTCATCATATTTGTTGCAGGCTAGAGACAGCTTGTTGTCAATCATGACTTCAGATCCTAGACACAAGTCTCTTAGGGCTTCCCACATCTCTTTGGCAGTATCTAAATCTTGGATTTTGGCCAGATGTACCCCTTTTTCTGTGCTAGATATGATCCCTTTAGCAAAGTCATCCAGATTAGCTTCGCGACGTTCCTCTGCTGTGTATTTTCTTGGGTCTTTAGGAGCTATCTGTGTTGTTACTCCAGTTGAGGTAGTTACTGTCACTTCTTCAGTGATCTGTAGTGGACCTTCTTCAATAACTTTCCACATCAGATAGTGATGGGCTTAGAGTGCCATTTTGATTCTGAAGCTCCATTCTCTATAACCTTGGATGGAGAATTCTTCAAAAGCTCTGACAACAGATAATTCCATAGCAGATAGTATGCACGTGAATGAAAATAGGTTTTCCTAGATCTATTCAAGTTGACCACGTAGGTATTAACCTTGTGAAACAAAAACAATGGTCGTTTGAACCACTGCTCTGATACCACTTGTTGGTCCCGAAAGAGCAAGGTTTGGTGTAGGGGGGGGGGGGAATACATCAAATACAAACTTTTCAGTTTACTTGGTTATTTATAAGAGAGTTCAAGCTATTCTGTAATGAGAAATTGCTCAATAGATGACTAATCAGATTGATCAGCAGATCGATACAAGATTAGTCCAACCGGATTGCTCTCTTAGTGAAAACACTTAGACAATAATAAGAGTGATCTTATTACTTTCTAAGTATTGTGTGAGTGCGGAAATATGGTGGATTTAATGGGTGCTCTTGTTTAAAAAACCTTAAGGATTAATCAGGTTGTTAAGCAGATTGATTGAAATGCAGATTATATGATAGTGCAGATGATTAGAATAATAAACAACTGAAAGTAAATATGCAGAAATATAAAGAACACAGTTGTTTAACGTGGTTCGGGAAATCCCTAAGTCCACGATCTGGTCAAATCTAGACTAGATTATCCACTACTAGGATACTCTGCTTGTTTATACTCGTGGAGAACGAGTCACAAGTATCAATCAATGCTAGAGAGATACTTATGCACGAAATAAGGGTCGTGTCCCTTTACAACAGATTACCTCTACGTTACCACTAGAAAACTACTAGCTAGCAGGGTGATCTCCTTTCTCTCGATAAGACAGACTTGAATCGAGGTTTGGTTGGTGTGATGTAGTATCACAGTTTGAAACTCTTAGTCTTGTTCACAGGTTGCTTGAGAGTATGTTGACAATATAGCTCGCATGCGTATATATGTTTTCTCCAGACCATGGCTCCAATTATATATAGGCATTTTATTTAAAATTCTAACCGTTTGTTGATTGGCATAAGATTGATTGTATATTGCCAATCAATGATATCCATCATATCCGTTCTTACCATGTAGAGAGCGTTGACTCAGTCTTCAAGTTATGGAAAGCAGATTGCTAACGGCTTCTATCCTTCTTTGTGTTAACTGAAGATTCTCTTTCCAATCCCTGTTGGATGGACTTCATTTTTGACGTGGCAAGATGGTATGATGTGTAGGATGATGTCATCTGGTGGTTTGATGACTCTATCGATCTGGTGCTACGCTGTGATCAACGATCTGGTTAGTGATCTGGTCGCTGTCTATTACAGCAGATCGATTCTTTTTTGGCGTGAAACCTTGGCCTTCATCCTATGCTATTTATAGAAATGACTTCTATAGGAAAAATTCATTTACATGTCAAGTCATCTCCTAATCTGTTCTCTAAAAGAATTCACTTTAAATGTAGTGATCTGCTTTACACGTAGAACAGTTTAATACTAAAAAGAACTAAGTGTGTTTCGAAAGATCATCATTAAAACCAAAAATACATTGGGGTTCCCAACATGGTGTCTTTCCATGTCTGAGTATGATGGATGATTTGTTTTGAGTATAGCAGGCTGTGTAAATGGCTTCTGCCCAGAATTTTTTTGGTAGATTGGTTGCATTAAGCATTGAGCGAGCTGCTTCTTTTAGAGATCTGTTTCTCATTTCAACAACTCCATTCTGTTGAGGAGTTCGAGCAGCAGATGTTTGATGAATGATCCCCATCTTATTGCAGTATGCTTCAATCTTTTGGTTGAGAAATTCTGTTCCTCGATCTGTTCTGATAGAGGTTATACTCATCTCCTTCTGTTTGGTGATCTTGTGTAGAAAGTCAGGGAGTTTGTCTAGAGTCTCTTTCTTCTTTAGCAAAAAGATGACCCAAGTGAATCTTGAGTAATCATCTATGATTACTAAGGTGTATTTTCTCCCATTTATGCTTAGAGGTTTGACCGGACCAAAAAGATCTAAATGCAAAAGCTCTAGTATTCTTGATGTTGAGTGAGCTGTTTTGCTTGTAAAAGATGATCTGGTCTGCTTTCCAGCTTGACAGGCTTCACATATATGATCTTTATCATATATTTGATCTGGTAGACCTTCCACTAGTTTTTCTTTTGCAATCTTGTTGATTGACTTGAAGTTTAGATGGCTCAGTCTCTTGTGCCATAACCAGCTTGTTTCTGATACTATTTTAGTAACTAAACAAGTCTCGATCTGGTTTGTCCACTGGACAATATATACCCTGTCCTGCAGTTTACCGGTAAGGAGTATATCATCTCCTTCCTTGTTCTTCACAAGACAATTGTTAGTATCAAAGATGATCTGATTACCATTAGCACAGAATTGACTTACAGAGAACAGATTGTGACTAAGACACTCTACATATGAAACATTTGTGATGCTGGTCTTGCCAACTTTTATATTTCCATATCCTCTGGTGTACCCTTCTGAGTTACATCCAAAGGTGACCTGTGGTCCTAGCTTCTCTATGTAATCTAATAGTAGGTTCTTATCACATGTCTTGTGCTTTGAACAACCACTATCTATGATCCAAATCGCTCCTTTTGCTATCTTGCTTAACCTTGCATTTTTCTGATCCTGCAATTAATTACACTTAGCTACCCTTCAACGTTTGGGTGCTTGGTTATTAGCAAATGTTCCCTTTCGAATCCAGATGTTCCCATCATTATCAATTTTAGATTAGGAGTGAATTTCAGATGGATGGAATCTCTCTATCCCATCGTTCTTCAGATTCTTCTTGATAGGTAATGTCCTGTTGACAATGTTTGTTCGGTTGCCATTTTTATTTGGTAATGTCCTGTTGACATTATTTTTATGAGCACGATCTGTTTCTGTGTAACAGGCTTGTTGACCCTTTGTTTGATAGTACTGCTTGTTCACGGTCTCTTTCATGATCATCTTTTGGGGATGGCCTTTCTTGTTTTTCAAGTTTTTCACTTGATCTGGTATTTGTTACCTCTCTGGTACAAAGTTTATGGTACTAGAGGATTTTTCTGAGTGGCCTGGATATCCTAATCCAGATGTGCCTTGTTGTTGCAGGTTGATTAGCAACTTAGCACGTTCATCACTCTTGTAAATCATTTCTTTCCCTTTCTTTATCTTCTCTTTAGCAAGATTGTTCCTATTGATGAGATCTTTAACTTTTGAATTTAAAGAGTGGATCTCACTATTCTTTCCCTTGATCTGTTCTTCCAGATCAGCTATTTGAGCAACGAATTGAGTGTTGGCTGTGCTCAGTATCTCTTCTGATTTCTTCAATCTGTCATTTTCTTCTACAACTTCTCTAAACAATCTCTTGATGCTTGAATAGCTTTTGAACATCTCATTTACTTCTTCCCAAGAGTAGTCAGTTTGATCTTCATTATCCTGTTCCAGATTGATATCATTTGAGGAATTTGAATAGCATGAATTTACCTCGACTTCATCCAGACCGTTGTCTAGTCCCACATAGCATTCATCCCATCCTTCTTCGTCATTAGCAAAGAAGTCTTCATCATTTTCTGATGAGCTATCTGAGAAATGACTCGAGCTGCTTGATTCTTGTTCAGCCAACATAGCATTCCGTTCATGTTTGAGTTTTCGATCTCTCTTTGCTCTCAACTCTTCTCTTTGGCTTTTGGATAGATAAGGACAGTCTGTTTTGAAGTGACCTGTTCTGCCACAACCAAAGCAGGTATAATCTGTAGAGTTAGATGTTTTAGAGATTTTACTAGTCTTCTATTTTGATTCTTCCTTGTTATCAGATTGATCATTGTCACGCTTCTTGTAGAATTTGTTTTTGTTGTCTTTATAGAAATGTCTGTATTTATTTGATCTGATCTCCATCTTGTCCATACGTTTGGCGATCATTGCAAACTCTTTTAACAGTTTGTCATAGCCTTTCTCTTCATCTGGTAGAGAAGGTTCAGAAGGGTCACCTGGTTTACTCTTCGCTTTGAAGGCTACTTCTTTGTCTTTCTTAGAACTGCTTTATGCCTTTTTGGAAAGATGATCTGGTCCTCGAATTCTTTAAATGTCACATTCATGACCTTCAAGGTGATCAAATAATGCTTCTGTAGATAGTTCATTGAAATCAGCACGGAGAGGTTGCATTGCAGCATAGATCTCCCAGCTAGGTGGAAGTGCTTTAAGTACTTTCATATTCTTCTCCCTTTGAGTATATTTGTTCTTATTGAACGCAGATATCTCAATGAGGATTCCAGTGAATCTCATCTTCATTTGTTCTATTGTCTCGCCTGGTTTCATCTTGAATTCATCATATTTGTTGCAGGCTAGAGACAGCTTGTTGTCAATCATGACTTCAGATCCTAGACACAAGTCTCTTAGGGCTTCCCACATCTCTTTGGCAGTATCCAAATCTTGGATTTTGGCCAGATGTACCCCTTTGACTGTGCTAGATATGATCCCTTTAGCAAAGTCATCCAGATTAGCTTCGCGACGTTCCTCTGCTGTGTATTTTCTTGGGTCTTTAGGAGCTATCTGTGTTGTTACTCCAGTTGAGATAGTTACTGTCACTTCTTCAGTGATCTGTAGTGGACCTTCTTCAATAACTTTCCACATCAGATAGTGATGGGCTTAGAGTGCCATTTTGATTCTGAAGCTCCATTCTCTATAACCTTGTATGGAGAATTCTTCACAAGCCCTGACAACAGATAATTCCATAGCAGATAGTATGCACGTGAATGAAAATAGGTTTTCTTAGATCTATTCAAGTTTACCACGCAGGTATATAACCTTGTGAAATAAAAACAATGGTCGTTTGAACCACTGCTCTGATACCACTTGTTGGTCCCGAAAGAGCAAGGTTTGGTGTATGGGGGGGGGTGGGGGAATACACCAAATATAAACTTTTCACTTTACTTGGTTATTAATAAGAGAGTTCAAGCTATTCTTAAATGAGAAATTGCTCGGAAGATGACTAACCAGATTGATCAACAGATCGATATAAGATTAGTCCAAACAGATTGTTCTCTTAGTGTAAACACTTAGACAATAATAAGAGTGATCTTATTACTTTCTAAGTATTGTGTGTGCGGAAATATGGTGGATTTAATGAGTGCTCTTGTTTAGAAAAACCTTAAGGATTAATCAGGTTGTTAAGCAGATTGATTGAGATGCAGATTGTATGATAGTGCAGATGGTTAGAATAATAAACAACTGGAAGTAAATATGCAGAAATATAAAGAACACAGTTGTTTAACGTGGTTCGGGAAATCCCTACGTCCACGATCTGGTCAAAACTAGACCAGATTATCCACTACTAGGATACTCTGCTTGTTTATACTCGTGGAGAACGAGTCACAAGTATCAATCAAGGCTAGAGAGATACTTATGCACGAAATAAGGGTAGTGTCCCTTTACAATAGATTACCTCTATGTTACCACTAGAAAACTACTAGCTAGCAGGGTGATCTCCTTTCTCTTGATAAGACAGACTTGAATCGAGGTTGAGTTGGTGTGATGTAGAATCACAGGTTGTTTGAAGCTCTTAGTCTGGTTCAGAGAGTGCTTGAGAATATCTTGTCAGTATAGCTCGCGTGCGTGTTGTTCTATCTCCAGACCATGGCTCCAAATATATATAGGCATTGAATTTAAAATTCTAGCCTTTTGTTGATTGGCGTGAGATTAATTGTAGATTGTCAATCAATGATATCCATCATATCTTTTCTTGCCTTGTAGAAACGTTGACTCAATCTTCTAAGTATGGAAAGCAGATCACTAACGGTTTCTTTTCTTCCTTATGTCAATCGTAGATTCTTTACCCAAACCTTGTTGGATGGGCTTAAACTTTGACGTGGCAAGATGGTATGATGTGTAGGATGATGTCATCTGGTGGTTTGATGACTCTACCGATCTGGTGCTATGCTGTGATCAACGATCTGGTCAGTGATATGGTCGCTGTCTGTTACAGCAGATCAATTCCTTCTTGGCGTGAAATCTTGGCCTTCATCCTATACTATTTATAGAAATAACTTCTATAGAAATAATTCCTTTACATGTTAAGTCATCTCCTAATCTGTTCTCTAACAGAATTCACTTTATATGTAGTGATCTGTTTACACGTAGAACAGTTTAATACTAAAAAGAACTAAGTGTGTTTCGAAGGATCATCATCAAAACCAAAAATACATTAGGGTTCCCAACACTCATTTCTATGAAATCATCAATTCGTAATTTCGTTCTTCTTCTTATAATTTATTTGATTATCAACTAATATAACTATAAGTTCTTCGGATATTGCATCCTTCTATTTTTAACGTTATATTAATCACTTATCATATCTATGTTACTACGTCACTTCTTTATGTTCCAACATATCGTCTTTCAACAACGTATTTTACTACATGCTCTTCAATTTCTCTTCCTAATATTTAAGGAAGATTAAGCATATTATACCTTAAACACTACATATCATATGAATACACAAACTAACTCTTCCCAACTTTTACATATGAGCTTGGAAAAATCTAAATAATTTATATATCACTTATTATGCTTCACAAAGATCATATATCAAGTTAATTGAGACAAACTAAATAAAATCTCCATAGCTCTTTTATCCCTAATTTTCGAAATTACACCAACATTTATATTTTGATTTTCATCAAATTTCTTTGTAATCTTATGTTTAAACATGCTTAATTACATGAATATAAACTTAATTTAAGCATAGCATCACAATTATTATGTAATACCCCGTCTTTTAATTATCAAAGTGAATGATATTCAAACGCGCTCCTTATTTTTTTATATATATAGTAAACTTTGTATTTTAATAATGAGAATTTAATCTAGTTAAAAAGGAATTATGGTTTAAGGGTAACAAGTAATTAGAGATTCTTGATTTATATCTTGAGAGGAGTTTGGTTTAAGATATCAAGTATCTATAGATTATTTGATTAATATCTTAAGAGATATTAATATTAAGAATAGGTTGAATACTTTAGAAATATATATATATATATATATATATATATAAGTGTAGGTATATGTTTATATTTTGAATCACTATATTAATGAGATGTATGGGGTACATACAATATAAATTGTGTAGTTAAAATTTTATCTATACATAATAAGTACTACACATGTATATATAACATATATGTTGTGGGAATTGTTAGGTACAATAAGAGAACTACCTGCATAGTACATATACATATATTAAAAACCTGCAAGATTTTATTCATTGGGAAAGAAAGAGATATTAAGCACTCAAGTATACAGGTGCACATTTAGTAAATTAAGGAAGGATAATAAAGTAGAACACTTAAGTTGAAGCAAAACTACATACATTATGTGTTGCTACCTTATAGTGTAGTAAATAAAGATAAACCTTACAACATAACTACACGTATGTAAGTTAAAGAAGGGAAGGAAAGAAGATAAATAGAAACTCCTTTATGTGTAAGTAAGGGGCTGTTGCAGTGTTGTGTGTAAGAAATGTGATGATCATATTATAATCACATGGAAAGGAAAACTAAAGAAAGTAACAAAACAGCATAGCTGCTGCAGTAGGAAGTAAAGAAGCATGCTGTTGCAGAGGAGAAAACAGAACTTTAGGTTGCAGTCTTCAGTGGAGTGAGGAAAGAAAGTCCTCCATCCATGCCTCTTCCATCACCTACAATAATAGCTATCAGGAGACCATAGAGTTGGCTCCATATGAAGTAGTATATGGAAAGAAATATAGACCACTACTCTATTCAGACGAGGTTGATGAAAGAATGATAGTAAGCCCGGACTCAGTCAGCGAGATGATTGAGATTGTTAGATAAATTAGAGAAAGAATCAAATAAACTCATAATAGACATAAGTCTTATACTAACACTCGTAGAACCGAGTTACAATTTGAAATATCAGATAAAGTTTTCTTAAAGGTTTCTCCTTTTAAAGGATTAATCATATTTGATGTGAAAAGAAAATTTAGACCTCGTTTTATTGGATCGTATGAAATTCTTGAAAAGAATATGTCCAATGGCATATAGATTAGTCTTACCACTTAGTTTTGGAAAAGTTCACAACGTTTTCCATATGTCATAACTTAGAAAATACGTGTTTGACCCAAAGCACGTTATTCATCGAGGAAAGATGATTTTGAAACCTGACTTGAGAAGTAGGATATTAGCTGCTCAAATAAAAGAAGAGGACAATATGAGTGCGCTTTGAAACTGTGTTTCAAATGAGAAATGAAAAGTATGAATGAGTATAAATGAGCTTTGAAACTCTGTTTCAATGAGGAATAAAGATTATGAAAGCATGAAGGACTCGAAGGAGCAATGACCCCAAGATGATTTCAAAAAATAACATTATATGATTAGTGACACGATCATGGTCACCTTATTCGGTAGTATACCTCAACGAAGATTCAATTCGGCTATTGATTTATCGCTAGATTTCTTAGAGAGTTATAACCCGAACGATGCGTGAGTTTAGTTCACGAGTAGCAAGTTTCGGTTTCAGTTTAATAAGCGAAATTCAGTTTTAGTAGGACGTAGAGAATAAGGGAGTTCAATTTCAGTTTCAGTTTCAAGTTCAGTTTCATTTTTTTTGTTCAGTGGAACGTAGAAAGTTTTGGTTCAGTTCAAGTTCAGTTTTAGCTCAGCTCATTCAATTCAGTTCAATCCAGTTCAGTTCATTCAATTCAGTTCAATTCAGCTCAGCTCAACTCAGTTCAGTGTTGTTCAACTAATTTCAGTTTATTCAATTATTAAATTCCTTTCAGTAATCAATTATATCATTGAGTTGAACTCTATGATCCTAATGCAATTAAGAAGTCATATGAGGTCCTTCTAAACTCTATGGTAAAAGAAGTTTTAGTCAAGACAACCATTAAAATATTATCCCTGAACCTAAGTATCTTTATGACTGAGAAGTGATTGTGATGGGCCTGATCACCCCATGTGATCAAGAAAATCTCAGTAGTTGTCATTTTGGTCTCCGGACCCTAAAGCTCAATATTTTTGAAATTCAGTTGGGTTCATTCCTTTCTTTCTAATATTTAATCGGTTGACGTCTGTCTCTAAACAGTTTGTCCAAACCTCGCTTAAGTTATCACGAGAGATGATGGACCCACATGATTGATAAGTTATCACAATAAATTTTCTTAAACCTTCGGAACTAAGACGTATTCGGTATATGACTATCTAAGTACCATGATTACAGTTTTGAGATTTTATATGTTGAGGACATATAGTAAGTGCTAACATTAAGTATGTATATTGTAACGTGGGTTGTCTCCATGTTACCGTATGCCATTTCGAAGAAGGGATAAAGTTTAGAATGAGGTTCCTTATGATGAAAGTGAGGTTATGCTTATGCCGCCATCTCAGAGAAACAGCCATCCTTCAGTGGATGTGCAACCCAGTGACGTAGAACTATGAGTCAAAGTTCTGGAAAGAAATAGAGTAATGATTAGAGTGATATCTTCTCACAGTTAGAGAGATACACTAGGTTAGGATATAATATTCATCGATAAAGGTGCTCGACGGGATTCGTTCCGGAGTACAAGTGTGATAAAGTTGCTTGACGGAATTCGTTCCGGAGCATAAATGTGATAAAAGAATGCAAGGAATAGAAACGGTCCAAGAAAGGAATAGAGCGATTTCTATAAATCGAGATGAATGTTAAAGAAATGCAAGAGAGATAAGAGGAGAATGATATCGCCCTGGGTGACGATATGAGTTATGTAGAAAAATCCGTATCTACTTCTGGATCGGAAGATTCAAGAGTTATTGAATGAGTAGTTGTCAGAAAAGTTACCCTTGAGATTAGCAAATTTCGGGACGAAATTTTTGTTAAGGGGGATAGAATGTAATGCCCCTCACTTTTTATTAGAATCATCTCGTATTAGATATTTCATAATTAATTAAATTACGCTTATAAATCAAATATCAATTACCAAATTGATAATGTTAACTCCTCTATTGTCTAAATTGATTTGTTTCAATTTGAATCTCATCATAAATGAGAGCTTAAGATGAGATCAAGGTCTTAAGTATTTAATATTAGGAGAACTTAGCATTTAATTAACTCAAAAGGCTTATGGTTATCATTATTATTGTTAAATCTTTAAGATACTATGATGAGAAAATAAGTATAAGATAATATTATTATATATATATATAATAATATTATCTAAATGTTTTAATAAGGGGATAATTAAATGAAATAGAAGCCTACAAGCACACATACACGTTGCAATGAAAGAGAAAGGGAGAATGGGGTAATGTCCCTTCAACACTTTTATAACTTGCAGTTGTCTTACAAAGAGGATTAATAAACAACTAATACAAGTTACAATGATAGAAAGTATAGAAAAGGTTGCAGCCTTCTACAAAGGGGTATTACATGGCATCACCTTATAAGTCTCAAAAATATAAAAGAGAATACAAAGGGCAAAATCAAGGACCGATAAAACTGCAGTGGGATTGAGTAAAGATCAATCAAAGACTTAGAGTTGAAATATTACACATTAAAAACCTTAATAAAACAAGAAAAAGTCAAAAAGGTATTATCAAAAGAAATCAAAAATCTATAGTCAAGATATGGACGGCTGCAATTAAGGAAGGATGGCAGGAGCTGTACTTCAATTTTTCCTTCACAAACAAGACTCTGGATAGCCTGCCCAAATTAGACCAATGAGATTAAAAAGAGAAAAGTTAGAGCAAGTGGATGGTTGAAACAAAAGAGAGGCAAAGAGAAAAGTTAGAGCAAGTGGATGGCTGAAACAAAAGAGAGGCAGAGCTGCTACACCTCCACAATCTGCATAAAATACTTAGGATATAACAAATATAATATAGAAAACAGGAAGAACTACGGAAAGTCCATCGGTTTTGTAGCCCTACTAAGACTCATCACTTACACTATAAAAAGAACTGTCCTCTTAACTTAAAGCACCACAATAGATAAACCAATAAACACTAGGGACTCAGAAGAGGTGCTGCTCAAATTCATCTCAGAAAGAACTTCATTAAGGTAATAAAAATTTAACCAATCTCTTATAGATTCAAACTATTCCAGAGTTAGTAAATAGCTTGTTCTATTACATATGTTAAGCATGCTTTCTGTAATGAACTTAAACCAGAAACTGAGTTTACTCAGGCATATATATATGTACTCTAAACAAATGATGTCACAGACTCATTTTCCATAACATAACAGATGCAGAAATGGGTTCATACTCATGTGTTCTTTTACTTAAATCAGTAAACAGAATTTGACATCCAACAAAACATAAAAACACTTCAGATTTTGGTGAAAGTGCTATGTCCAACTCTTACTAAGATCTTCCATAGTTAGAAAACCATTTCACATAACAATCAAAGAAACACAACCAACCAGATATTGAGAACAATAGGAAAAAGTTAGACTTAGCTTCAATGGATTCCTCTATGAACAAAAGAAAACATTCAAAAACAGAAAGGAGAATAGAAAGTTAGGCTTACTTAGCTAGCCATCTTGACAGATGAACCACGCAGTAGCTTCACTCGAAATTAACTTCATAACCAACTAAAGCTCTGTCAACACCAAACGATTTAAGTTATATGACAAGGAAGTTAGAATCATTCTTTACTCAGAATTTCGAATAAAGATGTAGTAAGATATAGTCTATCCTCAATAACAACAGAAAAAAACCATAAGCCTATAGTCTGTTCATATTTAAACACTGCAGAATTTAGCCTTAAGATTTGAAACTAGATGATAATGAACATAGACTCATAAAATTCAGTCTTTCATTCAGAGGGAACTCGCCAGGAGAAACGAAGACTGAGAGTTATATAAATAAATCATTAGGAACTAAAATTTTACAAAGAAACAAAGAAAAAACTTAGGTTACCTTAGAAGAATCACCGTCGGTGGCTGCTTCTATCCGGTGAACCTTCTGCCGCCCAATCGAGAGAGGAAAGCAGCCGATGAGCAGGAAACAGAGAGAGAATCGAAGAGATATGGTTAGGGAGATTGTAAGATTTTAGAAAACAAATTAGGACATGCAGTCTTCAAAGCTTGAAGAATTTAAAATAAAAATATATGTAAAACTAATAAAAGAGATGAGTTATCTGTTATGCACAGAAGGAGGGATGGAGTCACAGAGGAGAGATGGAGTCACAGAGGGAGAGAGTTCGGCCATGGGAGAAGAAGGGAAAGGAGTTTCTGGATGGAGGGAGTAGGTGTCGTGTCGGCCAGTTGGAGGGGGATATGAGTGAGATTTGATTTAGGGTAAAGTTAATTATAAAATTTGGGATTAGATTAGAGTAAATAAAGGTTTAGGGTAATAAGGAGGAATTAAAATGCCCATGGGTTGGAAACAATAAAAAAATGTATGGGCCGTTTATTCACTTCATAAACGGGCCGAGAACTGAGATTTTCTGGGCTTAGGATAAGTAGGAACTGGGCTAGACATTTTTTTTAGTTGGGCCGGAAAATTTAAATTGATGGGCTACAGTTTAATTAAGAATTGGACTACTACAAATTAATGGTGGGCTATACATACTATGAAGGGATTTATCGATACAAGGCCCAAATTCTTTATTCAAAGGAATTATATTAAAGGAAGGATTAATAAAATAGAATTCTAAAAAAATGATCTAAATAAATTAGTTGTCTCTAAAATTTATTAATTAATCGATTAAAAGCCTTGGAGGAAGAATATTCCAAATTGAAGAATAATTAGTAATTTGATTAACCATATCAAATTAATTGCATAAAGGAAAGACCATTAATTGAAATTATAATTTCAATTTCCAAAAAGAATTATTTAAAGATCTCTAAGAAAATAGCTTAAGTACTCAAGAACGAGTACAACTAAGATACGAGATTAATTCTCGAATTAATGAAATACTAATTCATTTCACTAAAAAAGGAATTAGGAAAAGAACTTATACTCAATTCGAGTATCTTACTACAAAATTTATTTAAAGGTAGGCTTTCTTATACAAAATCAAATGTGTGTGCTTATCCGCAGTTATGTTATTTCTTTTCAAAAGCTTTGAATCGAAATTGACATTTTAAGTATTGTCTTGCCATAAATGTTTTATGTTTGGTATGATACATATCTGCTATGATTATGAAATCGAATTCGGGTCCCAGTGGGTAAGCAACCCCGCTCGGACTAGTGTACACAATGTGACTGTGAGTCGACGAATGTGTTGACCGGTCAAGTGTCCGCGGAGGGTGGCCACCTTCCCGGCACACAGAAATTACAGATATGATTGATTACTCCAGAACTTAGACTGCGCAGTCAAATTTTAAGAATCACAAAAGAATTTAGTGAACATAGGTACTTTCAGATAAAATCCCTATGTTTCACTTTGAGATGGCAATGACAATTATATATGTATGAATGTGTTTTGGCATGTGTCTACTGAGTACTTTTGTACTCAGCCCTGCATGTATTTCTAAATGTGGAGGTTGAGACGTGATGAATGGAGGTGCTATGACGGGCTTGTTAGTCTTTTGCGTAGTTGAACTCTTGGGGATTTACGTGTCTTCATACACGTGGACTTATGTAGATCCTTTTCCGCTGCAAGAGGTTTCATCAATTATTGTTGACGTAGGTGTCAATTCAGAGTTAAACTCTTTGTTATGAACTAAAACTCAGTTATCAAAATATCCTTTTTGTCTCAGTGAAAGTCCACAGTTTCCTTTTTATCATTTATTTAATTATTTTATAGTCGCGTATCCCAACTTTGCCACTAAGGGTGAAGGAGGGTCGTGACAGAGAAGGAGATAAAGATTAAGGTAGTCTTCACCCTTAACTTTCTTTTATATGTTAGCTAATGAACCATAAGACTTAAACTTCTAAAACCAAAACAGAAGTAGCAATTATGCAGTTAACTAAATTAGAACTATGCAATTTTCAAACTTTTAAAACATAGACATAGTTTCAGATTTCAGAACTTAAGATATATAGATATGTTATGAGATACCAGTTTAATAGCTAAAGAGTGAACTTAGAATCTATGTTCACATTTGAACAACAAACCATAAGCATCTATTATCCAGAATATAGAAAACAGAGTCTATATATCATGCTTCATCAGAACACAAGAAACTGAGTTGAGTACACGGTTCTGTTAATTTAAATCAGTTATTAAACCAAGCACAAATTTCAGAACATAGGCATATACTCAAGCATTTCCAGATTTTAGAACACATATATATTCAGATTTTAACCACCCAAAACAAATCAGAAATGCTAGCAAACGTAATTCATTACAAGGCAAACCAAAGTGCATTCAAAACTGAATGCTAAATACATTAGGAAATTAAGAACCAAAAATTTGAAAGAAAGAAAAAGGATTGCAAACTTAGCTGTTGTCCCAAACCGAGCATCTCTTGCCAAACGCCCAAAACTTCTGGTACAGTCATCTTGACCCCACCCCAGCCCCAAACTGAAATCCAACAGTCCCCTCGGAATTTCAACAAGAAGGAAATTTAAAGTCTAAAAATGCATGCTTGGACAGAAACATGTATTAGTCAGATTCATATAAAATTTCATAAGATTAAATTTTGCTAAGGTAAACCCTAAATAAAGGAGATAGAAACTAGAAATTTCAGAAACAGAGAAAGGAAAGGATTTTTACCTTTGGTGGAGATGAGCCGGTCGACAGCAACATCCTGTCGAGCACTCCGCGGTTCAGTCGAGAGAGCCGAGAAATAAGAGAGAGAGCAAGGGAATTTAGAGTTATAGTGAGTATTGAAATTAAGATTTATAGAAGCTTGAGAAGGCTGAAAATAGAGGGAGAGCGATGGGGGTGTGTGTGGTGAAGAAGAATGAAAGACTTATGTTGCGGAAACTAGAAAAAAGAAAATCGATGAGAAGGAAAGTGAGAGGTGTTTTGCAGAGTGTGGGTTTGCATAAGAAGAATCGAAGAGGAGGAGAGGAGCATACCTGTGGATAAATCGCCGAAGGAAGGGAGAGTTTGGCAACGACGAAGCGCGAGCTTTGCTGACCGTTACTCTTCCATGTAACGGCGAGGCTGGATCGAAGGTAGAAACAGAGAGTGAGAGAGGGAGAGAAACGAGAGAGAAAGCAGATAGGGAAAGAAGAGGCAGACGGCGAGAGAAGGAATAAAACGAATTAGGGATTAGGGTAAAGTTGGGTAGAATAGGGTTTTTAGAACATGGGCCGGGTCATGGGCCGGGTTACGGGCCGGGTTGGACTAAGATTGGGCTGGGAATTATTTGTCTGCTAGGCCTAAATGAATACAAATAATGGGCCGAAAGTTATTTATTGATTGGGCCATAATAATTAATCTAATGGGCCCAGTTTATTAAATCTTAAGATAATTGATACTTAAACTAATTAAATAAATTAGTAAGCTCACTAAATTAATTTAATGGACTAGTTTAAAAGATTGTAATAAGATAAGACTTAAGTAAATTAAGCTTGTCATTTTAAATTAAGATTTAGCTACACCAATTGGTAATACTAATAATGGAAGAAGGGATATTAATATATATATATATATATACCTTAAGTATTAATATTTAGAGTTTATAATTTAGATAATTAAAGCCTAAGTATTAAATTAAGAAGATCCAATTTATTTAGTAATTGGGATCTAAATTAAGAGAATTAATATCTCTAATTATATTAAGGATTATTTAAGAAATTAATATTTTAAGGTATTAAGAGTTAAATAATTAGAACTTACAATATTAATTGAATAATTAATTATCGAGAATTAATTATTTCATTAAGTGTTAATACACTTATTGCACTTAAAGGCAATTACCGGAGTAATTGAATCGAGGATTCAACACTTATAGAGAATATTGATCCGAGGTATCAATATCTTAATAAGCGAGTCGAAACGAGAACCGAGAATAATATATTCTTACGATTAAATGTTCAAATGCAATAGGGGCATTTTAACTTATACGAGATTTTTAAAGGTTCTTACGAGAGATCTACCTCGCATTTAGAGACCAAAGCAAGTGCAAATCGAAGCTATCCAAGTAGGCTTTCTATTACAAAAAAAATTATGTGTGCCCGTATGCTATTTATGTTATTTTCGAAGGGATTTCAACTTGAGAAATATGTTTCAAAGTATTGTCTTGCCGAAATGATTTATGTTTTGTATGAAGCCTATCTGGTTCTGGTTAAGGTTCCTGGTTTAAGGTTTCAATTATGAAATCGAATTCGGGTTTTAGTGGATGGTGTAACCTACTTGAACTAGTGTACACAAGTAATTAACCGTGATTCATCTTAGCGGGTTGGTCGGTTAAAGGACCGTGAGTCATCTTAGCGGGTTGGCCGGTCCGGTGTCCGTACAAGGTGGCCACCTTCTCGGTACCATTAAAGAACAGATATGGCGTAATACTAAAGAACTTAGACTGCGCAGTCAAATATCAGGTTTCACAAAAAAAATTTAGTGAACGTAGGTGTTTTTAAAGACAAAATCCCTATGTTTTACTCTTACGGCATTGACAACTATATATGTATGTATGCGATTTTGACATGTGCCTACTGAGTATGTTTGTACTCAGTCCTGCATGTATTTATAAATGTGCAGGTTGAGACGTGATGAAGGGAGATGCTATGACGGGCTTGTCGGTCTTTTGTTAAGTCTTGGGTGTCTACGTGTCTTCATACATGTAGACTTATGTCGATCCTTATTCCGCTGCGAGAGGTTCCATCAGTTTTTGTTTGGCGGGGTGGCCAATTATGTAAATTAACTCTGTGTCTGAACTGAACTCAGTTATCGAATTATCTTTCGTTCAGTCAAAGCTTTCAGTATTCCACTTTATCCATTATTTATTTATCTATTAGTCGCGCAACCGGACTCTGCAGGGGAGGGCGGAGGTCGGGGCTTGACATATTAACATAAATTTAAACTCAAACTCTAGGGTTATATCTTCATCTATTTCATCCTATTTCTACATACTTTCCACTTTATGCATGATTTAATCATAGAACAACAAGAAACTTCACTAATACTTCCAATTTCTAGTCCTCTTTCATCATGCTTCAAAATCATAATTTATCAAAATTAAAACACATAAGCATGATAGAGGAGTATCATTTACCTTCAACAAACTAAGTTTTATTACTTGATATTGCTTGAAATCACACTAATGCTCTTAGTATAAGAAAAATTTTTGGTGTAGGAAATGGAGGGATTTTCGAAAATATTGGGGGAAGAAGATAAATTTTTTTTGTGTTTATCATGAATAGTGCAAGCTAGATTTTTATATAAATAATAATTAATTTTATTTAGAATTAATTAATTAAGTGATTATTTATCACTTTTCTACCATCTTCTAGAAAATTAGAGAATTTTCTTTTACTTTTTTTTTTATTTATTTTATTTTATTATGGTTATCTCTCCATAATATGCTAGCATTTTTCTAGATCATGTTTAAGTCACACTTAGATTACTTATCTTCACTAATCACAACTAAGTACCTTTAATTTTAAATTTTCCTATTTTTATTTCTTAAGGATGCAAAGCCTTATTAAATTTCTAATTAGCAATTAAGTACTAATTAAAATTTAAGGGTATTACATTCTCTCCCCCTTAAAAAAATTTCGTCCCGAAATTTAGTACCTTAATTAAATATCTCAGGATACTTCTATTTCATTCGATCTTCCAATTCCCATGTTGCTTCTTCTGAACCATGATGCTTCCATTGCACTTTTACTAAAGGAATAGATATATTCCTTAGTTTCTGTTCTTTTCGATCTAAGATACATTCAAGCTTTTCTTCATAGCTTAAATCTGGTTCATGAACTATTTCTTCTTGATGGACAATGTGTTTTGGATCAAACACATATTTTCGCAATTGCGACACATGAAACACATTATGTACATTACCAAAATTTGGTGGCAATGCTAACATGTAAGATACAGGTCCTACTTTTTCTAATATTTCATATGGTCCAATAAATCTCGGTTTTAGTTTTTCTTTTATACCAAATCGATGCACACCTCTAGTAGGAGAAGCTTTTAAGAAAACTTTATCTCCTATTTTGAAACTCAATTCGGTTCGGCGAATATCTGCATACGATTTTTTACGATCTTGAGCTTCTTGAATTTTTCTCTTTATCTATCGTACGATTTTGACCATTTCTTCTATCGCTTCTGGTCCCAAAACTCTTCTTTCTCCTACGTCATCCCAGTAGAGAGGCGATCTGCATTTCTTACCATAAAGAGCTTCATATGGCGCCATGTTAATTGTCGCTTGATAGCTATTATTATACGCAAACTCTACCAACGGTAAGGCTTATTCCCATTGTTCGCCTCGGTCTAATACTATTGTTCTAAGCATGTCTTCTAGTGTTTGGATCGTTCTTTCTGTTTGACCATTGATTTGTGGATGAAAGACTGTGCTGAAATTCAAGCGCGTTCCCAACTCTTCTTGAAAGCTCGTCCAAAATCGAGAAGTAAATTTGGTATCTCTGTCGGACGTAATGGATACAGGCACTCCATGCAGGCGAACTATTTCTCGAACGTATATTTGTGCCAGCTTGTTAACTCCATAATTGGCAGGAATTGGGATGAAATGAGCGCATTTGGTAAGTCGATCGATTATGACCCATATAACTATATTGCCTCATTTCGACCTAGGTAGGCCAGTTACAAAATCCATAGTTGTATGGTCCCATTTCAATTCAGGAATCTCCAAAGGTTGCAGCTTTCCATATGGTCGCTGATGTAATGCCTTGACCTGTTGACAACCTAAACACCGTTCTACGAATGAAGCTATTTCTTGCTTCATTCCAACCCACACAAACTTTTGTTTGAGATCTTGATACATCTTTGTACTTCCCAGATGAGAGGTATAAAGTGAATTATGAGCTTCATCCATAATTTCATTCTTTATTCTCTCATTATTAGGAACACATATCCTATCTCTGAACATGATTGCATTATCCTCCGCTTCATGATAATCTTGCAATTTCTCTGTTCTGATTCACATTCGTAGTTTCTCTAATTGTTCATCTTGTCGTTGAGCTTCTATAATTCTCATTCTTAAATCAGGTACAACAATAAGAGTTGATATAATACTCTCTGTTGTTTCAGGTGGTAACACCACTTCTATCCTCATCTTATCGAATTCCTTGAGCAATTCTTCTTCCTGAGTGAGAATAGCACTTAATGTACTTTGGCTTTTTTGACTCAATGCGTCAGCCACTACATTTGCTTTTCCCGGATGGTATTTGATTTCACAATCGTAATCCTTAACAAGTTCAAGCCATCTCCTTTGACGCATGTTCAGGTCTCTCTCCTCAAAGAAATATTTTAGGCTTTTATGATCAGAGAAAATTTTACATTTCGATCCATATAAATGATGCCTCCAAATTTTCAGAGCATGAATCACAACAGCTAATTCTAAGTCATGCGTAGGATAAGTAAGTTCATGTGGTCTCAGTTGTCTTGAAGCATATGCAATCACCTTTCCTTCTTGCATGAGGACACATCCTAATCCATTTCTTGATGCATCCGTATAAAGTGTAAATTATTTATCTGACTCTGGCACCGTCAACACTGGGGCTGAAGTTAATTTACTCTTTAACTCTTGAAAACTATCTTCGCATTCTTTAGTCCATTGGAATTTAACTCCTTTCCGAAGTAATTGAGTCATTGGTCTCGCAATCCTAGAAAATCCTTCAATGAACCTTCGATAGTATCCTGCCAGACCTAAGAAACTTCGAATCTCGTTTGGCGTTGTAGGAGATTTCCATTCTTGGATAGCTTGTACTTTTGCAGGATCAACCTTTATTCCTTCTGCTGAAACTATGTGTCCAAGGAATTTTACTTCTCTCATCCAAAACTCACACTTGCTAAATTTAGCATATAACTTCTCAGCTCTCAATGTTTCTAACACAATTCTTAAATGCTCTTCATGCTCATGTTCATTCTTTGAATACACAAGAATATCATCAATAAATACGAGCACGAATTTATCGAGATAATCATGGAAAACACGATTCATCAAATCCATGAATACTGCTGGAGCATTTGTTAGGCCAAAAGGCATCACTACAAATTCGTAGTGACCATATCGTGTTCCAAAAGCAGTCTTAGGCATATCCTCTTTTCGAATTTCAACTGATGGTAACTTGATCTCAAATCAATCTTATAGAAAACACTAGCTCCCTTCAATTGATCGAAAAGATCATCTATCCGAGGTAACGGATATTTATTTTTCAAGGTGAGCTTGTTTAATTCTCTATAATCTATACACATTCTTAAGGTACCATCTTTTTTCTTAACAAATAAGACTGGTGCTCCCCAAGGAGAAACACTGGGTCGAATGAACCCTAAGTCCAAAAACTCTTGTAATTGTACTTTCAATTCCTGTAATTCATCTTGGGCCATTCTATAAAGTGCTTTTGAAATAGGTGCCGCTCCAGGTTCTAGATCAATTGTAAATTCCAATTGTCTATCCTGAGGTAATCCGAGTAATTTTTCTGGAAATATATCTTGATATTCTCTAACTACCGGTACCTCTTCTATCTTCCTCTCTTTCTTATTATCTTCATTTAAATATACCAAATAGACACGAGTATCCTTATTTCTCATCAACTTGTATGCTCGTAGGGCTGAAATTATTGGTATATCTCTTTTCTTCATTTCCATACCGTAGAAATAGGTAGGTTCTTTTCCTGGAGGTTGAAACGAAATCTCTCATTGCTCGCACCTAATTGTAGCATGGTTCTCTATCAACCAATTCATTCCCAAGATAATATCTACATCCCACATAGGTAGCAATTTCAAGGATTTTGCTTCTAGTTCAAGAAGGCCTAACTTAAATTCTAAGTTAGGGCATATGTGAGAAACTACGGAGGATTTACCCATGGGAGTTACTACTTTTAAACTTTGATCACTTCTTTCTATCTTAAGTTTAAAAGTATCGACACATGCTGTTGAAATGAAAGAGTGCGAAGCTCCAGTATCAAAAAGAATTTTTATAGGTACATTATTTAAAGTACCCATACCTGTAAGATTCTCAGCACTTTTTCCCACTTGATTTTGGGTTAAAGCATATACTCTTTGATACTGTGGTTGCTGCTGCAATAGCTGAGGTGTTTGTTGTAATTGAGCTTGCGGTTGAACACCTCCACTTATAGTCTTCATCTGTAGCGCTTGCTTTAAAGAACCTTGCTTTCTTCCACTCCCAGACGCATTCTTCTTGTTAGGGCAATTGTTGGAATAGTGACCCACCTGGCCACAAGTGTAACAACTATTGCTGCCCCACTTACAAACTTCTGCGTGTGTTCTATTACATCTGGGACATAAAGGTATCCCGGTGGAATTTGGAGAAACTTGAGTCAAATTCTAAGATGATGGTCGAAATTGAATTGGTGTAGTCTGACTCAACTTTTGCCATGGTTTCTTGTTTGGAAAATATTTCATTTCCCACTTCCTTTTTCCTTTAAATTTTTGGTTTGGAAACGCCGCCTTCGGTGGAATTTGCATCTGTGATGGTGCTGGAGTGGATTCCATTACCATCTTTTCGGGTTGCATTTCCAATTCCATGTCTAAAGCTCGATTTAACATCTCAGCATACGGTAAGGAAGGTTGGCTTGCTAAAATAAATCTTATTTCTTGACGTAACCCTAATCGAAATAATTCTGCCATCTTCTCATCCGTCTCGATTTTATAAGGAGCACATCGAGCTAGGCTGCAGAATTCTCGGTCATACTCAGCCACTGACTTCTTCCCTTGCTTCAAATTAGTGAACTCTATTTCTTTCTGCTTCCGGTAACTTCGTGTAATATACTTAGCAAATAATTCCTCCTTGAATTGTTCCCAAGTAAAGCCTTCCAACTGTTCTTGCGTAAGAGTTTTCTGACGCGCTTCCCACCAGAAAATCGACAGGACCCTTTAACTGAAAAGAGATGCATAAAAGACATTCCCGATCTGAACATTCCAGAAACTTAAAGATTCGTTCTATAGTACGAACCCATTCTTCTGGCTCTGCAGGACTACCAATTCCGCTAAAAGTGGGAGGGTTTTGATGGAGAAAAAGTTTAGCAATCTTTCGGTTAGGTTGAGGAAGTACAGGTGCAGAAGAATGTTGAGGAGTGTTTTCATTTTCTTGTTCTACTTCTTCAGGTGTAGGGATACGACGTCGAGGTGGCATACTGCAATTACAATTTAATGAGAAAAACATATGCAGTATGTATACAATCAATTTGAAAGGAATGCATGGTTTTTCCAATAACAAACCAAACTCAATAAAAATATTTTCTCATGTTTAAACAATAGGTTCAAGTAAGGAAGTAACAAAATGTTAATATCACAAGTTTCAAGTTTGCATGTCAAAGAAGAAACTTCTTCTAAGGAAGGCAAAATTTTATTTATCAAACAAAGTTTTGGTACATAGTAGCGCTCCCACTTATCTATTTTACACTATCTCATACTACATTCTATTTTACTACTTCCTTAACTATTTACATATGTACATTCGAGGGTCGAGACTTTGATCTCTAATTAGTTCTCTTTAGCTCTAGATTTCATACTCGAAGGATTAGCCGATTGCAATATTCTGTTTCATATTCCGTTCCCAGATTTCTCTTGTGGATTTAGACCTTTTTTAGTTATTAATCAAGTTCGTTTCCTTTTTATTATTCTCGCTTTCGTTTATTGATTTCATTTGTTTAGTTATTTATGCTTTCGGTTTCTTATTTTATTTACAATTTCCAAAGTTCTGTCCACATTTTTGTTGATTTCAAATTTCAAGTTATTTACTTTCTTTTGAATTCGCATCTCGTTTCCTTAGATAGGTATTGTGTTTACTCGTTGCTTTCTATTAGATTAGGTTTAATTTTCTTTTCTTATTTATATTCTTCGCCTAGTTATAGAATCTCCTACAAATCATTTTTATTGCTTTCAAGAACAAAGAATCGAATTGCCCTATTAAGTCTTCCTTGAGAATACGACTTGGGTTGGCTTATCATTGCTAGATGATCTCGTTTTAAATTGTGAGCGACTTGAAACAATTTTAGTTGAAATAAATTTTGGCGCCATTGTCGGGGAAGACTTTAGACGATTTAATTCATTTTTATTTTTCTTTTATATATATTTTTTATTTTATTTTATTTATTATGTTTACCTCTTTCTTCTATATTGTGGTACGCGGAACTTTTTTGTTGAGTGTTGTGTATGCAAGGTCGCCTAAGTGCTAGAAAGCCGTTAACGCCCTTCATCGACAACATAAACCGGAAGTGTGCGATCCTAGCCACCGTAGAAGAAGACATTGAGCACATTGATGAATTTTCTCTATCGCATTTATTCAAAGAGATGGCCAATGAGAATGCGGACGAGAGACCGCGCTATATGGGTGACTTCACTAGGCCCAAGTTCGGCGTCACTGCTACTTCAGCCATTGTTCTCACTACCGCAGTCCGAAACTATGAATTGAAGCCACACCACCAATCATTGTTCCCGACATACCATGGGCTCCCGAGTGAAGACGCCGTGACGTTCATCCGAGAATATTGCACGGTGGTGCAAACTTTCCAGCTTCACTCACTGATTGAGGATCAACTCAAGTTGAAGTGTTTCTCTTACACATTGAAAGATAGGGCCAAATCTTGGTTCTTATCTCTTCAACCCGGATCACTCACTACATGAGAATCAGTTTGTGAGAGGTTCATGTTGAAGTACTATCCGCTTCATAAAACTCAAGCGGTACGTACTAAGATAATGAACTTCGCGCAAGCCCACGAAGAGCCATTCCATGAGGCGTGGGAGAGATTACAAGAGCTACTTCAGCAGTACCCTCACCATCAGATGGCACCGGAGAAGCTATGTCAATTCTTTTATGATGGCCTGCTCCAGACTACTCAATTCATGGTGGACAATTTGGCAGAAAGAAACATTGCAGTCAAGATGGCGGAGGAGATGAATGAAATCTTTGAGACACTAGCCGCAAATTCGCAGCAAAAATCCTCTCGACTGAGACCAATGGAGGCCAATGCATTGATCGTCACTCCTGATCTTAAGAAGCAAATGTCGGAGATGGTGCGGGAGCTACAAGAATTGTGACGACTTTAGCCACGTTGTGGAGGGATGTCCGCGAATGGGAGAGATGAACACCCGAATGACAAGTTGAGATTTATGCGGCACAAGAATTCACACCCCAGCCTCAACCTCAACAAAACTCAGGGTGGTGGAAACCCCAATTCCAAGGGCATGGAACACAAAATTTCCAAAACAGACGGCCACCGGCCCATAACTTTCACCCTCAGCATCAATAGCAACAGTTCTATCCACCGCAACCACAGTATTTTTCCCCACAACAACAATTCTATCCGCCACTAGTGAAACAACATCCACCTCAACCTGCTCCTTCCCAAAGATCATGTATTAAGGACAGCCTAGCCGCATTTATGTAAGAGAGCAAGAAGGCTCGAGAGACCCAAGACGCCACAATTAAGCACCTCGAGACGAATATAGGGTAGATTTTTGGCGCTATTAACCAGTTGCAGCAAAACCAACAGACGGGGAAAATTCCAACACAAGAACAGCAGCCCCATCAAGTGCTAGCAGTGTCCGTCCTAGCAAAGTGGTGAAAAAAAAGATGGAGATGCGGCTCAAAACCGAAGTTAACAAGGAGGAAGGACCACCACCTGAAGTGGAAAGAAAGCAGCCCGATGAGGAGCTTCACAAGGCGGTAAATATATATGTCTCGCCCATTCCTTATCCCAACAGGCTAAGGAATGTCAAAAGTGACCAACAGTTCGCGGATCTTTATAAGATGTTATCCAAAGTGACGGTGAACGTCCCACTCCTCAAAGTGATCAAGAATATCCCCTCTTGTGTCAAATTCTTCAAGGAGCTAATCTCGAAGAAGAAGAAACTCGACGATCAAGAGTTGATGACAGTCTCCGAAGTGGCGAGTACTATCATGCAGCAGCCCTTACCTCCTAAACGGCACGATCCATGTTGCTTCGTTATTGATATTACTTTAGGTAACGGTAAGGCAGCATCTGGTAACGGTAAGGAGCTGGAATTAATCTTATATCTTATTCTATTTTTAAACAATTAGGATTAGGTAAATTGAAACTCACTCGCATGTGCCTTCAATTAGCTGATCGATCTGTGAGACACCCTTGAGGAATAATCAAAGATGTTCTTGTTAAAATTGGTGGACTAATCGTTCCTGTTGATTTTGTTGTCCTTGAGATAGGAGATGTGCGTGAGGACAAAGTCGAGCATACACTACTCCTTGGAAGACCTTTTATGCCTACCACGAATACTATTATTGATGTCAAAAATAGTACCATTAAAATGTCTATCCTTGGTGAGGAAGTATCTTTTTCTGCTCACCGAAATCACACCGCACATTCTGTCGATTTTATTGATACGTGCTATATTGATGTTACTAATCTTTTGGTTGAGAAACCTACGTTGCAGGATTTTCATTACAAAGTCATCGCTCAAAGGAAAATGTAATATCCCGCTAATTTCTAACTATAATTTTAAGTGTCCTAACTATTAAAGGACCTAGGTATGATGAAATAAGCATTTTAGGAAAAACCTAGACCCTATTAGGACCTACCATGTTAATTTGGCAGACCGGCAAAGCTTTTTAAATGGTTTATTTAAAAAATGAGTTTTTCATGCATAAGTCGAAAGTATTATACATATTATACTCCTTGCGTAGAATTTTTCAAAAGAAAAGTATTGGCACTGAGTTTGCCCAAAAAGGAGTTCATATGCAGTCGCTACATATTTTTAAAGTTAAGGTATGTCATTCAAAAAATGAGCTTTTTCATGCATGATTGAAAGTATAGCAATTTATAGTCATTCTGTAGAGGTTTTTAAATGAAATATATTAACATTAAGTTTGCTCGAAAAGGAGAACGTATGTAGAAATTACGAATTTTCAAGTTTTAAACATTTAATAATAATATAATAATATAATATAATTTAAAAAAAATGATTTTTCTTCTATAAATAGGGGGAGGAGTCGACTTCCTCCCCTGTAATGTCCCGCTATTTTACTAGTAGTTATTATGTATTGAAAATCTACTCGAGAAAATTTCGTTATAAAATTCTAAAATATCGATTAGCTAATCGATATTAGTAGCTCTTGTTTATGTATCTTATAATTAAAAGAGCCATGATAGATATTATGTGAGTTCATTTTTATATAATAGGGTTATTCATAAAGACGACACTAATTAATTCTTGAGGCATTCTCGATAATTAATTCGATTAATAACTATATATTAATTAGAACTTATGTAGTGACAAATTAATAAAGATTATTGTTTGCAAAACAAAGATTATTATTTAAAAACTTGATTATATCTCAATTAGATAATAATTATATATCTACCTCTAGAAGTTTATATATATAACTACTTAAGAATATCTTAAATACTTAATTACCAAGGAGAACTATATATTATCTTGTCTTGATTAAACGGGTATATAAATGAGGATTATTTATTTAGATAAAATAAAGATAAATAATAAACAATACCTAAATATGTATGTATACATATATATATATATATATGGTATGAGTCCTGCACACTCTATATATTTAACACCCGTAAAGAAGGGTGTTGATGTGTCACATAATACAATAAAATATCTATCCTACACAATTAATAAATAGACAAGCAACCTATAGAGATACATTGGATGGTTGGAAGAAGATAAAGGGAAAACAAATCTGCCAATGTAGATTTTTACAAGATTTTGCATATATACACATATCTGAAAATTAAATCTCTACCATTGATTTTATAATAGGACTAAAAGACTATAAAAATAAAGAAGGAGTTGCTACAGTGTTTCTCTACGGAAAAAGCAGCAAAAGAAACATACTCTCTCCACCTTGCTCCAACCTGCAGTAAGAATAAAGAATAGTCAAGCCCCAAAAGTCAAATAATGCATATGTGTACAATAGTAATCTATTAGAAATTGTATGCATAGACTTGAAACTATAGCTGGTGTTAGTTATTCAAGATATATTGTTATCTGTAATGTTGACCTAACATGTGTATTTTTGTGTTCTTCACAGGAATGTTGACTTAGCTTCTGACGCAACATAACAACTGGTGTTGACTCAGCGTCCAACTCGACAGCCACGTGGAAGGGTGACTTGGCATTCTTGAAAGATGCACGAAGACTTGAAAGATGCACGGGGCCTAGAGGAAAGACCAAGTCTTACCAGGCAGTTGAGAGTTTCATGCTAAGTGGAATTTTGTTGCACAAATCTCGAAGTCAACAACAGATTGAAGTAGTTCCACAATTCCAGGCAGATTTGCGGAGCACAACAACTGAACTGCGAAAATTGTGGAGACATGGGCCGAACAGTTGCTATACTTATGGAGTCAAGCCCATGTAGTCTATCTATAAATACTAAGATCATTCATTCAGTAGATAGAGGTTAGATAGACGATCTTTTGTAGATTAAGTTCGTAGTTTTAATTCTGTATGCTCTTAGTTCCTAAGAACATACATTTAGTATTTCAGTATTAGTGTTGATGTTATTGTTGTGCGCAACATTGTAATAGCTCAACATTTGTTTTGATTATTCTTTTTGGCCGTAAGGCTTCCTTGTAGGTTATTGATTTATAACCTACTCAAAAATTATCTCGTGTCTCCTACTTTAACTTCCGCATATATTCACTTAGAGTAGGTCGATACACTTTCAAATGGTATCAGAGCGATCACTCGACACACTGAGTGTGGTCCTGACAGTATCACGACTCTAACACATCAATGGATCCAAACAATGTGGGAGTATTTCGGCCTCCTGTCCTGGATGGCTCGAATTACTCGTACTGAAAGACACGTACCCGCTCATACATCAAGTCGTTAGATAGAAGAGCGTGGATCTCTGTGGAAAATGGTTGGTCACCACCAAAACAAACTGACGAAGAAGGTGATGTGGTCCCAATACCACAAAGCGCATGGTCACGTGATCAAGTTGAGGCTGCTACGCTTGATGATCGCGCACTCAATGCAATTTTCTCGGCAGTTGACATTAACATGTTCAAGCTGGTCATGAATTGTACAATGCCATGAATGTAGAGGTTTCAGACACTTTGCAAATTAGTGCGCCAACACACTTCGAAAAAGGGGTAAGTCCTATTGGGTGTCCTGGAATGATGATGAGCACGAGTTCTTTGAAGACCTTGATGAGAGATTGTTTGAGAACATAGCACTGCATGTGACAATGACACCTCAGGACAAATCAGGGCAAAACGCTGATGCTGAAACTTTCTCAGAAATGTATGATTCTAACTATTACTCTACATTGTTTTGTTTAAATGCCTCTGTTGATGATGCAGGAAGTGTTGAGGATGGCATAGACCTTACATATGGTGAAGAATGTGATGACAATGCTTTCACTATAATACAAGGATTAAAAAGGTTGTATGATGAGCTGTTGGGAAAATGGAAACAACAAGCACGATATCTGGTGACCTCAACAGCTGAAAAAACACGACTCAAGGAAGTCCAAGCAAAATAGGAGGTGTTCATCACACAACGTGACATAGAGCTCACGAAGGTGAAATCCCAACTTGAAGAGGTACAACTGACCATTCGCAAGTGGAATACTGGGACTTATTCGCTTCAAGAGATCATGGACAGTGCAAACCCAAGCAAAAGGGGCCTCGGATATGCTACACCAACTGTGTTCTGTCGTGGGTCCACATCGGCAGGAGAAACATCCAATACCAAACCAGATGTTGTGCTCACAGACCCACCTACACAGACAAAGCAAAACACCCCTCAAGCAGGAAAAGGTAAGAAAGGTAAGAGACGTAGAAGGAAATATATATGTCATTACTGTCATACTCTGTGCTGCCACAGCAACCCAAAATGATATGAGTAAAGAAAGTTGATCTAACATGTAATGTTGTGTACACAGCATTGAAAACTAACATTTCAGGTTCTTGGTACTTTGACAGCGGATGTTCACGTCACATGACAGGTAACAAAACATTGGGAGAACTGTCACAGCCCAATTTCTTAACCCTCTCTTAGTTAAGTAATTAGACTATGACTCGGGTAACTTAAAAAAAACTGGGAAATTAACAATAATCTCAAGGCAGGTTCGACACTTTAACTTCAAAAGCTTATAACTTTCTCATCTGAACTCCGAATTTAGATCCGAAAGAACCGTTAGAAAGGTATTGAAAAGATCTTTAAAATGGTACCAATTTTTCAGAATTTCGGACAGTTGGGATATGCAGAAAAAAGGTTTCAGAGGCTGCCCTGTTTTTAGCAAAAGCAAAACTCGCACAAAATGGAACATCGGGTAGAAAGGATATCGATTTCACAAAATTTTGGCAGCATTTCCGTTGTATATAGGGTAATACCGAACAAACATCAAACCCAACACCAGACATAATAAGTCATCAATTATATCACGAATGGCTAGGAACAACCAAAATCAACAGAAGATGATATATATACACGATATCAAGTTCAATAACAACATGTTGAACAAACCAGGTTTCCAAATATAATTAGCTCAAGGAAATGAGTAAGCAATTTCTATACATGACTAACATGTCAAAAGAAAATTTAGAGTTTTGGCAACATAATCTCAGGCAATTAAGTACACAATAACAAGCCAAGAAGGAAAATACGCCCGCATCAGCATCCCTCATCATCGTCATCTCCACTGCTCAACCTGCACATTTTAAAATTATATGCAGGGCATGAGTACTATGTGTACTCAGTGGGCACATTGCCGAAAACATTTTAAAACATTCTCTTATGACTTGCCAATGCTTTCTTTTAAAATAAACATATGCATGCTCATGTTGTATCTTGCTCAAATCATAAATTGTGTCTGCAGACAATTCATTCAAATATACCATATCTACGCACTCTTGTGTTGAAAGGTAGGCCTCCCCTTCAACACTATGACCGGCCAGTCCGCTCACCGGCTCACTGTCACGACCGCCCTTCGCTAAGGATAGCGAAGTCGGGGAAAACGTGACTAAAGGAGGGATTAAAGAAGCGGGGATAGAAAAGGGGTGGATAACTGATGGTAGAACTGAAGGATACTTCCGTAATATAGATGATTCATACATAGGATTTAAGTTTCGGATAACAACATATATGTCAACGGGTTCAACAGTGGTTTAGTACATATTCATAATAGAAAACCTTGACGTTTACAGCGGAATAGGATCAAACATAAAGTTTACATGTATGAGGACATGTAAACCCCCAAGAGTTCGTAATAGCAAAAGAGATTGACAAAGCCTTGTATAGCACCTCCTCCCATCATAGCTCAACCTGCACATTTAGAAATATATGCAGGGCTGAGTACAAAAGTACTCAGTAGACACATGCCGAAAACGCATACTTACAATATATATATGTCATGCCATGTTGAGTGAAAACGTAGGGGTTTTGTCTTTAAAGCGCCTACGTTCACTAAATTCTTTTGTGAAACCTAAAATTCGACTGATCAGTCTAAGTTCTTTAGTAATCTACCATATCTGTAACTTGTGTGTACCGGGAAGGTGGCCACCCTCCACGGACACTTGACCGGTCAACACTCGTCAACTCACAGTCACCTTGTGTACACTAGTTCGAGTGGGGTTGCTTACCCACTGGAACCCGAATTCGATTATAATTTAAGCAGATAGGTATCATACAAAGCATAAACATTTTATGGCAAACAATACTTGAAAATTTCAACTTCTGTTCAAAGATTTTTGAATAGAAATAACATCAATCCTAATAGGCACACTCATTTTATTTTGTATAAGAAAGCCTACCTCGTTGTATTTTTTTCTTGTCTTTGAAGTTTAACCTTTCCCGGTCTTCAACTTCCACTCCCATAGTAACCTTAAATAAATCTCGTAATAAGATACTCGGCTTTGAGTATAGGTTCTTTTCTTAATTATTCTTTAAGTGGAAATGAAATAACATTTCGTTAATTCGAGAATTAATCTTGTACCTTAGTTCTATTCGTTCCCGAATACTAAAAGAGAATGTATTTTCCTAGACATACTTAAATAATTCCTTTGGAATTATAATTATAATTTCTTAATTAATGATCATCCCTATTGATGTGATTAACCAAATTAATATTCTTTAATTTAGAATACCTTCCTCCAAGACTTTAGTTGGCTAATTTCATCACTTAAGGTATTATAAATTATTTTAAGTCCTTAAAATTTTATTTTATTAATCTCATAGCTTAATATAATTCTTATGAAATAAATGTTGGGCTTTGATATTTTAATTAATCATCCCCTAATATAGTCCATAAGATAATCACTTTTTAAATTTCATATTCCAATTAGACTAGCCCAACATATTTAATAATTGTGGCCCATTATCATTAATATTTTTGGCCCAGACAATTAAAATGTCCAACCCAATTTCCTAATTAAATTTGAGCCCAGAAATTCTCAGTTCTCGGCCCGTTTGTGAACTGAATAATCGGCCCATAATTTCCATTTCTCGGCCCAAGAAAACTCTCATGCTCGGCCTAAACAAATGAATTTACAGCCCATTACTCAATTTTGATCTAGGCCTTTTAGTTCTAGACTCATACCTTTTTAACCCTAGCTTAATCCCCAAACACTCCTTCCTCATCCCTTCTTCGCCTCACTCTCTATTTTCCACTTCCATTGCCTCCTTTTCTGTAAGTTTCCACTTCCATCGCTCCTTCCCTTGCTATGTTCCTCCCTCTCTCGGTCACTGCTTGCTTCCTGTCTCTTGGCATCAACGGGGTCGAGTTCACCGTCGCGTTCTCCTCCATCTCCTCTCCTCTCGGTAAGTCTTCGCACTTCTCCTTTCTGTCTCTCTTCATCCCACCCTCGACTCCTTTCTCCGTTATCTCCCTGGTTCTCTCTCTCAGTCTCTGCTCTCGTTTTTCTCCAGCTCTCGTTACCGACTCTCTCTTTCTCTGGATGCACAGCTGCTCCCGGTTGGAAGCTCACCGGAGCTTCACCTCCTTAATTTAGATAAGCTTCTCATTCCATTCTTATTCTTCTAATTTAGCTTTTAGATTTCTGCAATTTCTTATTCAAATTTTGACTAGAATTCGAACCCTAGTTTTAAATTTCAGTTTCTATTTATTTTCATATTTAAATTCTGCATGTTCCAATTCTCTGTAGGTTTTAGCAAAATTTTGTTTTTAGATTAAAGTTCTAATTGTTAAAATCGTGAAAGAGATTTCTGTCAAAATTTTCTCTAACTTAGTCTCTTCTGTCTCTTGTCTCTCTCGGTTGGGTGGCTGGTCGCTGGAGCTCCTCCCGGAACCCTGCTCCTTCTGCTTTCCTCGACGGGAAAGCTCGACAGCAGCTCGCTGTTTGCCGTCGCCCTTCAGGTAGACCTAGTCTCCCTCCTTTACTTCTTTTGCAGCTTGGATGTTTCTAATATGGGTTTTAGGTAGTTCTAAATTTTATTATTGTAACTTCTATGATTTGTGAGTTAATTTCAAAATCTGGATTTGCTTTTTAACCCATGCTTAGGTTCTTGGTTTAAATACCTAAACCTTTAAGCTTATGTCATGAATCTGGAAATATAATTATAGCTTTGTGTGAACTGGTGATTTCTAAGGCAGCTTGGAGTGTATGCAGATTTTCAACATCCTAAACTGAATATCTATGTTCATATCATGCTATATACTGTATGTGTTCTGAAATTAAGAGTACTAAAACTTGTAATCTATGTGATGTAATGTAATAACCCGTCGTTTAATCCTAAATAAATTTTCTAAGCTCAACAATTTCTCAGATTTCTCGTACTTGAATTAAATTTACGAAACCAAATTTGGATAATAGTTTGAGAATAACAAACACCTGTAGTAATTTAATAATTAATGACATCACTTAATCCGATTTCATTACGAGGAGGTCCATTGAGAGTGATTAATGCCTAATGGGATTAGTGCAAGTATTAGTATTAGATTAGTACAATTACTTGTTTGTAAAAATGAGAAGTAGGATTTATCAGATAATTATCGTTTAAAATAAGAAGTATAATTAATAGTGATTTATGTGATAGACGGTTATACATATAGGAAAATAAAGATGTACTATGATTATAAAAATATATGTAATATATATAGATTTAGAGTAGGACACACAGACTTCAACTAGGATATAATATGTATATAGACATACATAAAGCAGTCCACGTGTAATTACAATAGATAAATAGGCCAATGAACAGTAACCCGCAAATCAAAGCAAGCGTGCAAACGGTTTAGATTCCCCATAATCCCCATAATCAGATTCTAAGCAAGACATTAGCGTGTAACAACAGTAGTAAGTAAGCAGTCTGCCCCTACTAATCCTAGCTGCACAGTGACTCTTCAAGTTCCACCAATCACCATGACCTGCAAGTTTAATAGGTTAAGCAAGTACAGAAAGTTAGTAGAGAATGGAGGTTCAATCCTCTATATAAAGAGTAAAATTCTTAGACCCAAACCACACCCAAATATCACTCACACGAAGTGCTGCCGAATTGGAATCTGAAGAAGAATCGGGGAAGAGAAATAGAGACAGCTTTGAGGTAAGATTTAAAGCTACAGATTATGTTCAACAGATTTTTAGCATGAACTTAGAAGCTTAGACCATGAATATAGGAACTGGTTTTGAACTTAGAATGCTAAACTCTGAATTTAGGTGCTGTAGTTTTGAACATAGAGAGCATGTCACTTACATAGAAATAGAACACATCTAAGTCTTAGATGAATATTGATATGCGACGTATCCTAAATCTGCTTAATAAAAGAAGGAGAAATAAGAGAAATTACCTTGATTAAGGAAGGGGTAGTGCACGGCTGTTGCACCAGCCGTGAGCTCCCTCGAAGCAGCCTCGAACCGCCCCGAATCACTTTGAGCAAGCTCCGAATGGTCCCGAACCACTCCGAGCAACCTCGGACAGCTCCGAACTACTTCAGACGAGCTCCGAACTGCTTCGGACAGTTCCAAACTACCTCGAAACCACCCCGAGCCAACCGAACCCAACCTGAAAATATAGAACACTCATAAGACTCAAGTATTTCATGAAATTGACGAGCAAGGAAATCATTAGATCATAATCAAACTGAAAACCAAAAAAAAAAAAAAATAATATCTTGACTCCTAGCTAAAGTTTTAATTAATCGAAAGTAAGAGAAGAGAATTTAGATGCAATAAAAATAGGAGAGACAGAAAGTGAGAAGGGAGAGTGAAAGCAGAGGGTGAGTTGTGTTCTGGAGAGAGAGGGCGAGAGCAGATAGTAGAAGGCGAGAAGCAGATCGTGAGAACAGAAGGCGTGAAGCAGATAG
>JAPKLX010000253.1:253574-275221 GCA_026898415.1 Leonotis leonurus
GTGAGAACAGAAGGCGTGAAGCAGATAGTGAAACCAGAAGGCGAGAACAGATAGTGATGTTCACTATCTGTTGGTAAAAACAGATAGTGATGTTTACTATCTGTTGGTGAGAACAGATAGTGATGTTCACTATCTGTTGGTGAGAACAGATAGTGTAGTGATGTTCACTATCTGTTGGTGAGAACAGATAGTGGTGTTCACTATCTGTTGGTGAGAACAGATAGTGATGTTCACTATCTGTTGGTAAAAACAGATAGTGATGTTTACTATCTGTTGGTAAGAGCAGATAGTGATGTTCACTATCTGTTGGTGAGAACAGATAGTGATGTGGTGCATACTATCTGTTGGTGAAAACAGATAGTGACAAGCGGCGTGAACACTTTCTGTTGGTATGGAACAGATAGTGGAAGCGGGAGCAACTCGCTGCTGTCTTAGCGAAGAGCAGCTCGCTGCTGAGTGCTAGGGCAGATCGTATGATGGAAGCTACTACCTGTTAGAGACAGCGAGAGAAAGAGTGAAGGAGAGACAGCGAGAGGAAGGACAGCTCGCAGACGAGAGACAGCGAGAGAAGGGGATGGAAATTTTCTAAGTATGAATCTAGAGATAGTTAGGTATGGGCCAACTTAAAGTTACTGGGCTTCACGTAAATAATTTGGGCCAAGCCTAACTAGGAAAATAATGGACCAATTGATTTAAAGATTTGGGCTACTTAAATTAATCAAATGGGTTAAACCAATTTGTGTCGTGGATTAAATGAATCATGTAGACGGATTACGAATAATTCTATTAGATGGAATTTATCTATTTAATTAGACCAAGCCCAAGAAGTAGAATATTAATTAATTTAGATAATTAATTTATAATTGGTTCACTAGAATGTAATCTTCAGAATTGATTTAATTGTGAGTCATACTACGAGATATGTATTAGCTCAGTTATCTTAACCTATGAAAGACTTATAGATATTTTGACTTAAGAATCAATATATTAAATTTGAGATATATTAGTAGGACCTAATGTATCAATTAGAATTTAATCATAAGAAATGATTAAATTATAAACCATGCCTATGATAGCAGTTAAATAATTAATTGCTTCAAGTTAAGAAGCAAGATATCAAATTAGGAATGTCTTTAGCTATATTACCCAATATCTATTTATTCGGGTATAGTAAATCCTCGAGCTATACCGTGACTTAGAAATCATCGAATGACTTATCTAGAAATACAGCTCCTAGACTCATGTACTAGTCGATCCTTAAGGATCGAGACCAAACCCTTATAAAAACCAAGGATAGTAATTCCTTGCACGTAGAATTTATTTGATATACTCGAGTAATATATCTCACCTGAGATTCATATGAAAGGTTTCGACGAGAGGTCGGATCCGCATCACGAGAACAAGGCAAACACCAATCAAGACCATTCAAGTAGGCTTGCTTATACAACTAAAATTATGTGTGTTGTATCAGTTTATGTTTCATTTCAAAAAGCATTTGAACTGAAAATATGTTTCAAGTATTGTCTGCCATAAAGTGTTATGATTTTCGTATGATACCTATCTGCTCAGTGAAGTTAAAAGAATCGAATTCGGGTCCCGGTTGGATAGCTATCCTACTAGGACTAGTGTACACAAGGTAACCGTGAGTCATCGAGCGGGTTGGCCGGTTAAAGTGACCGTGAGTCATCGAGCGGGTTGGCCGGTCAAGGTGTTCGTGGAAGGTGGCCACCTTCCCGACACAAAGAAGAAGAAGTTACAGATATGGTAGATTACTAAAGAACTTAGATCATGATCGAACTTTAAGATTTCACAAAAGGATTTTAGTGAACATAGGTTCTTTAGAGACAAAATCCCTATGATTCACTTACAATGGCATGACAATTATATTTGTATGTGTGCGATTTTGGCATGTGTCTACTGAGTACAATTTGTACTCAGTCCTGCATATATTTATAAATGTGCAGGTTGAGCGATGATGAAGGAGGAGTGCTACGTTCGGGCTTTTTGTCGATCTCTTATTAATTGACTCTTGGGGGTTCTACATGTCTTCACACATGTAGAGCTTTTAGCGATCCGAGTAACTTTCCGCTGCCAGTATGAGGTTTTTGTGTAATAAACCTAAAGACTCAAATTTCCTTCATGATAAGTTCTTATGTATTGAGCATAAGACTCAAGTCCCTTCTTGCTATTCATATATGATGAATTATTCGCCCAGTTATGAGATTGATGTTCAGTTTAGTCTATGTTCCATTGCCCCATCTCTATACCGGTTTCTTTAATCCCTTCCCAAGTCACGGTTTCCCCCGACTTCGCTATCCATAGCGGAGGGCGGGCGTGACATGTAATCTGAAATGGTAATGTAGAAATAAAGCATAGAAATGTTCCTCATTTGAATACAGCTTCTATCTCCAAGTTTTAAGTCTCTGTTGTTCTCCTTTTATTAGTGTGATTTCTGAAGTTCTAAAAACATATCTAAAGTTTCCAAAAATCTGAGATATAAGTTGGGTTGGGGTTCTGGTGTGTTTGTCGGAGATGTAAGCTTTGAGAGGTGTGTTTCTTGATTGCTATGTGAGATGGTTCTTCTAATTATAGAAGATCTCAGTAAGGGTTTGACCTAGTATCTTAAACTAAAATCTGGAAATGTATTCATACTTTGTTAGATGCAATTCCTGACTATTGATTTGTAGAGTAGTTAGTCCTCATTATTTACTTTCTGTGATATTCTCCTAATGTACTGGTGTGAAGCTTTGAATTAGGAGTGTTAGAATCTTTTTGTCTATATGATGAATCTGAGACTTAAGTCAGAATTATAGCAAGATAGAACATATACATAGTACATTCCAGATTTGAATATAAGTTCTAAGTTCCAAGTTAATCTCTGACTTGTCTTGTGTATTGAACATTTTGATTTTAGTTTAGTAGGGAGGCTGTTTATGCTTTAAGTGAGCTTGGTTTCTGGTTACTACTCTTTACAGGAAACATGTTTATCTCATATAATAACATAGGTTATTTACTACTATAGAATAATTTGAGGCTATAGAGATTGGTTAAATGTTCATTACCTTAGTGAAGTTCTTTCTGAGATGAAAACCGAGCAGCACTCCCTCAGGTTCTGTAATGTTTTAAGGGTATATTTCTGGGTGCTTTTAAGTCAAGAGAGTAGTCCTTATATAGTGTAGAAGATGAGTCTTAATAGGGTTTATGACCCTTAGATTAAAGTGTGAGTTTTCCAGCATATCTCAACCCTTGATCTTGATGTTTTGACTGCACTACCTATGCCTTTACTTTGCTTGTGCAGGCTCCTAAAAATCTTGGCAGTCCTGTACTGCTCCAGTTTGTTTACTCCCCTTAAATCCTATTGGTTTGACTTGGCAGTTGCTTTTGCAGGTTCTTGGTTGTGAGGAGATGTAGAAGTGCAGTTTTCTGCCCTTCTTCCCAACTTGCAGCCGTCCAAATCTCTTTTCTAGATTTGGAGTCCTTTATTATTACTTTTTTGACTTTTACTAACTTTATAATATAGTTTAATTGTATAATATCACCATCCTAGATCTTTGATTGCTCTTTACTCAATCTATGGCAGCTTTGTCACTTCTTGAGATACCTTTTGTATTGTCTTTTACATTTTTGGGGATTCAATAAATGATTACATGTATTTAGTTTGTATTAGTTATCAACTTATTTACTTTGTAAGAAAATCTCACTTTGTAAGATTTGATGAGACATTAATCTATCTCCTCTCTTCATTATAAACGTGTAGTAGGCTCCATGGGATTTCCCATATTTATTTCATTTCTTGTTTATTTATTCCATATCATCTATACATATATATATATATATTATTCAACATCATATCTTACACTTTCATTACGATTATTTAAAACTTTTAAGAGAGTAATTATACAATCATATCTAAATATTTTAGCATATTGTGTTTTAACTTTACTTGATGGATATCACTTCTCTAAATTCTTTAAGGTATCAAAATAATAATCATAAGAATAATAATAATAATAAAATTTCCTTTAGGATAATATTTGATACTAGTTCTTAATAATAATTAACAAAGATTTAATCCCATATTAAATCTCATTCATAATTTAAAATTGGAATTATTCCAATTTAGATACTATGAGAATAATTATTTCAACGTTCATATTCACGAAATTTTAATTAGTCACGAATTTTCTAATACGAGATAGCTCTAAACATAGCGGGGCATTACACTCACGGTCACATATGTGTACACAAACCCTTACTGGCAGCTCGTCCAGCATAGGACCGACGCCGTAATTCTCTCGTAGATAGGTAACATGCATAATATGCTTAAAACAAGCAAGTCACATCTTTCAAATAACATGCATAATCAAATCTTGTATAATAGCATGCATATTTTAAAAAGAAATTGCCCACCTGAATGACTTATTCTATATAAGTCAAAGGTTAGTCTTCTTCTTTCTTTGGTTCCGTCCCTCTTCTTTCTACTCCACTTGCACCTTAAATATATAAATTTGGAGTACATTAGAAAGATATTACTCCACTATTTCTCAATTATACTTACTTACTTAAATATAATCCCTTGTCTCAATTTGGATTACTAAGGTTTTATTTTCTTTCGGGTCATTGCATCCTTAACCGATTTAATTATTTATAATCTTATAAATATACATAATTATAATACTTCCTTCTTTACATACTAAACTAACATGTCACGCCCGCTTCCTACTAATTCTAGTAAAGCCGGGAACATGACCAACGAAATGAATAATTGACAAGAGAAGAAGGTAATCATTCATTTCATAACATAAAATAAGGACCCAACCCGTAAAATCGGGAGGTCAGAGTCACAAGCTCGTTACATTTCATAACAGAATACAGAGTTTAGTCTCGGGTCTACTACATAAAGTCTAGCAGCGGAACTTTCAGGATCGCATAACGAAATCCTACGTGTATGAAGACACGCAGAACCCCCAAGAGTCAGCTACTATGGAGTCCGACAAAAGCACGACAAGCACCCACGCCTTCTTCATTCTTATCCTGCACGTTTAGAAATACATGCAGGGCTGAGTACAAATTGTACTCAGTAGACACGTGCCGAAATCGCACACATACATATATAACTGTCAAGCCATTCAAGTGAAACATAGGGATTTTGTCTCTAAAGCACCTATGTTCACAAAATCATTTCTTGAGAAAGTTCTAATTGACTGCAGTCCTAGTTCTTTGTATTCAACCATATCTGAAGTTCTATGTGTCGGGGAAGTGGCCACTTCCCACAGACACTTGACCGGTCAACATCTAGATGACTCACGGTCCTTTGTGTACACTAGTTCGAGTGGAGACGCTAACCCACTGGAACCCGAATTCGATTATCATATAACAGATAGGTATCATACATAAATCGAAAACATTTATGGCAAGACAGTGCTTTTGAAAACATCTCATTTCATTTGAAAGCATACACACATATATTTTCATAGGGTAAGAAAAGCCTACTTGAATGGTCTTGATTGGTGTTTGCCTTGTTCTCGTGATGCGGATCCGACCTCTCGTCGAAACCTTTAACATGAATCTCGAGTGAGATACATACTTGAGTATATCAAATAAATTCTAAGCTCAAGGAATCATTATCCTTGGTTATCATGCGTGATTAGTCTCGGTCCTTAAACTCGACTAGTACACGAGTTTAGGAGTCGTATTTCTAGATAGTCGTATAATGATTTCTAAGTCACTGCATAGTTCGAGGATTTACTATACCCAATTAAATAGTTATTGGGTATATAACCTAAGATATTTCTAATTTAATATCTCAATTCTTAACTCGAGGCTAATGATTCTTAATTGAGCAATTTATTCATTCAATCGCCACCATAAGCATAATTTATAATTAAATCAATTCTTAAGATTACATTCTAGTGAACCAATTATAATGTAATTATCTAAGTTAATAAATATTCTACTTCCTGGGCTTGGTCTAAATAAATAGATAAATTCCATCTAATAGAATTACTCATAATCCGTCTACATAATTCGTTTAATCCACGACATAAAATGGTTTAACCCATTTGATTAATTTAAGTAGCCCAAATCTCTAAATCAATTGGTTCATTATTTACCTAATTAGACTTGGCCCAAATTATTTAACGTGAAGCCCAGTAACTATCAAGTTGGCCCATACCTAACTATCTCTAGATTCATACTTAGACAGAATTTCTACCTCCTTCTCTCACTGTTCTTCCTCTTATTATTTCTCTTATTGGTTCTCTCGCACAGCTAGCTGCTTCCTCTCGCTGCAGCTGGCTGTCCTTCCTTTTTAAAATGAATACCACTTGCTATCGAGCTGCCTCCCACAGATAGTACTCTTTTATCATCTACTATCTGTTCAATCAACAGATGGTAAAATTTTACCAACCACTATCTGCTTAACAGCAGTTAGTCGATCTGCTTATCAGCAATCGATCTGTGATCGATCTGCTCTGCTTAACAGCAGATAGTCGATCTGCTCCAGCTCCTTGCAGCAGCGGGCTGCCCCCGCTAAAACTCGGCAGCTTGATTGCCCTCCAACAACGAGTTGCCTCGCTGTCTTTCTAACAGCGAGCTGTCCCTCTCGCTGTCTGTTTCCTCTAACAGCGAGCTGTCTCTCTCGCTCGATCTGTTACGCTATCTTCTATCTGCTATCTGTTTCTCTTTGTTGTCTACTATCTGTTCCTGGTTTCCACCCTGTTTTCTACTTTTCACTATCTGTTGTCTACTATCTGTTTATCTATCTGCTTTTACTCTGTCTTCCACTCTCTGTTTTTACTATCTGTTCTTCACAATTTCTCGTCTTTAAGGTATAATTTCCTCTTTTCTTATTTTCGATGTTTGTTTCATTTTCTATTTTACTTAGTTATAGAACATTTTAGGATTTTAATAATTCCATCCCTTCTCAATTTCATGAATTATTGGAGTCTTATAAATGTTCATGTTTTCAGATTGGTCTCGGTTGGTGCGAGGTATATTTGGATTGGTTCGAGGTGGTTTGGAGCTGCTCAAGACTGGTTGAGTGGTAAGTGAAGCTGTCCTTCTAGACAGCAGCTAGCTGTCTTCTCGATCTCGATCTGTTCCCTCGGAAATCCATTCTTCTCCAAATAAGTTTCTTTTTGTTCGAGTTGCATTCGTTTTATTGACTTGGGTGTTGTATGTGTTCTATGAGAAATCTTAGTTTCATATTAGGCATTGAACTAAATTTTAGCAGTATGTTTTTCTTTTCCTAAGCCCATGCTATGCTTATCATAGTTCAGGCTCGCAGCACCTAAGTTTAAAGCTGAATGTCTAAGTTCAAGATCAGTTCCTAAGTTCAAAAATCTATGCATGCTAAGTTCAATCTAGAGTCTGTTTTTCACGTGCAATACATATTCCTAAATTACATTTTAAGAGACATGATCATAGATGTTAGAGCTTTAAGTTCTTACCTCAAAGTTGTCTCAATTTCTCCTTCGCGCAACACTACTGCTGCTACTTCCCTTCTCCTGGTTCTCTTCGAGCTCTAAATTCGGCAGCGTTTTGGTATGGTGATAATTGGGTGTGGGTTGAGTTAAAATTCTTCCCCCTTATATAGAAGACTGAAACCTTCATTCTCGATTAAGCTAATGCGGTTGCTTAATCCTTTGGATTTTGCAGGTATGGTGATTGGGTGAAGCTGGAGTGTCGCTGGTGTGGCTAGGAGCAGTAGGGGTGGCAGGCTATTTAGTAGGTTTATTCCCCTATAATCACACGCTAATACCTTGCTTATAGGATTTTCCTTCACAATACCCGAGTCAGTTGCACGCTTACTTGATTTATGGGTTACTAATCATTGGCTTATTTCTATCATTACATCGGTACTAGCTATTTGTATTTATTTCTCACGTATATACACGTATACCACATATGCTAGTGTGTTATTCTAATAATCATTCCACCCTACATATTACATATATCTATATATGTATAGCACACCCTTAATAGTCTATTTCCTTTATGCAAAGCCGCATATTACACTGTAATCACCAAATATACTTCCTCTTGCAAGAAGCAATTATTTGTACTAATTAAATGCTAATATCGGCACCTATCATCTTAGACATTAATCGCCCTCAATGATCATCCTTGTAAATGTAATCAATCTAAGTGATGACATTACGTTTAAATTACTGAAATCGTTCGTTATTCACAATTTATTTTCAAATCTGGTCTCATAATTTCAATCCGAACACGAGAAATTTGAGAACTTTAGAAATTTATTTAGGGTTAACGGACGGGATATTACATAACAATTTCTAACTTTCACATTCGTGGCTATTTAAATCCAATAAGTTCGCATTAGCCATCATATTCCTCCCTTATCTCAAATATCACATTAGATCAAACAATTAAATGCTCTATATATATTTTTTTATCATCCCCTTCTCCATGCAAATTTTGAATCTTAATGAAATGATGCTTCTATCTTTAATCTCTTGATTTATCTATGCTTACTACTACCTAATAATCTCTAATGCATCATCATTTAGGCAAAATAATATCAACATATATGTAAACTATGAAACTTCATTAGCTACTAGATTTTTGAAAATCCATTTCTAGTGCTTGAAAAAATTCTCTATAAATTATTCTAGACATTATTCATACCATTGAACTCAAATATGATCTCAATTTAAACAAATAAAATCAAAATCTTATAGGACACATAACATGAAATTTTCGGTCCTTATGAAAAATTTAGGAAGTTTGGATTTTGCTCTAATTTCTTATTCTAATCATGCTTATTGATGTCTAATGATACTTATCCATGCTCAAATCAAGCAAATTCATACAAATTCTAATAATTCAAATTAGGGTTTATGTAGGAGATTAACGGAAATCCAATTATCCATCATCTCTTGAAATTCTTTCCAAAATCTTACTTAGAGCATGAAATTCTATCTATTTACTACAACATATTTGAAAATTAACACCATATTTTATAGGCTATGGAACACAAATTATCATGGATGAAAAGATAAACTTCCATCAATTTTCTACAAACTAAAGATGTAAAGATGGTAATTATTTACCTCAAAGATGATTTCTTCTTGAAATTTGGCACAAACTTAGCTTAATATTTTGATTATTGGAGGAGAAAATTTTTGGTTATGGTGGTGATGAAGTGGGCGACAACTTTGGAGGATGAATAAGGTGGATGATGATAATGAATAGTTGTATAATCTTTCTTATAAGTTAAGTAAGATATTTTCTAGTTATTTAATAATTAAATCATTATCTACATTTCTCTAGAGCATTCTAGAAACGTCCCGATTCTTCATTTTTCGGAATTCGAGATATTAATACTGGATGATTCATCTCGATATCTAGAATTCACTGGTTCAGACCGTTCGTAATTTGGAGTTCATTTGAATAACTTATTCAAATTTTAAAATACCGAATAAATCTAATTGAATAAATTCTTTCTAAAATGATATTTTTTTAGTAAAATCTTCATAATAATCTCTTCTATATATATATATTATAAAATCGGGCATAAATTGTAGGTATTACTACAATTGTCGAATTCTCAAATTGAATTCTAACCGAAAACTTATTTAATTATTGCCGAAATTACAATAATAAATTTTTATTCTCTATTTTATCTGTTTACTAGCTTAATGAAATTTCTATTTCCATTTTTCTGTATTATCTAATAGATAAAAATTTTCTCTTCTGAGGGGTATGCTTCGTCTGACTTTATTCTGCTTCAACCCCTTTCTTTTATTGCTAATATGGAATTAATAAATTCCATTTTCTTTCTTAACTAAATAATTAAAATTCTTTCTTTTCAATTATAGAATAAAGCTTTCATGCTCTTCTTAATCTCATAAATATGATCTCTTAAGGATGAAATGCCCTAATTAAGGTTTAATTATACATTAATTACAGCTACAGTATTTCGGGGTACTACAGAGGTACACTTAATGTTCCTGGTTTGCCTGCTTTAACAAATGTGTATCATGTGCAAGGACTTATGGCAAACTTGATTATCATAAGTCAATTGTGCGATGGTAACATGCTTGTAAAATTCACTAAAGAAGCATGTGAAGTTTACAATAATAGAAACTTGTGTATCATGACAGGTCAAAGGTCATTAGACAATTGTTACATGACTGATAACCTAAAATGCAACAAGGCTCAAGTTGATGATGCTATACTCTGGCATAAACGATTAGGTCATACTAACTTTCGAAACCTTGGCAAGTTAATCAAGATGGATGCAGTTAGAGGTCTACCCAAACTTGGGAAGGCAGACCAGATTGTCTGCGGAGACTGTCAAAGAGGAAAATAATTGCATGCGTCACACCCTGGTCTACAGCACCATGAGCAACATTTTGGAACCAACCGATGCTTTGAACTTCTGCATATGGATCTTGTAGGACCCATGGAAGTTGAAAGCATTGGTGGTAAAAGGTATGTATTAGTTGTGGTAGATGATTTTTCCAGATTCACATGGACCTATTTTTTATGTGAAAAATCTGAAATATTTAAGATGTTTAGAAATATGTTTGCTCGTGTTGCTAATGTATTTGATGCTAGAATATCTCGTATAAGATCTGACCATGGCCGTGAGTTTGAGAACTCACAATTTACAAGTTTCTGCAATGAAAAGGGAGTGTGTCAGGAGTTTACAGCACCAAAAACTCCACAGCAGAATGGGGTGGTCGAACGCAAGAATAGGACCTTGATTGAGATGGCAAGGGTTATGCTGAGCTCAAAACAAATAGCGAAACGCTTTTGGGCTGAGGCAGTAAACACTGATGTTACATCAACAATCGGGTCAACATTCGACCAGGCTCATTCAAAACACCGTATGAGCTACTTAAGGGAAGAAAACCTAACCTAAAGCATTTTCGCGTTTTCGGGTGTGTATGTTTTATCCTAAATGATCGTGAGTATCTAATAAAGTTTAATGACAAGAGCGACAAAGGTGTATTCGTTGGTTACTCAACAAACAGCGTAGCGTATAGGTTATTTAACCTTCGCATTAAGACAATACAAGAATCTATTAATGTTGTCTTTGATGACGCAGGTGATGTGAACAAGGAGGTGGAAGCAGAAGACAACGTATATCAAGGGGGAGATGTTTTACCTCCTGTCGAAGCCCAATCGGTTCCACCTATCACAACTTCCAGAAGTGATGAGGAAAATAGTGCTACACAACAAGAACCAGAAGACGAACTAGATGAGGTTCAAGAGGTTACTCACCGCAGAGAACCTCCGGAAAGAGTTAGAGAAAACCATCCACTATCTCAAGTCATAAGAAATGTTGAGGACGGTGTTCAGACCAGACGTAAACAGCTGATTAACTATAGAGACATGGCATGTTTGTACTCTGTGTGCTCTACAATTGAAGGCGTAACATGTTTTGTCTCTAAGTTTGAACAAAAAAATGTCAAGGAAGCACTGACTGATGAGTTCTGGATAAATGCTATGCATGAAGAACTAAATCAGTTTGTGCGTAGTGATGTTTGGTACCTTGTTCCCAGACCAGCCAACAGAAATGTTATTGGCACAAAGTGGATCTTCAAGAAGGGATAAATAATGCGAAACAAAGCACGATTGGTGGCTCAAGGGTATACTCAAGTCGTAGGGGTTGACTTTGATGACATATTTGCCCAAATAGCAAGACTTGAGTCCATTCGGCTGTTGCTTGCTGTTGCATGCCATCTCAACATCAATCTATACCAGATGGATGTGAAGGCAGCGTTTCTCAACGGTGAACTCAAAGAAGAAGTCTATGTTGAACAACCCAAAGGATTTGAGGACCCTCACAAGCCTGACTATGTCTTTCGACTGAAGAAAGCACTACACGGTCTCAAACAAGCACCACGTGCTTGGTATGAACATTTCACAAACTTTCTTCTCAAATACGGGTTTGTAAGAGGTGCGGTTGACCGAACATTGTTTATCAAAAGGGAAGATCAACACATTCTTATTACTCAAATCTATGTTGATGACATGATTGTTGGTTCCACTTCACGTAACATGCTTAATGATTTTTCAGGTGCAATGTCTACAAAATTCGAGATGAGCATGGTGGGAGAACTCACATACTTTCTTGGACTTCAAGTAAAACAAGGACAAGATGACATCTTCATATCTCAAAACAAGTATGCCAAAGAGATGATAAAGCGTTTTAACCTTGAAGGAGCCAAACACATGAAGACCCCCATGGGCTCTACGGAAAAGTTGACTAAAGATGATGATGGAGAGGATGTTGACCCAACACTCTACAGATCAATGATAGGGAGTCTGCTGTACCTAACAGCCACTCGCCCAGATCTGATGTTTAGTGTATGTGTATGTGCCAGGTATCAAGCTAAACCCAAGGTATCCCATATTAAAGCTGTTAAAAGAATCATTAGGTATGTTGCTGGAACATTAGATTTAAGAATCTTTTTTTCTAAACACATGAATATGAGCTTGATAGGGTTTAGTGATTATGATTGGGCTGGAGATGTGGATGATAGGAAGAGTACAAGTGGAGGATGTTTCTATCTAGGTAACAATGTTGTGTCATGGCACAGTCGTAAGCAAAACTGTGTTTCCTTATCCACTGCTGAGTCTGAGTATGTTGCAGCAGGCAGCTGTTGCACACAACTACTGTGGCTTAAACAAATGCTTAGTGATTATGGCCTAGAAAACAATGACCTAGTTGTGTACTGTGACAATATGAGTGCTATAAACATTTCCAAAAAATTCTGTTCAACACTCAAGGACAAAGCACATTGACATAAGACACCATTTCATTAGAGATTTAGTGGAACAAGAGGTGATCAAGCTTGAGTATGTGAAAACGGAAAATCAAGTTGCTGATATTTTTACAAAACCCTTGGATCATGAGAGATTCGTATACTTACGAAAGTCTCTTGGTCTTTGTTTTTGTCATTAATAAAGTGTGTTGTGCTACACCCATATTCATATCATTGTTATCTATATCAAAGGGTGTAGCTTGTGTGTCTAACTTGCTAGTATAACATCTGAGTCAAACATGATCTGTCTACGGACGCCTGGTGTTCTTTTATATATATGTTTTTATGTACTGGTGTGGTAAACAATCCAAGTAGTTTGGGGGGCACGGCGTTCGCTTCGATGATGATACCTTACAAAAGGATTGCAACTGCGACTGCTTTCGAGGGTGAGAGGCTAGGGGCACGGCGTTCGCTGCGACGATGCACTCTACGCTCACTAACCCTTGAATTCTTATAGTTCTGCACCTATTTTCTCTATATGAACCAGGTGAATGTTGCAGAGATGTTGACACAACAAAGCAAGTTAGACTGGTTTATCAAAATGTTGTTTTCTAAAAATGTTTCTCTCAACATCGACCATTTGTGTTCTCTGTAACACATACTCTAGCAATTGACCTCCTCATCGCTTATTTCTCTAGTTTGATAGTGGGTTATAATTGTCAGGTAGCGTGTTCTTGGGGTCTGTCAGGGTGGAAGTGAAACGCCATAACTCCTTTTGAGTTGAACCGTCGCCAGACTGTTCCCCATCATTGCTTTTTTCTCTGTCACACGAAACCCTAGAAACCACCCTCTCTTTCTCTCTCTCCCAAATCTGCTCGTATCCCTAGACTGATACGGTTTCTCAAATTAGAGTTAAAACAAAAACACCAGTCTTCATTTCATCCTCATCCAAAAACACTCCATTTTTCTCTCCCACTGTTATTCTCCCAAAATTCTCCTGCGATGGCTACTCCTCCAACTCCCGACGTAACCGCCCTTCTCCAAGCTCTTCTCGCCGCAAACCCTAACCTTCTCCAGGCCCTCCAACCAGCTCCGGCACTACCCGCGGTCGAGACTCCACCCTCTGCAGTGACGACTCCACCTGTTGTCGTGGTGGAGACTCCGTCCATCCAAGTTTCTACCGCACCCTCGCCGGTTGTAGAAACCACTGTTACTCCCATCATTCCACCCATGGCCGAACCAACTGTGGTTCCGGCTGTTGAAGAATCTGGCCCTCCGGTTACCACTGTTGTCCAAGTTGAGCCTGTACCAGCATCTCCACAATCCCGGTCGTCATCTCCGCCAGTAGTTCCACCTCGGAAACCAGCAACCCGGGGTTCTAGAATGTCCACACACACAAGTCTTTCCAAGAAATCAAAGATTTCGATTCCCGCTGTCGTTGTCCCATACAATAGTGAGGATGAAGTATCTTCTGCTCCGAAGCATCCTCAACTCACCGCTCCTGTCGACGTCAAACTCGAGCCCACTTCCTCCACTGCCACAATAGCGAAAGGAAAAGAGGTGGTGCAGGCCCCGGTTCCCGGCTCTGAGCTGTCTGACACCCCGGACGGTCCCCTTGACCCCGCTCTCCCTCTCAATCTACAGTTCTACGATCAGATAGCGGCCGTCAGATGGAAGCGCCTCAGAAACGCTCCCTACATCAGTGAGCGCACCGCGGAGGAGACGTCGTTCGATGAGCACAACTTGCTCTCCTTCTTTCGGTCCCGCGGATTGCTGGGTACCGTTTTTGATCTCCCTCCATTTGTTAAGTCCATTGTTCGTCATTTTTACTGCAACCTGCATCCGGAGTTCGGCAATCGCTCCTCCAAAAAATTTGCCAAAGTATGCTTTTACAATACTGTGTTTGATTTTTCTGCGGAATCCATCAACTCTGCCCTCGGCTTACCCAATGTGGAGGCTGACATTGTTTCCAGCCTTGACGATGTTGCCAAACTCATCACGGGCGGCAAGCGGTCCAAATGGGTTCAACCAATGAAATCCTCCTGTTTGACCCGCCTTTACTCTGTCCTCCACAAGGTTCTGACGTATAACTGGATAATTTCATCCAATGTTACTGTTGTCACACAGCAACATGGGGTGACGTTACTCTATCTTGTTGGGCTAAACAAACCTTTCAACCTTGGACGGATTATTTTTTATCAGTTGGCCGCTCTGTCTGCTAAAACACAAATCAGCTCTCTCTTGTTCCCGTCTCTTATTTGCAGGGTGATGGAACATCAAGGGTTTCCGGCGATCGCCAGAACCCATGAGGCGGTTCCGGTTCTTCAGTACGCAATTCACATCTCTCTATTTAGCAAAGCAAGATTGCTGATCTACCCTGGCGCAACCCTGATACACCCGTGCCGGGTACCTCTGGTATTCAGTTGCCACCACAGACTGTTCTACAATTAATTGATGCTCTGAATACACTGGCTGCGCTCGTTTCTTCCCTCCAATCCTGCCTGTCTTCACAACAAGGGGGAGAACCAGTACAAGCTGCAGCAGCAGGGGACGAAGCAGATGAGGAGGGAGCAGACATTGAGGATGAAGAAGACGATGGAAATGAGCGTCTGTGAGGATGATGACCGTCTGTGGTCAAAAACATTTATTTTTGTGATGTGGGGTGCACCAAAAACAACAAAATATGTTTTTATATATTTTACTTTTTATGTGATGAATGTTGGATGATACTTTTTGCTGCAGCATATTTTTAATGGGATGGATGATCTTGTACTGCTAAACATATCGTTGAATGCTTGTGTTGTTATTCTGCTGATATTGTTGTTAATGTTGACATGCTTTGCAGGCAAACATTCATGGGGAGCCCTAGTGAAGAAAAGGGTGTTGTGAAGAAGGCACAAAAACAGGGGAAGTTTGTTAGGTATTTAAGATATATTGTTATCTGTAATGTTGACCTAACATGTGTGTTTTTGTGTTCTTCACAGGAATGTTGACTTAGCTTCTGACGCAACATAACAACTGGTGTTGACTCAGCGTCCAACTCGACAGCCACGTGGAAGGGTGACTTGGCATTCTTGAAAGATGCACGAAGACTTGAAAGATGCACGGGGACTAGAGGAAAGACCAAGTCTTACCAGGCAGTTGAGAGTTTCATGCTAAGTGGAATTTTGTTCCACAAATCTCAGAGTCAACAACAGATTGAAGTAGTTCTACAATTCCAAGCAGATTTGCGGAGCACAACAACTGAACTGCGAAAATTGTGGAGACATGGGCCAAACAGTTGCTATACTTATGGAGTCAAGCTCATGTAGTCTATCTATAAATACTAAGATCATTCATGCAGTAGATAGAGGTTAGATAGACGATCTTTTGCAGATTAAGTTCGTAGTTTTAATTTTGTATGCTCTTAGTTCCTAAGAACATACATTTAGTATTTTAGTATTAGTGTTGATGTTATTGTTGTGCGCAACATTGTAATAGCTCAATATTTGTTTTGATTATTCTTTTTGGCCATAAGGCTTCCGTGTAGGTTATTGATTTATAACCTACGCAAAAATTATCTCGTGTCTCCTACTTTAGCTTCCGCATATATTCACTTAGAGTAGGTTGATACACTTTCAGCTGGAAATAGAGGTAGGCATTAGTGGGAAGAAATCTTACAAAAAGATTTATGGGAGAAAACTTAAGTGCCTAAACATTCAGAACACATTACTACGTACACTTGAACTCTTAACAAATAGCCTTATTTATACACTTAGACCAAGCAGAAAACACAACTCTAAAAAACTAGCAAATAAATTTCACTCACACTTAGAAGTCTGCAAGAAATAAGGAGAATTTCCATTACAAGAAGAAGTCCAAACCATTTCAAATCCAGAATTTTAAGGTATACCAAAACCTATTCTTCTTTTGAATTCTTTTAGAGCTTAATTCAAAGACTTCTTCTACTTTTAATCCTTACTTCACAAACTCTAAAACTGAAACTATAAAGCTGAAATTGGAAATTTTAGACTCTACTTACTTCATCTTCACCTTAGAACTCAAGAATGTGCAGAAATAAGAACAAGCATGTTAGACTCTACTTACTTCATCTTTACCTTAATTACCAAGGAGAACTATATATTATATTGTCTTGATTAAAAAGGTACATAAAAGAGGATTATTTATTTAGATAAAATAAAGATAAATAATAAACAATACCTAAATATGTATATATATATATATATATGGTATGAGTCATGCACACTCTATATATTTAACACCCGTAAAGAAGGGTGTTGATGTGTCACATAATACAATAAGATATCAATCCTACACAAAATTAATAAATAGACAAGCAACCTATAGAGATACATTGGATGGTTGGAAGAAGATAAAGGTAAAACAAATCTGCCAAAGTAGATTTTTACAAGATTTTGCATATATACACATATCTGAAAATTAAATCTCTATTATTGATTTTATAATAGGACTAAAAGACTATAGAAATAAAGAAGGAGTTGCTACAGTGTTTCTCTACGGAAAAAGCAGCAAAAGCAACGTACTCTCTCCACCGTGCTCCAACCTGCAGTAAGAATAAAGAATAGTCAGGCCCCAAAAGTCAAATAATGCATATGTACACAGTAGTAATCTATCAGAAATTAGATGCATAGACTTGAAACTATAGCTAGAAATAGAGGTAGGCATTAGTGGGAAGAAATCTTCCAAAAAGATTTATGGGAGAACTCTCAAGTGCCTATACATTCACAACATATTACTATGTACACTTGAACTCTTAACAAATAGCCTTATTTATACACTTAGACCAAGCAGAAAACACAACTCTAAAAAACTTAGCAAATCAGTTTCACTCACACTTAGAAGTTTGCAAGAAATACGGAGAATTTCCATTCCAAGAAGAAGTCCAAACCATTTCAAATCCAGAAGTTTAAGGTATACCAAAACCTATTCTTCTTTTGAATTCTTTTAGAGCTTAGTTCAGAGACTTCTTCTACTTTTAATCCTTACGTCACAAACTATAAAACTGAAACTATATAGCTAAAATTGGAAATTTTAGACTCTACTTACTTCATCTTCACCTTAGAACTCAAGAATGTGCAGAAATAAGAACAAGCATGTTAGATTATGTATTACAGTTTTTAAGAGCTCTTAAGTGTACTTAAATTAAGATTTTAAGCTTTAAATTTAGAGTCATACAGAAATTGAAAATTTGAGAAATAATACTCTTCTCCTCTCCACCACCTCTTTAGAACTAAGACATGTTTAGAAACAAAGAACATATAATACTCCATATAAAAGTCTTCAAAACTTCTAAGTGTTCTTTAGTTTAAGATTTGCAAACTTTAAACATATAAGAAACCAATGGTACTAAAACTTTAAGGGTAGAACCATAATAAATGATGTTTAGCAAAACATATAGATATATTCTTATATTTTAGAACATAGATCCATACATGTATTTTCAGAATTTCAGAACATAGAAATTATACTTAGACTTTCAGATTTAAAACATAGAGAGTGTTGGTCTTGAAAGAAAGGTTTGGTGTATGGGGGGAGGGGGGGGGGGTGGGGGGAATACACCAAATACAAACTTTTCAGTTTTCTTGAAAATAGATCGTTGTTTGTGACAAATCAGATCGATCTCGTTCTGTCCAGGCAGAATCTCTCGTGTGAATAACACTGGGCAGAAATCAAGAGTGATCTTGTTCTCTAGCAAAGCGTTGTGTGCGGAAATATGGTGGACTTATTTGGTGCTCTTTGTTTAGAAAACCTTTTGAAATCTTATTCAGAGATTTAGCTGATTGATTAAAAATGCAGTTTGAATGAGTGTGTAGATTAGTGAATAAAACAGCTAATGTCATGCCCGCTTTCTACTACTTCTAGTAAAGTCGGGACATGACCTATGAAAGGAATAAATGACGAGAGAAAGACAATAAATATTCCCTTCATAACATAAAGCAAGGACTTATCCCGTAAGTCGGGAAGTCAGAGTCATAAGCTCGATACATTACTTAACAGAATTTAGAGTTTTGTTTCGGTTCTATTACATAAAGGTCTAGCAGTGGAATATGTAGGATCGCGTAATAAAATCCTACGTGTATGAAGACACGTAGAACCCCCAAGAGTCAGTTACTAGGAGTCCAACAAAAAAGCACGATATAGCACCCACGTCTTCTTCAATCTTAACCTGCACGTTTAGAAATACATGCAGGGCTGAGTACAAATTGTACTCAGTAGACACGTGCTGAAATCGCACACGTACATATATAACTGTCAAGCCATTTCAAGTGAATCATAGGAATTTTGTTTCTAAAGCACCTATGTTCACAAAGCATTTCTTTTAGAAAGTTCTAGTTTGACTGCAGTCCTAGTTCTTTTGCATTCAACCATATCTGAGCGTTCATTGTGTCGGGGAAGTGGCCACTTCCCACAGACACTTGACCGGTCAACCTTGCGCTGACTCACAGTCCATGGTGTACACTAGTTCGAGTGGAGCCGCTAACCCACTGGAACCCGAATTCAATTATAATATAACAGATAGGCATCATACATAAATCGAAAACATTTATGGCAAGACAGTGCTTTAAAAATATCTCCTTTCATTTTGAAAGCATGCACACATATATTTTTATAGAGAAAGAAAAGCCTACTTGAATAGTCTCGATTGATGTTGGCTTCGTTGTCGGAGTGCGGATCCGACCTTTGTCGAAACCTTTAAAAAGTTCTCAAGTGAGATACAATATTCTAGTGTAGTTAATATCTTCTAAGTGTAAGGAACATTATCCTTTAGTATATTGGAGAATTATTCTCGGATATTTACTCGACTATTATTCAAATATCGAATTTTGTCTAGAGACGTTGATTTCTCAAATCAACTATGTTTTCCTAAAATTTTATATTTGATTTATTACATCTAAGTAATAATTATTGAATAAATAAATCTCTTATTTGAATATTTTAATTTTTAAGTCAAAATATCTATAAGTCTCGTATAGGTTAAAATAACCTAGCTAATATATATCTTAAGTATGATTTTTAATTGATCAATTATTAAGATTAAATTCTAGTTAAAAAAAATTATGAATTAATTCTCTAAATTAATTAATACCCCTTATTCTTGAACTTAGTCCAAGCAAATTAAGTCTTGACCCATTGAGACTTATACTAGCCCATGAGATGATTAAAATTAATCCCTCATTAATTTAATTAAGTAGGCCCAATACTAGTTAATTAACTTCTCACATTGTAGTCCATTAGTATTTTATTTAGTTAGCCCATTACTAGTATTATTTAGGCCCATTGAACTATGAAATTTCGGCCCATCAGACTTAATAAATTTGGTCCGTTAATAATCTAACTTGACCCCATATGTTTTATTAGCTATAATCTAGTCCAATTAATCATAGGCCCAGTAATTTAGTTTGGTTGGCCTAATTAATCTTTTAACTTCGGCCCGTTCAATTATTAATTCAGCCCTCAATACCCGGCCCATACCCGGCCCACTTCTAGAGACTTCTAATGACTTAACTTAGACTAACTAAACCCATTCTTCTTCTTTCATTAACACAGGCGTCTCCCCTTCTCCCTAGCCGTTCTCTTCCTCCCTTCTGCCGCTGAAGTTCTTCCAATTCTCTGTAGCGTTCCTCTTCGCGTCTTTGCTGTTCCAAAGCCTCCTTTCTTTGGGCTTCTTCTATCTTTCGCCTATTCTCTCTCTCGGTGTCTCTTCTCTCTCTCTGGTGGTCAGTTTCTCTCTCCCTCTAGGTCTGCTTCGTCGCCCCATGCAGCTGCGCATCCGAGCGTTCGGTGCTCTTTGCTCGTCACTTCTACAGTCGTGCTTGTCTCGCCACCGCACCGCCGTTCTCCATCCCTCGGTAAGTTCTCCCTTTCTCGTTTATTCTCCTTCTTACTCTTCTTTCTTCTCACACTGTCTCTTTCTATTTCTCTCTGCGCTCTTCATCCTCCATATCTCCGCACTCCCCACAAGTATGCAGCAACTCCGTTGTCATCCCCGTAGCCGTGCGCTTGCCGTGCTTTGTCTCGAACTCGCAAAGCTTCTTCGCTTGGGCTCGGGATCATTCAGGGTGGTTCGAAACTAGTTCGAGGCTGTTCGGAGTGATTCGAGGCTCTTCGGAATAGTTCGGGGCTGTTTCAGGGCTGTCCGGGGTTATCCGAAACTGTCCGAAGCCGTTCGGGGTGGTTCGAGGTCTGCCGGAACCGTTCGAAGCTTGATCGAAGCCGTCCGAGGTCTGCCGTGGCTGTCTGGAGCTGTTCGGGACCTGCTCAAGGGCTTGCGAAGCTGTCCGGGGCTGTCCAGAACTTTCCGCAGCCGTTCGGGGTGATTCGGGACTTGTTCGAAGTGATTTGAGGTGGTTCGAGGCTGTTTCGAAGAAGCTCACGGCTAGTGCTGTCCGTTGGGACAGCAGCCGTGCACTGCCGTGATTCCTAATTACTAGATAAGTCTTCTTGCTCTTTTTGTTATGTAGATTACAGATTAGAATAAGTTGCATATCAACATTCACATAAGACTTAAACGTATGCTTTTCCTATGTTAAGAACATGCTCTTCTAAGTTCAAAGTGCAGCGCCTAAGTTCAGAGTTTAAGTATCTAAGTTTCAATTTATAAATCGTTTGTACATGTAAATAAATATGTAGCTAAGGGAAGTAAATGTTATAGGCAGAACTTTTCACCTTATGAACTGCTGCTATTACTTCTCTTCTCCCGGTTTTTCTTTAAGTTTCCAATTCGGTAGCGTTTTGGTATGGATTTAGTGAGTTCTAATTAACTGTGAAGAGTTTACTCTTTATATAGAGAAATGGGAGTCTTGGTTTTAACCTATAGATGTGTATAGGTTGTTCTCTGCTAGGGATGGATGGAACGGTTCTGGGCAAGGTGAGGTGAGGTGAGTG
>JAPKLX010000253.1:275231-320408 GCA_026898415.1 Leonotis leonurus
AGACATTTGGTACGTAATAGTTCTAACGAAAAGAGCGAGTCATTACAGCTAAATTTTAAAATGCAGAAAGTAAATAACACAGCTATTTACGTGGTTCGGGTACGTCCACAGTCCAATCCAAACTGGATTAGATATCCACTACTAGGATACTCTTCTTATTTATACTCGCTGAGAACGAGCCACAAATTTCAAACACAATCTGTTTTGAAACTTATGCACGAATAAGGGTCGAGTCCCTTTACAACTTACAGAAAACTACTATAACTGGATCTTTTCACGTCAATCCACTAGAAAGCTACTAGCTAGCGAAGATCTCCTTCCTTCTTCTCGATAAGACAGACTTAAATTGAGTTGGTGTGATTTCGATCACGAACGGCTTAGAACACGATCTCGTGAATTGAAACCTTCTCGTATGAATGCTTGTAGAGTGAGATGATTTTTGAGGAGAGTAACAGCTAGTTGATCGTAGATGATAGTCTTGTATGCTCTCCAGTCTTTGTTCCAAGCTTTTATAGGTGTAGAATTTGAAATTCTAACTGTTAGGCTTGATTGGTATGAAGTGAGAGTGATTTACCAATCAAGGGTAGTGAATCCCTAAATTATCTCCTCTTGCCTTTGGAATGGTTGACTGAATCTTCAATAAAAATGGAAAGCAGATCGTTGACAGGTACTACTTTCCTTCTTCGCATGTTGATTGATTCTCCTTCCATCTTTGATAGCACGAAATGATGTGGCAATGAATGTGGGACTCTTCATCAGTTAAAATGGAAAAACAGGTTTTTCCCATTTAACTGAAAGTTGATCTGATATCATCTGGATCAGCTCTGAGCATCGATCTGCTCACACCAGATTGATATCGTTCTGGTCAGTGGTCGATCTGGTCCTTCAGAAGGTATGCTCCAAAACATGTTAGACTCTTCTGAGTGTTCTGGTAATAGCTGATCGAGTGACCATTCTGATGGGTCTTCTGTTTGCTTTAATCTGCTGTCGATCTGGTCCAAGAACTAATGAAAATAGAATGACTTATATAGGATGAAATCCTTTACATGTTAAGTCATTTTTCTAACCTGGACTAAGATCTGTTCTCTATCAGATACATTTTATATTGTAGTGTTCTGGTACATGTAGAATAGATTGAGATCTAACAAGACAGAATAGAGTTTAAGAGTGTTTTCGAAAGAACATCATCAAAACCAAATATTGTGGGGTTCCCAACAGAGAGAACTTGGAAAATAAGTTCATATTCCAGAACATCACCTACAACTACATTTTCAGGTTTTAGAACATATATCTATGTTTATATATTTCAGACTTTAGAACATAGACTCATATTCAGATTCTAAAACCTATACAACCTAGAAAATAGGTTCAAAATGAACTAAAAATCCAATTTTAGACGACCACCTCATCCACAATAACTCAAATTCAGATTTAAACACTTCCTACTCCACTTTATATTCAATACTAGAACAGAACATATACACCTGCTAATTTTCAGAACATATGCATATACCCAAATATTTCCAGATTTTAGAATATAATTGAAGCCATATTACAGTCCTCCCCCTCGACCAAAATAGAAATGCAAAGGAATCAGATTCAGATTCAGATTTATAAATCGTGATTCAGATTCTAAGCTAAGACTTTGCTCCATAACTATCACTCTAGTCCAAAATCCAACAAAATAACTCATTTTAATCAAATGACAACACAACTAGAACATGCAGACTCAAAAACATTACCTACTAAACAAATCAGTTAATATTACCTACTGAACCAAACCTTTGGATCTTCAGAACCCTGACTTAATCCTTCTCCACCTAAGCCTCAAAGCTCTCGGCTAAAACAAAAAAAAAGAAAAAAAAAAGAGGAGAAATCAGATTTTGAAACTCATTTGAACTAGAGCTTTGCCAATTTCTAAACCCAAAATTTAAAAGGAGATTAGAACATGCAGAAATAAAAGATTGAAACTTTGATTTAAATCATTTTTAGTCCACATCTAGAAACATGCAGAAGTGGCTAAATCAAGAAATAAAAAATAACATCTAACGCAAATACAAGAAAAAGTATGAAGAGATATACCCAACTATGAAATCTCCCAATTTGGATATTTAGAGAGGCAACGGAAGACACATTAGGGAGCCGTCGTACCTACCTATTCTGAATGAGAAATTAAGGTAAGCCGAGAGAGTAGAGAGGCTAAGAACTATAAGAGATTAGGTTTTTGCAAAACTGAAATTTATGTACTTTAAAGCTAGAAATTTAGAAAAGGAAAGATAAGATTTTTACTACGACTGTTTTCCTCCAGCGAGCTCCTCGCCGTTCAATTGCTCAGCTGAGAATCGGGAGAGAGAGACGAGAACAGAGGCAACTGTGAGAAATGAGAGAGAGGGATGACCATAGAAGGAAGAATGGAGAGGAAGAGCAAAGAGAACAGAGAAATTAGAGAGAGGTGGTGAGAAGAGAGGTGATTGTGTGTGTCGTGTAGGTGATAGAAAAGAAAGAGATGAAAATGTGTCGTGTGTGCAAATGTGTTACGGCTGAGTGAATGGATGTGTAGGGTTGGGGTAAGCTTAATTATATAAGCTAATGGGCCAAATTAGTAGAAATGAGTTGGGATAAATATATGCTAATGGGCCAAATGAGTAGGAATGAGTTGGGATAAATAAATGCAAATAAGTCGAAAATTTGTAGTTAGCATGGATTGAAATCTGAATAATTATATTGGGCCAGTAGATTAATTTAATTGGACTGTCTAAGTATTGATTAAAACTAAGTTCAATCTTAATAAATTCTTAAAGAGTATTAATAAAAATTAATACTATTCTATAAGATTTAATTTAATATTTTAGCTTGAGATTAAATTTTCAAAATAATTATCTCGAATAATTATAGTACCCATTATTAAATTAATTTGGTACAACAAATTAAAATATTCAGGATTTAATAAATCAAATATTGATTTAAAATCCTACAAAAATAGTTATAGAAATTTCTAAGTACTCGAATATTAGTCGAGTAAGAAATGCGAATAATTCATGACATAATAGAATAATATTTCATTTTAATTAGATGAAATAAATTATATACTCACGATGAGTATTTTCCTCGTAATTTCGATTAAGGTTTAACGAGGAGAAAGCTATAGACGATAAAGATTCAGATCTTATTAAGCGAGGAAGCAATTCAGGTAGGCTTTCTTATACATGTAAAATTATCTGTGTTGTATTAGTTATTATTTCGTTTCAAAAAGATTTTGAACTGAAATTATGTGAAGTATTGTCTTGCCAAAAATATTTATATTTTTGTATGATACATATTTGCTTGAACTATTATAATCGAATTCAGGTCCTAGGGGATTGTTATCTTTCTCGGACTAGTGTACACCGTGACCGTGAGTCATTTAAGCTGGTTGGCCGGTCAAGTGTCCATGGAAGGTGGTCACTTTCCTGACACACAGAAATACAAATATGATTGATTACTCCAGAACTTAGACTGCGCAGTCAAATTTTAGGTATCACAAAAGAATTTAGTAAACATAGTTTTCTTTAGAGATAAAATCCTTATGTCTCACTGTGTTATGGCAATGAAAATTATATTAGTACGAATGCGATTTCGGCATGTGTCTACTGAGTACTTCGTACTCAGCCCTGCATGTATTTATAAATGTGCAGGTTGGCTGTGATGTCAAAGGGGAGTGCTCAACGATGGTTTTTGTCGAACTCAATTAGTAGTAACTCTTGGAGGGTTACATGTCTTCATACATGTAAACTTAGAAATTGATCCAATTTCCGCTGCAAACACTCAGTTTAGTATTCAGTATTTCTAAACTTTATAATCAACTACCTATGTATTTTGTTATCGGTCACTTAGTACCGAATTTCGTGTATGAATCCTAAATGATCGAAGCACTTATCATATATTCACCTTTGTGTTAATACCCATTTCTTTTCCCATTCTCATATTTCATCCCTAAGTCACGGTTTTACCCGACCTTACTACACTTAATAAAGGTAGGTCATGACATCCCCACATTTTCACTTACAGCAGCAGCGTCCCCCCCCCCCTCCTTTCCTGTTTTTTTTTTCTCGCCGCCATTGTCGAAGCTACCAAGCTTTCGGAGCTTCGATTCAAGGTCAAATGAAGTTGGTCGGGTATGCCAGGATAAGGCAATGTAAGCTCGGGAACTCAACGAAGGTGGCTCAGCCGCTGTTGAGTGACCGTAGCGACCTCGCTGTCGCCGTAATTTTATCATAACTTCACCTGTCAATTTTCTTCTTCGTTTCACGACCTTTTTCGAAACGGTTTTCTCCTATGCATAGCTCTCATTACATAGAATTCGAGTACCAGAGGAAGTTCGGGACGATGATGACCGGAAGTGGCCCGAAGGGACCACCACAACCTCCAATGTCAGGGTCACCGATGGAGTCCGAAAACTCCAATTCGGTGGTCGTCCATTCTTCGGACAGCTATGGTCCCTTAATGTTTTGTGTTCACGACCATGCATTCTATATATCGGCATGATCATATTGTGATTTTGTCTAAGTAAAAATTTTGCATGCATTATATATATATATATATATTAAATATTATTTTCATATTTTTCTAAAGGAAATTTATTCACCGATTATCCTTTTACGATGAAATTTATGGTGCATGTAAAGAAAAAAATATAGGAATTTTTAAAAGAAACTAGACTAAATTTTATCTAACGATTTTTCTTAAAATCGAGAAATGACGACATTACTTCTAGTTGAAGTAAAAATGAAGTTGCATGCATGCATGATTTCTTTGCATATTTCACTAAAGAATATTGCACTAATTATTTTTGCCTTCTTGGCCAAAGTCATTTGAAATTTCGGTTGCTACCAAATTAATTTATTACATGTTAAAAGAGATAATATTAAGCTTAATATTTTAATACTACTTATCTATAGTTCCTTTGAAAATTAAAGCCAAAATATATTCCCTATGACTAACAGGTACCTAGCACTGACATTTGAGCTTATAAGGATTTACGGTTTTCCCATAATTGAGGAATTTCATCGGTGAAAGGTTGGGGATATACATACGTATTTTGAGTTATTAAGCTATTTTATCAAATGAAAAATGCATGGATCTATGTTAAAATATTTTCGAGAAGGTATCGACTGTTTAATGCTCTTATTGACCGCCGGGGGTTCTTATTTAGCATAACACGTCGATTTAAGAACTGTGATCACTTAGTCTCTACTGTGGTGGGTTGATCACCATCAGGTTTGACTCATGCTATGTTAGGGTGTACGATTCGCCGAGCCCTATTTGACTGAATGTTTATGATTCGCCGGTGGTAAAAGGCTTGAGAATTAACCTATATAAGAGTAATGTCATGTCGGTCATGTTTAATTTATGCACAAATGTTTTGCTTACTTAGAAGTTATTTTTGTTTTAAAACCTTCTATGGTAAGTATACTGAACAGAGACTATATTTTTCGTTTTATGAAAAACCCAACTGAGTGCACTAGTACTCACCCCAGGTTTTCCAAAAATTTTCACAGGATATGGAAGCAGCATGATGTGTGTGGCTGAGGAATTGTGTTATTAGGATGACGATTGCTTCATCACGAGAACGGTTTACCGTTCTATACATAAGAATTTCCGCTGCCATGCTCACGTATGTTATGATATTTATGAAATAATTATCAACCACGTATATGTGTGTGATAATATATATGTTTAAACTCTAAGATCATTTTCTCATTCCACGAAGGCCTTATCAGCCATTATTAATAAATGTTCATGTTATCATATTATCATTGTCCATTACATACACACACGTGCATAGGAGAGCTTAGAAGTACTCGGCCCCTCTTGGACGCTCAACTCCTCGGCCCCTTGTGTAGTGTTCGAGCGAATGCCAACCACACTTGGTGAGCTGGGCGAGTGACTCCTTTTGGCGAGCTAGGCTCACTAACCTCCGCCTTTGATCGACGGTTCTTATTGGACGATTCGGCCTCTTGTGGATTTTGGATTTCCATTCCTACCAGATGAGTTGTATTATCTTCAACCTCTTCTTTCATATTGGATAATTCTGTCGCTTGGGATTCAAGATTATCGTTCTCATGTATCGAGCTGTATTATCTCCAATTCATTTCATCTTGGACAATTCGGCCGCTTTGGATTCTGGATTACCGCTCCCATGTATCGAGCTGTATTATCTCCAAATTGCATATGATTCATTTTAGCTTCATTATTATAGACATTGCCTTTGCTTTGGTTAGTTGTGTGGTTTGTAAAACGGCATAGTTAAAGATATAGAGGAGATGTTACCCAATTTTCAAGGACAACTCTCTTATATAATACACACGAATACAATACTCCCTTTCTTCCCCGCTTCTTTTATCCCCGCCCAGTCACACGCCCTTGGCGTGTGCGCCGTCCCTCGGGACTTGGGGCGTGACAGAAAGATTTGGACACGCAAAAGAGGACCGAATGAATAGAAGTTTCGAAGGGCGAGCGAGACCCGACGAGGGACCAGGTCAGCGATCGCGGAGACTTAGCGCCCGCGTATAGGGGCGCGAAGAGTTTTTATGAGAGACATGGTCAACGACCGTTGCACGCTTAGCGGCTGCTGACCCGGTGCTCATCGTGCACCAGCGCCACTTTCCTCCCGAGCCAGCAGTCGCTGACTACTCAGCGGCCGCTGACTCCTACTCTTGGCCCACCTTTTCACTCACCTACGCGGAGGTCCTCATACGCCCAAACACCGAACTTCAAGCACACCTCAACAAAATCAAATACCAAAGGATCGGCCCACTTATTATCCGAAAAATTCCACCATCCAAGGGTGATTCGCCACATACTAAAAATGGAAAGATGTCGTTTAGAGTAAATTGTCATCGAGTAAAGGCCTACATAGAAAATGACTCCATGCCCGAAGTTGTGGAGTCAAGCCCCAATTTTAGTATTCCCGGTTGATTGAGCTATCTCGTCAAGCTAATGACGTAAAAGAAGTGCCTCGTGGGAGGCAATCCACACTATTTCCTATTTTTATTATTTTATTCCTTTTTCGCGTGTGAATGTGTTATCGATGAACTTTTCGTTTTTCAATTGCTAATTTACAGGTTTTTCTTTCCGTTTTGTCGCTCCGAATGCCGCAGTTTATGGACGTTTTCTCTATCCCTACTCTATAGTATTTACTTTCTGCAATGAGGGCATTGCTCTATTTTTCTAGGCGGGATGGGTGTCTTTTTCATGCGTGCATTCGTTGTTTTATTTTAGTGTTTTGTTGGTATGAAAAATTTTGATTGTTTTAGAGCTACTTCGTCTTGATACATCGTGGTTGAATCGAGGTGTGGCATATGTGTTAAGATGAGATGTGATTTGAAAACCTTGATTGATTTGAATTGATTTATGTTGTGAAATGTAGATGAACTAGGAATGTGTGGAACATTATGACCGGAGTATTGATCTTAGTAGAATGATTAAAATAGTGATGCATGATGATATATAAATTGATTGATTCATTTGGCTAGTTGTTTATGACCACTTGTTGTGTATCCGTGTTTATATTGAAAATTGAACTTTGTCAAGAAGTCTCTGCTCCTATGGGAACCATGAGCACGGGAAACCGCGTGAGGATACATTAGGGAACCCCTAATTGTTCACACCTCGCGACAATGGCCATATAACTTGACATTGTTCTAAGTGTTTTTTTTCTTAAATTTCTTGATAAATAGGAATACATAAGGATTCTACCCCGCTCTCTTAATCACAAATTCAAATTTATAAAAGAGATGGGTATGGGAAACCATACCGGAAAAACCCAAACATTCGGAGTACTCACCCAATGAACATTGTCCTTAATATTCCTCATGTTGAAAAGAAAGAAAAGAAAAGAGAAAGATACGCTATTAAGATGGATAAAAACTCTACCCGGTTATGTGATCTCAATAACATCTTGTGCATCATTGTTTTGTGTTGTTTGAATTGAATATTATCTAGTCTAAATGGTCTACTTTCTTCTATGATCTCTATGTGATGTGACATGATGATATGAAGATCGATTTTGGCATGTTTTTCAAGACCCTTTCTAACGCCACTTTTCAGCACTACTTCCAAACTTTTTCCCTTCATAGTTTTAGCAAGTCTCGACCTACATTCGAAGGTCGAGACTTTGATCTCTAGTTAGTTCTCTTTAGCTCTAGATTTCGTACTCGAAGGATTAGCCGATTGCAACATTCCGTTTCATATTCCGTTCCCAAATTTCTCTTGTGGATTCAGACCTTTTTTAGTTATTAATCAAGTTCGTTTCCTTTTTATTATTCTGGATTTCATTTATTGATTTCATTCGTGTAGTTTTTTATGCTTTCGGTTTCTTATTTCATTTACAATTTCCAAAGTTCTTTCCGCATTTTTGTTGATTTATAATTCTAAGTTACTTGTTTTCTTTTGAATTCACATCTCATTTTCTTAGATAGCTATTTTGTTTACTCGTTGCTTTCTATTAAATTAGGTTTAATTTGCTTTTCTTATTTATATTCATCGCCTAGTTATAGAATCTCCAACAAATCTTTTTTATTACTTTCATGAACAAAGAATCGAATTGCCCTGTTAAGTCTTCCTTCAGAATATGACTTGGGTTGACTTATCATTGCTAGATGACGTCGTTTTAAATTGCGAGCGACTCGAAATAATTTTAGTCGAAACAATAACAACTAAGTTATATGTTAAAAACTAAATATGAAAGTGAGCATAACTGATGGTAACGATTCTTCATGTTGAATTAATAGTTAGAACTTAAGAATAAAGCATAGATGGTATTTCTTACTTGAATGGTGATAGTGGGAGAATGATGAATTGATTTTGCTACTCTTACTCCTTTCCTTTGCTTTTTTCCTCTTTGCCGCCCTCTATTTCCTTTTACTTATTCTTTCATGTAGTTTTCATTTTTACAGAACTATCTTTTAGATAGGGAACAATATGAGGATGATTTAGGAGATGTACGAGAGAAGTATGGGTGCCGCATGGGAGCAAGAAGAGTGGTTGGAGCCTTGGAGTTAAAGGAGTAACATGTGGTAGTAAAGAGGCAACACCAATGAAGAATTTAGGCTAGGTAGTAGACTTTTTAGCTTTAGATATTTGCTGAGTTATTGTGTTGTTGATCCTCTTGTAGAATAAATTAATTGAGATCCATTTTGTAATATTTGCTAGATATTTGTTTATCATATTTCTTGTAATTACATAGTTATATATATTTAGTGATTTGACTTAGTTCGATTATTTTACTTAAATCGATTCGCTTTAAATTCGTGTTTAAATCTTTATTCGATTTAAATTAATAACCTAAAATGAAACTCAACATTAAAGTTTTATTATTCTTAACGGATATGAAAACTCTAATATAATGAAATTCGATAAATATTATGATTAAAAGAGCCGGGTATTATATAATTAAACTATATTAAATTAATGCATCACATAATTAATGCATATGCATCGAATTAGTACATATAATGCACCACATGTTTAAATTTATAATTTATTAGTTATTGTGTATTTTATACATTATGAAATATTATATAATAACACATTAAATAATGTTTACATTTTCATTTAGGTTTATCTCATCCACATTTATGGTATAATATTAATATAAATTAATTTAATTAATTTTCTAATTATTTTATGTATCATAAAATATTATGTAATGCATTAAATTTATTTATGAAAATTCTTATTTGTGTGAATGCATTGATATTATACTGATAATATAAATTTAAATTTACCCTAATAACTAAATCGTAGATGGAACGTAATAATTTTTTATGTATGTAGCCATACACAAATGTGACTAATTATATTTATTGTTCTCATGCAATAAAACTAGTTGTAACATGATATTTATTCTCATGTAATAAAAGTTTATATAGATATTTTAAATGTTCATCAGAATAACATGGTGATAATGCAAATTATCATATAATGCATTTAAATTTCAATGACAATATGCATTTTTATATAAATTGTAATGCACCTAACTTGTTAAATAAATAATGATATTACATAATGTGAAAAAATGTATTATTAATTATTAGATAATACATTTAAGATTTTTATGTATGTCACGTATCTACCCAATTAGATTTTTCAAATACATCGTTTACTAAAATTTGAATTGCTATGAAAGGTTTAATTAAAGATATTGTTAAATGCATTAGTTGCCTGAATTCAATGCATAAACATGATCATAATAAATAACTAAAATAAATGGACAAATTTTAAAGAGATGTTCAGATTTTTAAATCAAGAAAAATTAAAAATTAGTTTCGTATATTTAGGAAGAAGAATTAATATAAAATATTTTTCTAAATTAAGAGTAATCCATTACCATAAATATAGGTAATCAATCGTTAGAAAACATAATAAATTTACATAACTAACCTTTTGTTTGATCAAAAAAGTTTTAAATAAGAAAATTTACATCTTAATCTCATCCGTTTGTGATATAAAATAACGGGTATAAATTTATTCTTATTTCTCAACATAAAACTCATTCTCATTTGATCAATCTCCTATATGTATATATATAATTTGTTGGTCCCGAAATGAGTATTTTGGTGTATGGAATACACCAGTTTCAAATTTTCAGATTAAAACTGACTTTAACGTATAACTCAAATTTGAAAGAAAGTAGCCTCAGTAAAGAATGAATTCAAATAGCAATCTTTCAGTCTACAACTAGTGTGACTGATGGACTAATATCTCAAGTATTACAGTGTGAAAATGGTTGTTTTAAATATTTACTCGTTTATCAAAAATCTTATTGTTCTTGTTTCAGTTTTCAATTAATCAATATTAAGTTTATGCAATATAGCGTTAGAGACTTAGAGAGATAGAATAGTGAAAGTAAATAGTGAAGACACAAGGTTTGGTTTGTGTGGTTCGAAGATAAAAACACCTACGTCCACATTTCTCGATGTGACTCGAGGGTTTCCAACTAAATTGGATGTCTCCTTGAAGGTTAGATTTACAGTTGAGTCTAAAGCTATAACTATTCTTCGGTTACAATGAATCGCTACGGACACACTAAGAAATTACAGATAAAGTTTGAGTGTTCTAAGATGAAGAATTTCAGAGCAATTGAAAGTTTGAGTGTGTAGAATGCTTGAATGTGTAAGTAAGCTTGGTAACCGGTGTTTGAAACGTTTGAAGTGACGAGCTATTTATAGGACTCTCTTAAAAATATATCCGTTGTGAAATAGTAGCGTCTGAAGCTTTGAAAATTCTTCTTGTTGGAGTCGTTGTCCTTTTTACCATTTTTTGTGTCTGCAATATGGATATGGTTTACCTGCTCTAATATTTTTTTCAGAAATGGTAGCCCCTATGGGAAGTGGTTGACCAACTCAGTAACTAGGTTCCAGTAGCTTAAATGCAGAGCTTAGACGAGAATTTCACACTAACATTTCTTAAGTCTTATTACTTCAGGAGGTTTATCCTTCAGTATTGACTTCTTATTGAGTTAAGAAAACTTCTGTGTTTGTCTTTGAGTCTTCAAGCTGAAATTCTTCAGATTGTACTTGTAATTAGGGGTGAGCATTCGGATTTCGGTTCGGATTTTGGCCCGATCCGAACCAATCCGAAAATCCGAATTTAAGCCAAAATCCAATCCGATCCGAATCCGAAAATTCGAAAATCCGAATCCGAAAATTTTATACTTTTGTCCGATCCGATCCGATCCGAAAAATCCGAAATCTCAAAAAAAATTCAAAAACTGAAAATCCGAACATAAAATCCGAAAATCTAGAACAATTTTTTTAACACCTAAAAATCCGAATATTAACAAAAATGAAGCAACTTAATCGATCAAACAAACACAATTCCACAAAGTTATATAGCAACATAATTATCAAATTATAAGTTCCAACTATTCATTACAATCAATATATTTAATAATAAGAATATATATATTGGAATTCTAAGTTCCAACTATTCATTACAATCAATATATTTAATAATAAGAATATATATATTAGTAGGGTTAGAAAATTGGTAAGGTTAGAAAATTTTAAGTAATTGTTATATTATTATAATTAATAATAAGAATATATATATATATATATATGAATATATTTCGGATTTCGGATTAGTTCGGATTTAAATTTATCCGATCCGAAAATCCGAAATTCTCGGAAAAACCGATCCGATCCGATCCGTAGATCCGAAAAATCCGAACCAAATTAGAAATTTCGGTTTGGTTTGGTTCGGATATTCGGATTTCGGGTATTTTGTTCACCCCTACTTGTAATTTGAACTTTTTAACATATATGAGTTATGAAATTAAGATTAAGACAAGATTTCAATTTTGAACTTAATATATCTTTCAAAGAAAATTTTGATATTTTAATCAAAATTTTTATAAATATTTCCCAACATAATTATAAAAGTTGGGAATGGAATACGTTTCGATTTCAACTTCAAAATTTGACAACATATAATCATAATTTTACAAGTTATTATTGTATGTATAATTATAATATTTTACGTTTTATACTACTATGAAGGGGCCGGACCCTATACACAAAGGAGTTCCCGAAAAAAAGATTTAATTATTGAATCATCTTACTAAAATCGATTAACATTCAATTGATCTCAACGTGTAATCACAGATATTTATCAATTTGAAGAATTTATTGATTTATCAAGAATTATTTTAAAGAGTTTATTGTAATTCAACTATAGGCTATAGCTTAAGTTTACTTTTCAGGAAATTGATGCACCTAATTCCATACAATTAAGCATCTTCTATGTGAAATGTCAGTATATCTTTAAATAAAATTAACTATAGCTAAGTTCACTTTAGAATTGCTTATAAAAATGGCTAGGCGTAACGTTTGTTAATTACTATAATTAAGGGTGTGCTACCTTCATAGACATTACCAAACACATGCGCAAAGAAAAGTCGCAAAAGAATGATAAAATATATAGTGCTATGGATTCAGTACCACTTCAATTATCCGTATTCTGTGACATTTTTCTTTTTCATTTTCTATTTATACTTGTTCTAAAATCTAGAAACCCTCTCATCGATATTATATTAGACTACACCGAATGAAGAACATATACAAATGCTGGATGTGAAGAAACCCTAAAACACACATTTATTTGGCACATAGCTTATCTCTATGACATTCGAATTCTACTGCACATTTTGTTTTGGCCAAATAATATTATCGGCTAACTTAAATGTAAAAAAAACTTGGGAAGGAAACAAATTTATTTCCTTGCCCAGATAACGTTCCGAATATATATAGCAGGTTACAAAGAAGAATCAAAGCTAATGCATAGTTTAACCACACGAGCATGAATAAATTTATAAAAAAACAAATGACGCCCTTCTTGTAATTACATACATCAGCGGAATAGGATAATCACAATGATTTATATTCCTCGATCAAACGAGAAGCATGAAGGCGTGATGTGGGTACTATAGTGCAACCAAGATTCTGTAAATAGGCAACCTGTCATTTCACAAAATTGGAAAGATGAATGAGCGCACGAATGTTTATGTTTAGGAATAACAGAAAAGCTTGAATCCTTTACAAAGCACAAAACAAACATCTAGTAAGGTTTTTTAACAATCATCAACTATAGGAAGGAATATTATTAACCCCACCTGTTTAGAAGTTGCCTCTGATGAACCCAACGCGCTCTCGATTCTTAACTTCTGAAAGTATTCCTAAATAAAGAAAATAGTATTCAGCACTCATATACTAAAATACAGAGATGAGTTTGTTACATGTGTGTCAGTGCGCGCATGTGTGTGTCAAAGAGATAGAGAAAGACATACCTGTTTTTCTCTCATCAAATGAGCACGCGTTTCAGGAGGAATTTTCTCCCATGCAAGAACCTTTTTGAATAAATTAACAAATCATTTGAGTTGAACCGGCTTATCATCTTTTGCTCTTTCTCATTGTGAAATATTATGCAATATTTGACACTCAATATTGTGCAAAAAAGAGAAACCTACCGATACAGCAAATTGATAAGCCTCATCAGATATTAAGCAGGATTTCAACTCACGCAAAACATCCTGCAATATGAAAAATGAGTCACTTTCTTTCTAGTTTCTTATTTAGCAAGTGATTTTGAAATCCCAACAAAAGTTTTACACCAGCACTAATCTGATTTTTTTTTAACTAACAATCACGTAACCCCATAATGTTTGAGCAATGTAATTAAGTTGAATTTCCTTCATCCACTAGCAGTTATAATATGGAAATTCTAGTGAAGAACTTAACAAGTGAAGTAACTATAGTTCCTGATTCTTTTTTTATTTTCAAACCCAATCCTGGCTTGACTAATGAGTTTCTAATTCAATTATCTTGAAGCACCCACTACAATGGTTGTTCATGTCAAAGTGACTCAAAAAAGATGAACTAGAAAATTCATACTACAATAAACCTTGCTTGGAAAGTGAAACAGGCATAAGTTCATAATCACAATATGATTAAGACGGCCATTGCTACAACCTTGTTTGTGGTCTTGCTTGCACACAGACGTTCATCAATGACAAAAGCAACCTGTATCAGAAGCATTATATAATGTAGTAGCATAATATTAAATATATGATTTATTCCTAGTTCTAATGGAACTATAAACAAGAACTGCTCATAAAAGTAACTTAAACACAGGATTTATCATAGGATTGATGTTTTAGATGTTATAGAAATAAGAGGGTTGATAAAACCTGTAACATACGACAATAGTCAATAACTAGTTGTTTGCCTACATAAAAAGATACAAGTATGATGAATCGGTTTCTCAGAAGCATATAAGTTATATAAGCTTGAATATGCAGTGTATTCCCTTTTCACAAATACATTACATATACTTGCATCCCGCATTTTCTTAGGAAACTGCAGCTTAGTTTCTAGAAGCAACACTAATAAATGGCCAAATTTGGTTGAAGAAATTAGAAATGTTAAATCAAGAGCCTTTTACCTTGTTGAGTAATCTCTTGGGATCATGAAAAGCAGGCTTCTTTGCCCATTGGCGGAATAAATGAGAAACAACAGCTCGGTTCTCTGCACTGAACCTACAATGAGAAACCATGATTAGAAATGAACTATATATTCAGCAGTACTTTTATGTAGCAGCCTCAAGTATGCACTCGGAGAAAACCTTTTCAAAAAGTTGCTGTTATCACTTTGTTGCGGTCCAAAAGTCTCTTTGCATGCTTCATTCACTAAAGTATCAACAGAATCATGTTTTACAATGTTGTCAGGGGATTTTGCTTCGGGACTAACAAAAACCTGTACAGCTCCTTGCTCAATTGGCTGTTGAATTGCCTCTGAACACACTGATAATGGCTCTTCCTACATAAAAGTAAATAGATGATAGGTCTAGGAGTACAAGGACAAGAAAGAATATACACAACTTGTCCTAAAAAAATGGTCCACAAAATCTAGTCAGTTTTCAATGGCAAGTTCCACCATAGGTTGTGCTTCATGAAGAATAGTAATAAACATTCAAAATTCACCATAAATTGTTTTTATGATATCCCACATGGGTTCCTGATAGAGTTAAGATCACGAAGAACACACTAAAACACGAACTGAATTGAATAAACTTCCAATCAGAACTGAAGCAGTTCTGCCATTCAATGCCCAAGATTTTATGAACCAAAACTAATAAATAGTACCAAGTTCTACTACAAGGCCCATGCATGAAGCCCGTAGTCAAACGTAACCCAACAAAAGACATAATTAAATAAATAATTAAAATGATTATAATTCCATCTAATCTTCCACGATAGGAGTCACAGTCAGGCCATTGTTCTTGCGCTGTGTATAAACCCGGATACCTGGACCAGCCATTGCGCTATCAATTGCTCTCGTCGTCGAAACAGCCTTATCCTCAAGGCTGAAATCAGGAAACTGACCCCTCATCATTGCTACGTCCTCCCAAGAACTCTCCTCCAACTCCAACCCTTTCCAACGAACCAAGACTTGCTCCACTTCCACCCCATTCTGTCTGGTCCATCTCTTATTAAGAATCTCATCCGGAAGGAAGGGCGGGTCAACAGCCAGCAACCCCTCCGGTAAGGACGATGACACTTATGCTTGACCCACGGACTGCTTCAGTAATGACACATGGTAAACTGGATGTACCTTAGATCCCTCTGGCAGCTTCAAACGATAAGCCACCGCTCCAATTCTAGCCTCTACCTCGAAGGGCCCAAAGAAACGAGGTGCAAGCTTAGTGTGTGAAATAGCGAATAGACTCCGCTACCTATATGGATGAAATTTAAGGTACACCTTATCTCCAACGTTAAATTCCAACTGCGGCGATGTTTATTTGCTTCCTTAATCATGCGCTGCTGAGCCCTGTGCAAATGAGCACGCAAGTGAGCCAAGATATCATCCCTTTCGCGGAGGGAATCTGCCAGGGACTGCACCCGCACCTCACCGGGCAGAAATGGGACCATGGGCGGCGGTAGGCGGCCATAAACCGATACAATAGATTCCGGCATTCCATGTAGATGAACCACCTCTCGAGCAAACACCTCAGCCACCAATTTTGCTGAAATAGGATGACGCAGCCCAATAAAATGACAATATTTCGAGAGACGATCCACCACTACCAAAGTGCAGTCAAAAGCCCCTGATCGCTGCAGCCCAGTAATGAAATCCATGCTAATATCCGTTCACACGCAGTCAGGGATGGGAAGAGGGTTGAGTAACCCACCCAACCGGACTCTTAGTGTCGTACTTATTCTTCTGACAAATGTCGTAAGCGGCGACCAATGCAGTGATTGTCCTCATCATTCCCAGCCAATAGAGATTAGATGCTAACCTTCGGTACGTTTTGAATGCTCCGGAATGTCCCCCCGACGGCATCGCATGAAATTCGTTTCGCATTCACGGAGAGTCAGGTGGTAATACGACTCGTCCCTTATAGAAAAGTGTACCATGTACAAAACCGTAGTGCTTTGGCACCTCACAACCGTCCTCCAATGCCGTGATGATACGGGCTAACTTCGGGTCCGCCCGCAAGTCCTCCTGCAACGAACGTCAATCTACCCAATGCAGAACCGAGACAATTGCTAGTTCCAGCTCTTCGTCGCGCTGAGAGAGTGCATCCGCGGCCTTGTTTAACCTGCCGTCTTTATAAAGAATTTCGAAATTGAAACCCAACAATTTGGCTGCCCAATTCTGTTGTGCCGGGATCGTGAGTGCCTGAAATAGCAACTGTTTAAGACTCCTATGATCGGTACTAACCACAAATCGACGCCCCAGCAAGTACGGTCTCCAGTGCTAGACCACTAGGACGAGAGCCATCAACTCTTTTTCATATGCTGATTTTGATAGTAGTCTGCCCGATAAACTCTTGCTAAAGTATGCCACCGGCTGTCGGGCTTGCATCAATACCGCCCATAACCCCCGGCTGGACGCATCACACTCGATCTCAAATGGTTGGGAGAAATCTAGCATATGCAAAACCGGGGCAGTAGTGACTGCTTCTTTGAGAGCTTGGAAGGCCGCCTTGGCCTCCGGAGGCCAAGTCCACGGCTTTTGGTTTTCCTTCTTCAATAATGTCGTCAATGGAGCCGCAAGTTTACCATAGTTGCAAATAAAGCGACGATAGTAACTCGTGAGGCCTAGAAAACCACGCAGCCCGCAGAGAGATATGGGAGTCGGCCATTTCAAAACTGCTCCTACCTTAGACAGGTCCATCTGTACACCCTTGTCGGATACAATATGACCCAAATACTCGACTTGTGAATGCCCAATGACACTTTTTTGGGTTAACTACCAATGAATGAGTGTTGAGGATGGTGAATAACTGTTGCAAATGTCTTAGATGCTCGGCCCATGTGGCACTATAAACCAAAATATCGTCAAAAAATACGAGCACAAACCGGCGGAGAAAGGGACGAAATATGTCGTTCATGAGGCATTGGAATGTAGCAGGAGCATTCGTAAGTCCAAATGGCATGACGAGAAACTCATAGTGGCCGGAGTGAGTTCGAAAAGCTATCTTGGGCATGTCATCCGGCGCGATCCGGATCTGATGGTAGCCGGCACGCAAATCGAGCTTACTGAACCACTTAGCACCATGAAGTTCATCAACAACTCTTGAATTACCAAAATAGGATATTTATCCGCTATTGTAACTTTATTAGGGCATGATAATCCACGCAGAAATGCCACGATCCATCTTTTTTACGTACGAGCAAAATCGAACTCGAGTGGTTGTAACGATAAGGCTGCACGGACACCGTGCAACACCCTCCTATAATACGATTCGGTGGTCGCTTCATCGTGAAGGGGGCAGCCCCGTTGGCATCCTAGTTACTGTAGGAAATTCCGAAACAATGTTCTCTAACTCCGCTTGTTGTTCTGTGGATAAGGATGGTGCAACCGGAAAAGACAGCGTTCCGTCACCCTCCATAACCCAAAGGAACCATGCATCGTCGCCCAACTCAAGAGAGCTAAAATCTGCCCTCCCACAAGCCCTCTTAGTCAGGGAGGGATCACCGCGCAGACATATTCGTTGTCCTTGCACTATAAATTGCATCAATAATTTTGCCCAGTTGGCAGTCACATCCCCAAGTTGAGCGAGCCATGACACCCCCAAAATCACATTGACGCTACGTAGGGGTAATACGTAACAAGTGATATGCAACAGACGATCATCAATGGTGAAAGGTACCTCCTTACATACACCTTCTGAGGTCACCCTGGTTCCATCCCCCAACACGACCGCAAATTTCATTGTCGGAACGATAGGGAGATTTAGAGCTCGAATAGCTTGGTCGGAGATAAAGCAGTGGCTCACGCCACTATCGACCATTGTGAGGAAACGGCGCCCATCCACGCGACTAAACAATTTGAGTGTCTGTGCTCCATCAAATCCATTCGATGAACTACGTATCGTCCTCATCGGCTTCTAAGATTATCGCTAGGGTCTTGGCGTGGCATTTGTGGAGCGGACTGTACTGTCCTCCACAGCGAAAACATTTTCCTTTGGCACGGTATTCCGCCTGCTGTGCAGGTGTGAGGCGGCAAGAATAGCGCGGCGCACTGGTTTGGGTTGAGAGATTGGAAGAAGCATCGAAAGAAGTGCTACTACTGGGATGGGGTTGCTGAAATGTCATCATCGATCGGTAGAAACTACCAGACGAAAACGTAGGCCGTGGAGATGCGGCTGGAGGTTTACCAGATCGGGCAATACGACAGGCTGCCCGGATAGCGGCAAACACGTCGGTCAATTCTAAATCGGGCAGCCTATCCCAAATTGAAGGGTGGAAGCCACCCATAAATATGCCCAAGTATTGTTCCGGGGGTAACGACGGCAGTTGGGCAACCCGCTCTTCAAACAGCGATAAGTAATCCTCTAACGAGCCCGTTTGACGAGTAAGATGCATAGCCTCGTTCGCATTAACTGTCAAACTATCACTGAAACGGGCAAGCAACTCCTTCGAGAACTCGGACCACGAAATTGAGGTTGCACAACGTAGCACCCATTGGGCCCAGAACATGGCTTTTCCGGGCATAGCGATCAGAGCCAATTGCACGCGATGATCCAGCGCCGTGTGGTGCACCAGAAAATATTGCTCGGCCTGAGCGAGCCAAGCCAAGGGATCAATGTCGTCAAAAATTGGAAGTTCCAAGCGAGGCAGGGCTGCGGTAGGGGCAGGAATCTCGAACGAGGGTTTGGGTCCCCGTTTCCCGATCAAAGACTCCTCCGCTGCAGACCCCGTGGAAGGGCTGGCGATGGCTATTGCGTCCAATTTCGCAAATATGGCGGTGAACTGTCGGAGTGAGCCGCCAGCGTGTTCTCCATCGTCGTTATCGACATCTCCAACCCGTCAACCGTCTTCACCAGTTCGCCAACAGCGGAATTGAGATTCCTCATGGCCTTCTCTACCTCGTCAATGCGTTCAGAATTCGTCGGCATGGTCGAACCAATTTGATAGAGTTAAGATCACGAAGAACACCAAAATACGAACTGAATTGAATAAACTTCCAATCAGAACTGAAGCAGTGAACTGCCAAAGCCAAAATAGCCGCCAATAATAAACTAGAATTCAATGCCCTAGATTTTACGAACCAAAACTAATAAATAGTACCATGTTCTACTACAAGGCCCATGCAAGAAGCCCGTAGTCAAACGTAACCCAACAAAAAACATAATTAATAAATAATTAAGATGATTATAATTCCATCTAATCTTCCACGATAGGAGTCACAGTCAGGCCCTTGTTTTTGCGCCGTGTATAAACTCGGATACCGGGACCGGCCGTTGCGCTATCAGTTCCACAAGAAAGTGTGGAAAGGTATATAAATGGTAGTCAAATTATTCTCAGAGAATGTTGAAGGGAGACGTCAATAGAGTTTACACAACATGAAAGGGTGGAAAAGGTGGCCACAAGCATACAACCACCACCACAAAATAAGACAACAATGTCGGACAGGTCTAACAATGAGTAGGACTAGTACCCAGCTGTAACCAGTTTGCCCATATTCTAGAAAGGTTCGTAAATGCTTTTGCGACACTATGCAATCCCTAACTTTCGACTTGTGTGAAAGTTGTACATAAGTGAGAATTTATTTTATACTCATTTTCACAGAAAAATGGATTTGCAGGACCTTCTAGTAGACCGTTGTTCTTCAACATAGAATGCATAGTTAATATTTCTCAGTGTAACCGTCATATTAATTTGAGATTATATTTTTAGATGTCATTAGAATAGTTCTATATTTATGCTCTTTCAAAATTTAACCATCCTAAAGTGGAACGAAGTGCTCAAGGAAATTGAGCAATGAAGATTTAGAACTCGCCCAGCTAGTTGAAAACGGTCTAACTTGTAGTATATGCAATAATATGTTGTGACATTTGATAATCAAAAGTAAAGCTGGACCTGGTTCTCCCATAGATGACGTGGAATTTCTCTAAGAAACCGTGATGGTTGAAGAACCTGAGAAACAGTTGGTTAATTCTTAACCAAAACCATATGCTGGTAATAGAGATCTCGAAAACTACTTTTTCACTCCACCTGCCAATTAGAATCCATAATCACATAGAGCAGGACAAGATTTTTCCGTGCCCGAGTCATTGCTACATATAACAAGCGTCTTTCTTCCTAAACATGGTGAAGCAAGTCGGATAAGTACAATATAGTTTTACAAATTATGTGTACTTTTTGAAATAACCATAACCTTACCTCAATCGAGGAATGTTTCTCATCTAGAATCCCATTATATTCGTGCAACAAAGGAATCTCATTATCATTTGCCTGAGTACCCAAACAGCAGGACGGTTAGTAACTATCAAACAGTATGAAAAGAAAATTGAGATAAGATCTCAACTGGTACCTTCACAATGAAAACTGTGTCCCATTCCAAACCTTTCGACTACAAAATAAAAATGAAGAAACAACAAAACAGAATGTCTATTGTGTTGGTTGGATGGCTAAACAAGCAAAAGCATCACAAAGAATAACAAAAATAAACATATACAGGCAATTAAAACGAAGCAGAACCTGATGGATTGTAGTTAGGGTAACAGAGTCTTTGTTATCTTGCTTTCTTGATTGAAAATTTTCTCTCTCCCGTTCAGATATATAGTCAAGAAAAGCTTTAAGTGTGTTCATGCAACCTTTCCCCTGTATGGCACTATCATTGCTCGATTCTGAAACATTTTGTATTGTTGCCAAAAACGATGACACATCATCTAGTAGATACTGCAACACCTGCACACAAGGGTATACCCATTAAATTTCATTACCTTCAAATTCATACTTCCAACACTCAACTAAAAGTTCGCTATGTTTCAGCAAGAGTATTAGCGAGTAACATACTCTGATGATTTTTACAAAACTACCCATGGGACTTGAGATTTTTAGAAAAAACAAGAAACTCAATTATCTTCAGAAGATACAGTATCATCCTTTAAAAAATTTATCCATCTTATAAATTGTAGCTGTTGGTTGGTTTGACACAAGCGGCTCACAACGTCCAAGATGTGATGTGTCTTGGTAAGACAAGAAATTCAGGAATGTTTTCAATTTGTGGGGATGTTTAAATTACAAGGACAGGTAATTATTGTATGTTGGATTTTGACCATGTATAGAAGTGACTTAAAAGTCTGTCAAAATATTAATAAAAATTTATTCATGCCACAGTAACGTAAGTTTTGTTAGGAAACTTCTAATAAATTTTTAATTTAAATTTCAAAATCTCCCTGATAATATAAGTCTTGCTATATTAAAAAGTTCATTTCTTATGGAGCTTATTTATTTATAATGTTTGAAGAAACCCTGGAGGACAAAAGCTAAAGGACAAATTGATGACCAAGATTGAAGGATGAGAGATAAGGCTGATTATTGAAACTGAAGGTCAAAAGTGAGCGATCACGATCTGCGCTATTAACAACTATGGTCAAGAATGATGATCAAAATTGATAGGCCATATTGGAAATCAAGACTCTGAAAAATGTAATTTTGAAAAATATTCAGCACCGAAATATAAGTCTTGATAAGAATTTCTACACAAGGTTTTTAAAAACACGAGTGAAACTAAATCATCAATTTCCGCACTAAAAATCTGAACTTACTAGCCCACTGTTCAGAATCTGCACTTAGTTTTGAACTCAGGATTGAGACTTGACTTTGATTTTAAAAATATGTGTACTTGTATACCAACACACTAAATAAAATATTCTTTTTTTCCCTCTCGATGTCTATATATTTTATCATTCTACATGGGTGTGTCTGTTTTATTCATGATCTTACTCCTGAATTGGACAAAGTGCATTTTTCTTTGTTATTCTAGAACCAAAAAAGGATACCGATGTTTTGATCCTCTTACCAAACATCATTATATTTGTGTTGACGTTACTTTCTTTGAATCTAAATCTTGCTTCTCTCCTACTCAAGCAACACCTACAATATTAAGATTTAAGATCAAATTAATCATTTGTGCTTTGAATTTGATGTTTTAAACTCCTAAGATTATTAAATTTGATGATTTGTTTGTTGTTTCTCTATTTTAAATATTTGTTCTTTTAATAATTTTTTCTTCATCTTAAATTTGAGGCTTACGCCTCGCCTCATTTAGGCAAAACGCCTTAACTATGCCTTAGATTTTTCACAACATTGCCCAAACTTATGGTGTTGGCAACTTTGAGACATTCTCGCTCATTGCTCGTCAAAACTCAATTCGCATATTGCTCTCATTGGCTGTTAATCTTCATTGGTCTATTTATCAACATAATGTGAAGAACATTTTTCTCTATGGTGAACTAACTCCTCCCGGCTTAATGGAACAACCTCCATGGTATGTTGCTCAGGGGAAGAAGGCTACTAAGATGTGCTGCTTAAAGAAGTCAATTTATAGTCTTAAACAAAGTCCAAAAGCTTAGTTTGATAAATTCAACAATGCTCTCGGAAATGTTGAGTTTAAGCAATGCAAGTAAGATCACTCAGTTTTTGTGCGGTTTCGAACATCCGAAATTGTTATTCTAATTATATATGTTGATTAATGATTTGGAAGGAATTGATTAGACTAAGAGATACTTGCAATAACATTTTGTTATTAAGGATATGAACGTCCAAAGTATTTTTTGGGATTGAAATTGCTCCCAGCAAGTCTGGAGCTTCTCTATCTCAGCAGAAGTATGCTGCAAATATGCTCAAAGAAACTAGATTGCTTGGAATGAAGCCAATTGGCACTCCTATGGATGTTGATTAGAGTGTTTGGGATGATAGTGGAGATTACTTGGAGGACAAAGCGTATAGACGACTTGTAGGGGAGCTAATTTACTTGACTTTAACACAACCTGCTATTTCATTTGCAGTTTGTTTAGTCAATCGTTTCTTGGATAAGCCCAAGCAAGTTCATTGGGTTGTTGTTTAAGACTAATGGTCACCTAAAGATTGATGAATGCCTCGATGTTGATTATCATGTTCAAAGACTGATAGGAAGTCTACTTTTGGATAGTGCATTTATTTGGGAAGAAATTTGGTAACTTGGAGAAGTAAAAACAACACACAGTTGCTACATCTTCTGTCAAATCTAAGTACAACATCTTCTGTCGAGAATGAGTAAAGAACTATGGCCCACACTGCTACTGAATTGATGGGGATAAAGAATCTACTAGGAATGTTGAGTACACTTACAAAGAACCTTTAAATATGCACTTTGATAATCAGACAGCTACTACATTGTCAATAATTGAGAGAGAACGAAACATATTGAGGTTGGCTATCATTTCATTCGTTGAATCAGACTATTGCTACTCCTTTCACTTCTTCTTCCAACCAAATTGTCAATATATTCACTAAATCATTGGGCGGGAAACATTTCTTGAAACTTTGTACCAAGTTGACATGATCAATATATAGCTCCAGCTTGAGGGGGAGTGTTGTAGAGTTATAATACTTTTAACTTTCTTTATATTCTATTAACCCTAATTTTTCCCTATAAATGTGTACGGTCTCTTGTATATCAACACACTGAATAAGATATTTTACTTTTTCTGCATTTAGTATGTCTATATTTTATCATTCTACAACTATTATCTTATTTTATAAAAGGGAAATGATGAAGCGTATACTAGATCTTCTCAGAAAGATCGTGACATAAAGATGGGAAATGAACATTAAACCTCATCTCCAAGGACCCCACAATCAAATGGTAAAGAAAGGAAACAACCAAGAAAATAAATAGCTCACAATTTCCTTAAAAATTTTAGGTCGTGACAATCAATAAAGCGTGATACACTAAAATCGCTCTTTATTGACCAAAAGACAATGCAAAGCACCATATAATATATGGAATGACTAGAAACCAACTTTAAAATACTTTTGTTCATTTGGTTGCTTATATTCCTAATAACAGGAAAGGCAAATTGAAAACTTTTGACAACAAGAATGACACTGATTTCTTTCTGGGGTACTCTAAGGAAAGAATTGCATTTTGAGTCTTCATACCAAACTATAAGATGGAAATTACACTCCAAGTCGTATTTGATGAATTTAATTTTGAGTACATGAGACAAGAGGTTGGGCGTGTAACTCTTGAACTTCAAAAGTTAAAACCTAAAACCACCTTCAATTGTGCAAGCTTCCAAGGAAATACTATTTTTTTTTACACGGGAGAAGATAAGTTTATTAGAAATTTCACTTGTTAGAGAACTTATTTATTTATCATGTTTGAAGGAACTCTAAAGGTCAAAATTGAAGGACAAAAATTATGACCAAGATTGAAGGATGAAAGTCAAGATTGATGGTTGAAACAAAAAGTCGAGATTGATGATCAAAATTGACAGCCACTCCGACAAATATAATTTTGAAAAAGAATCAGTCACGCCAAAAGATCAGTCTTGACAATAAGCAGTTTTTGGAAAGATTGAAAATCTCTTAACATGAAAGGTTGAGCCCAACGCATTCTTCCAAATAGAGAATTCCTACAACAACTATAAGTATGAAATATCCATCAACTTCAACGGAGAGAGAACGATTTTCCGCGCACAAGAAAAACTCTTTCGAGCATAAAAATACTCAAAAGTACTCAAATTGTCTACTTTATTAAGTATTTCTAGTAGTGATCAAGGTATAAATTTAGATACAATTCTTGGAAAGCTTGGATCAATCAAATTCTCCAAATTTTTGCTTTATATATACATTTTTGCGTGTGTTATAAATGTAGTTGGGATCAAGTACCACGACATTTTCCATGTTCCACTAGTGTCCCCTATTAAATCATTAAGTGGAATTTGTTAAAAAAATAGTCTGATATAATGGATTATATCAATCAAATTCTCCAAAATTTTTCTTTATACATACATTTTTGTGTGTTATAAATGTAGTTGGGATCAATTACCACGACATTTTCCATGTTCCACTAGTGTCCCCTATTACATCATTAAGTGGAATTTGTTAAAAAAAATTGTCTAATATAATGAATTATAATTAAGAGTAATTACTACAAATTGAAGTTTATAGAATTCTATACCTTAATTAAGTTTTTATCAAATATCAACCCTAATAACAATTCTTTATCAAATAAAACTGAAAATAATCATATACCATAATTATTATAATAAACCCTACAAAAGTGTGCTAAAAACACATGATACTGAACCATGAAAAGAATGGAAGAAAATTTCAAAAAAAAATGAAAATATACACAATGAGACCATCAAACGTGGGATAGAGGATCCGATCATTCCAAGTCATATATATGTCGGTAAGTACTCTTTGCTTTTATATACATATATATATAGGCACACTTATGTAATCATATATTCATACTTTGCTTTAGTTAATGCTTTTTAAGTTTAGAAGTGAACTGTCATGGATCCTATGGTATGTCTAAAAGTAAAATATTATGGTCCTAGAGATACGTAGACACACTTATGTAATTATATACTCAACTTTGCTTTAGTTAATGCTTTTTAAGTCTAGAAGTGAACTATCGTGGATCCTATAGTATGATGAATGATGAAACAAATAATTGCAACCTATTAACATAATTCTCTCTTCACTTCTAACTTCTAAGAGCATTAATTTTTTCAGTTTTGTCTATTTGAATTATCTTTTCAAAAATTAGACTTCAATTTCTCACGATTAGATAAACTTTATGGATTATTAACTGAAACTATTCCACAGTTTTATAGTCAGATCCTCATTACGAATTAAAAATAACATGAATAAAGAGTCCATCCTTACAGATCGAACATCGTTATCTTCATTCAGCAGCTTACATCCATCAATATCAGATACTGCTCGCTTTTCAAGAAGGTATTTCTGCAAAAATAATGATAGAAACGTACACATTTCACTGAGATGATACAGTGATAGGAAAACTCATTTATGCATTCAAAATATTCTTTTCATGCAGATAGTTCTCAATATAAAACATCTAACGTCCCAATATGTTAACATGATAGTGCACAGAGTAAAATTTTTCTAAGAATTATAATACAAACAAAGAAACAGTAGTAGAGTCGAAAATTATTACAAAAAACAAATATACCATTATAACTAAAATATTTTAGTTTCTACATGCAAGCAAAAGTTACCTGTGGTATCATGTTTGCTACAGAAGTAATAACAGCAGAAATTGAATGTTCCTGAAATCACAGATATAATGAAGGTTATAAGGCATAATGAAGGAAATGTTTACAGAAATCAGTTTACACATCACAAATTATAGGCTAGTCAAATTCATGGATTCGGCTTACCCTTATAACGAGCTTTGATATCATATCCAGAGTGCTCAACACCTTACGCCCTTGCGTGAGTTGACTCCTGCAGTCAATAATAAAATCAAAATCAATTACTATTTCATTTTTGTCTTTGCATGCGTTATGACTTATTTATTAATCATAAAATCATAAAAATCTGCAGAATATTGCACCTACAAAAGCTCTTTAAAATAGTGGAGTTCAGAATAGACAAAAATAAGATGATATTATGATTAGAAGGCATATCTCATGCTCCCCAAACAGCACTTTTAAGCGAGAAAAAAAGATGAACTGTGCTATGTAATTTCTTCCTGCCAATTGTTTTATATGTTTTTTGTCTCGTTTCTAGTATGCTTTTGGTCTTCAAATGCTTATTTTTATTGTTCGAGTTGATGCTTTTGTCTTCTTTATGCTTCATTGTAGGTGAGAATCAACAAAAATGACTTCCAAGGGTTCGACAAGAGAAACGTGACCAAAAGACGGACAAAAGGTGTAAAAATGACATCCTGGCCGAGAGTTGACCTAGCGGGCGGTAGCCCCTCGCTAGGTCCTGATCCTGTTTTAAGGCAGAACAAGGGACTAGCGGGCGGTAGCCCCCTAGCAGTCGCTAGCTCCCCTACACAGTGAAGGCACAGAACGTTGGGGTAGCGAGCACTACCCCCTAGCGCTCGCTACCCTTTCCGGTGCTCGCTACCCTTTCCAGTGCTGGAACAAGACAGAACATGGGGGTAGCGAACGCTACCCCCTAGCGGTCACTACCCAGGCGGGATTTTCTTCTCCTATTTAAACCTCCACGCGTGATTTTTCAGAACTTCTTCCTTCACGTTTTTACTTCTAGTCTAGGATTTAGACCACGAGAGAAAACACTACTAGTCTAGATTTCCATTCCGTTCGTTTTTCAATTTCGTTGTGGATTTATTCGTGATTCAAACCCGGAGTACTTTAATGCATTATTTACCTTTTACATTCGTGAGTTCTTTTACTGCTTTCTTTATTGCTTTATAATCTATTTTCTTTCCGCTCTGTTCTTGATTAATTTCCAATTCATTAATACAAATCTTTCAATCATGTTAATTAATCAATTCAAAGCATGTTTAAATTCAGTTTCCTTAATTCCTTGTTATTAGATTTAGGATTTAATCGCTTTATTAATTTTCGCCTAGGTTATTCGTATTTTAAATTCTTTAATTTCATTCGACTAGATAAATTAATTAGATTAGTTAAAATATCAAAACTCCTTTTAATTGCTTTCTGCAACATAGATAAAGCTCTGCTTAGCCTTCCTTGAGAATACGACTTAGGGTCAACTTATTAATCTATAACGAACTCGTACTCTTGCGAGCAATTTAATACAATAAATTGGAAGTATATCGGCAGGAAATATTCCTCGTGCCCGATATTGAGTCCCTTTATCGGACAGTGGGTCTGGTAGAAAACGCATGCAATAATTATAGCCTGTTTTACACAATTAAGAATACCAGTAAGGAACAATTGCAGCCCTATATAGAACACTACAGCATAAGTTTTCAAAATAGAGCATGTCTGATCTCTGCAGTCATCTGTTATATATCAAATATATTTACTTAACACTGTAATAAGTTTATGGTAAAAGGATAGAAGTATCATAGCACTACAGCTAATGAGACTAAATAGAGCATCAAACAGAGTCAGAATAAGCATCTTTCCCATAAATTATTCTTTTTAGTTTCTCCAAAAATGTCAGCAGATGTGAGTTCCAGACAGATATCTAAAGCTTGTTTGAGTTCAATTTACCAATTCAACAAACCAAAAATCCTCAATTTTGTTATAATTTGACTTGACTTAAAAAATGGAAAAAGATTAGGCATTAGATAAATGGAAATATTAATCAAGCCAACCTCAAATATATTCAAATTCTCGCTCCAATTAGCTGCTAACCAGTCATTTATGACAAGGGAAAGTTTATATTCATACTTTATTGCACCCCTAAATCTAAAACAGAAACATATGCATGTGTAAAAGAAAAAAGTTTAGTATACAAAGTTTAATTTATGAGAAAGTGTTATAAGGCATACCTCTTAAAGGTTCCCGATATTTTTGATCTAAATATTTCACATGCTGCTGAAGTAAAGCTGCATTTTCTTATAGTACAAACCTTGTCAATGTGTTCAATTACCTAAAGGAAGGAGGGACCAGTAAATATAGAAAGTACAAATTACAAGACATGTCACTAAGCATAGAACCTGAAAACCGATATTGAAATTAAAGAGAAATACCTTCATATTTTCATCCTTGTCAAAAGGAAGTAAGGTCTTAAATGCCCGACGACATTGTCCATCATCACAATCCGGCAATGCAGTACTCAGCAAGGCAATAATGGCCCGGATTACCTAGTTATATGATAAAACTTGTAGGATCAAACAGAAGAAAGAGAATAGCATGGACCACCATGACACTAGATCATGAACATGACATGATACAATAAGGAGAAGATTGTCATAGAACACATTCAAGGCCATAACTGGCTACCAAAATTTAATCCTTAAAAATCCTAAGTTGCTTTATAACAGGATTTTAGAGAACCAGATAGCTTTTAGCAAATGAAGCTTCATAGCATAAAATAGTGCATGTAATGCTATTAAGCATGCAATTATGGAAATAAGCACGTGCACATTTATGCCACACTTCACTACAGTGATCAGAGCAAGTCTTATTTAACATCTATGTATTCCTAAAGCAATTGAAATGCACATGCTGGCTGAACAAATCGCATAACACCAATTCAAGGACTGCACAAGCAAGCAAGAAGAACACGGGCATCCAAGGTTTTGAACAGGAATGCTAAGATGTATAATAACCATCTTAAAGGTAGAGAATAGAGGTGTTATCAACAGCTGGCTGACTCATATTTTATTCATGTATTTATCTCCAAGGTCATTAAATTCTAGTAGATTGCTTGTGTTTCTCAATTTTTTATATATTTTACAAATAACTAAGAATGTTATAATGCTGAATATGTCTATAAAAACTTGGAGTCATTCCTCCACCTTTGAGCTAGCGTTTGGGTGTCATTAGGATTCCGGCTTTGATGCGTAATAATTGTTACTTTTTCCTAATAAAATATTTTATATTCAAAATTATTTATTAGATTGCTAGTTATTTACGTTAGCCACTAGTGTTTAAGTGTTCAAATAATCAATCATGAATTAGGGTTAGGCATCTTTAGATCATAGTATTGTTGAACAACTTTGTTGTGGCAGTATTGTTCCCTGTGCCACGTTTTAAGGAGTTCCTTTATTTCAATTCAGCTTTTATATCTTCTTAAACCTGTCTTTACGCAATAGAAGGAAAACATTGAAAAAGAAAGAATGCAACAGAATTTGGCAGCTAAACATGTTATTACCTTTTTGCGATAGAAAGCTACACCATGAACATTAAATGGAATTTTTCTATTGCGAAATGCAGATTGGAATATTTTCCCTGTCGCCTGCACACAGCAGAATGGACAGATAAAATTTGAAATGGCTGCAAATTCATCAGATACTGCTTTTTACTAATTAGAGCATAAAATAAGTTACTTAACCTGTCTCCGGTAGAGAACAGCAATTTTATCATAAGAGCATTTAGCAGACGATCCAGCTGATCTAGCTTCTAATATTTTATCAACTACAAAAGCACACTGTGCCTCTTCATTGCTACACTCCTTAATAGTTATCTGATCAACATGATACACAATCCAAATCAGTACTATATAAAGGGTAAGACTGAGTGTCCTTGAATAATATTTACCTTTGATCCAGAACAATTCTCAGTCTGAACTTCCTTTGAATTGCAGCGTTTTACATTATTCCTAATAAGACATGATGCAGCTTCCACAATACAGCGTGTGGACCTATAATTTCTATTTAATCTTACCTACACAAATGATTAAGAAACACCGTGTAATAGATCTGAATATCAGAAAATGGTATATTTATATAGAGATAAGTATGAGGGAATCATTAAAGTTTGATTTTAGATTCACCTCTTTGTACGTCGGAAAATCTTTTCTAAATGAATTGAATCCACTAACATCAGCACCATTGAAACTGAAAATTGACTAAAGGAGATCGATTCATTATTTGAAATGTTTTGAGAAGGTTAGATGAAATTCAAAGGAATGATTCCTAGTTTCAAACTGGAGAAGGGTGTATAAAAGGATGTACCCACCTGGTCTTCATCACCAACAATAGTTATGCGTTTATGGGATCCAAGAATTCGTAGCAAGCTATACTGCATGACACTAGTGTCCTGAAACTCATCAATCACGATTCCTTTCCATGTTTCTTTACATTCCACCAATACTTCAGTCAAAAGCAGAAACTAGTCAAAAAAGAGTCGATAAATCAGAATTTGTCAACCATTAGTTTTCTATGTTGTGTGGTGCAAACCTTCTGGATCGTTTAACAGCTTCACAGAACAGCTGATAAAATCATGATAATCAAGTGCATTACAGGATTTTAGTATGTCTTCATAGTTCCGAAGAATATTTGCCTGAAGTAGATCACAAAAACAAAAAAAAATGCTGGGTGACAAAAAGAAATTAGCATGAAAGCATAATTGAGATAATAACATACCCCAGTATCATCACCAATTTTATGAAAATCTTCAGGCGACTGTCCAGCAGCTTTAGCCTGATATATAACGAGTTTATAGTGTGGATGAAAATAATAGACAATGTAAGCATGTAACCCGAAAAGGTAAACCAATAAATGATTGTTGACATCTGAACTGAATTAATTCAGAATTTCAGACAGAAAAAATCAGTATTAAACCCTAAGACAAATAAAAATTCATCGTCTAGTTTTCTTATGATAATAATGGACTCTTCCATGTTCCTGGATATTTTGAAATAAATGAAATTACACAGATTTTCTCGCTCACAGATTTATAATTTTGTAGATATATGAAAAGAGCTTTTTCAGCCATACTAAGAAGTTTGACTTTCACACTACCAGATTAATAAACAGACAGATAATGTCAACTGTCGTTCAGACATGTAAACTGATAAATGGCAGAGGACACATCACCTGAGTTACAAACTTGAGCCATTTTTTTGACTTGTCCTTCAAATGTTTCAGAGAATTAATATCAGATAACTCATTAAGCTTGCCAAGTTCCTGATTGTCCCTTCTGTTTCCATCCTCCAACAGGCGGACAGCTTCTATGATAGCTTTTCTTTGCTGTCCGTGCCCATAAATTAAAAACTCAGGGGTTCGACCTAACCTATTGAATATTTTGTGTTGGTTCAGACGAAATGTTCTTATTATAATGTTAAAGCAACACCATGTAACAACCTAGATACTAAAGGAGAGAAAACTTCAGAATAATTTACAAAATTCAAGCTTGACATGTTTTAGAGTAACTGCATTCCTTTTGATGTACCATGAAATTATTTGTTTGCAATTCAGACATAATGTGATACCTAGTTAAACATATTCAAACTAAAATGATGTACCAACTTGCAGCCAAAACATCTCTCTCCTTAATGAGTTGGAAAAAACATACTTTTCAGCATGCAAGCGACAAAGTTGCAGAGAAAACGAGTGGAAAGTGCTGATAGTAAGCTCTTTTGCAGCTGCCTTTCCAGCAATTGCTCCTATCCTCTCACGCATTTCAGCAGCGGCAGCTGTAGTGAATGTCATTGCCAGAATGTTTGAAGGACTTATACCCTGGAATTATTGAAGGAAATGGCCAAAGAGAGGATCAAGGAATGATCAAGCAGGCCAATAAAGCTAAGCAAAGAATACAACAAATACAATTATTCAAACCTTCATAGGATGGACTTACCTCAGATAGAAGAACCAACACACGTCCAACCATGGTAGATGTCTGACATACGAACCACATACTAAGATCATTAAAGGCAAGATGGATTTCCTAAATTAAGGGATAACTGATAAGTATGTATACCTTCCCACTTCCTGGTCCAGCAACAATGACCAATGGAATTGAGATGTCACTACATGCTGCTTCCTGCTGCCTGTCATTCAGAGACTGAATATAATTTGTATACTCCTCAGGCATATTTTTGGTCAGTTTACTAGCAATTATACCCAATCCTTGGACATTAGATGATCCCACACCAGCAGAATTGAATATTTCTTCAGGTTTTAGAATGTCGCTTCTAACATGGACATTTTTTGTGGATACATTGTCCTTGCAAATGTTTACACCAGAGTCATTTTCCGTTGACTCCATTGTGCAGTCCTTCCTTTCAGAATTCTTGGATGGTTTTTGTTCACACAGAGCATCAATTTGTTCGAATACTGAATCATCAAAATCCTCATCTAGAAAATTAGATGTTGAGGCAGAGGCATTTAAATCAGGAAATGCTACTGGCCTTATTGAATTACTCTCCGAGCTCAACTGATATTCATATGATCTGTCTTGCTGCCTCAATGAAGAAGAGCACGGACTTAAAATTGATCCATCCTTCAATGAAACACCAGCTTTCTGTACATCAAAACCTTCACCATTCAATTCAGTTTTTGAGCTATATGCATCGCTCAGAGATACTCTCTCAAAGCACTTAGTTTTGACAATAGGAGTATGAAATGTTTCACACGAAAATCCACTCCTTGCACCATAACTCCTCTTCGACAGTATACCACCCCCCAGTGCTACTGGGGACGATATGTTAGCACATATAGTGGACAGAGGATGCCTCACAAATTTCGTTTTTCTCTCATCCCCAGACCTATAAAATTTACAATTAACACACTTTTAAGAAACTATAATCGTTCTCAACTATCCAACAGCAGTAAACTCGAAGAAGGTTACAGGTGCAAAATAAACTGAATAATCAATTTATGGATTAATTATGTTTTAACACTCCATCAAATTGATGAATTGACAAAGAAAGAAATTCTAGAAAAAATTGAAAGAACTCACATTTGAAGGGTGGAGGGAGCATCGGAGCTAGGGCGTTTGCGGGAGAGGCGAGCCTTGGCGGCTCGGAAACTTTGTGAAATTCGAGCGCGCTGCTCCGCCGATAATTCTCCGACTGAGGGGGAAAGCACCGCATTCTCCTTGTTGCTCATCTCCCTATCTTCATAAACAGAAAGATGAAGATGGTAGCGGTGAATATTACAAGAGAAGTAAAATCAGCAGAACCCTACGAAGGAGGTGACTAGTGGTGTGGAGATGGCGCGTGGGGGAGTTGACAGTTCAATATTCAAAATTTTCCCTCCTTTATTTTATGGATGGGATTGTGTATACATATATATGGATGGGATGGTTCAGATAAGAATGGTTCTTCATGCGTGAATATGTTGGCCTGGTGGTAGTAAGGTTAATGCACAATTTCAAGATCTTCGATTCGAGTCGTCATGCTCCGTGACGCGGCCATGTAATTTAATGTTAATATAGTTCAATTTTTAAAAAAAGAATGGTTTTTTAGATGAGAAATAAGAGTAGATCTCGACTTTTGATTTGGTTTAGATTTGATGAATTGAGAAATAGAAAAATGGCAAAATGGATAAAATAGAGAAAGAAACTTGACATATCAATAAGATTCCAAATTACCGCAAACAATTATATCTTACAAAATCAATTAAAATTTCATCATTATTTGAAATCCAGTTAATAGAAACTAAATTTCCGATCTCATTGAGATTTCGAATACGTAGCTTTACAAGTGATGTGTTATAAATAGTATTATTTATGTGGACATTAGTGTATTTATTATTAAATGTCTTTGTAAAGTGAACAACTTATATATATAAGAATGCAATTCTAGGATTTTTACGCCCTACAGATTCTTTTTCTCTGCGCCGTTTGTTCAGTTTTTTTCTCTGTTCTGCAGTTTCTTTTCTCCCTTATCTCTTCATTGATTAATGGAAACAATCGATATAATAGAAGATAAATTATAAGACGTTATCAGCACGAGTCTCTACAATTGAATATGCTAATTTGCCATAGGAAATAATCATATTTTTCCAACGAGATAAAAAAGAGAAGAATATAACAAATGGTGTTGGTCCCGAAAGAGCAAGATTTGGTGTATGAGAGAATACACCAAATACAAACTTTTCAGTTTACTTGACAATTTAATTAGAGAAATTAAGCTTTCTCGAAAGGATATTGCTAAGTTTGACAAACCAAATCGCTAACCAGGTTAACTACCAGGTCGCTAATAATCTGTCTAGATAGAGTCTCTCTGGTGAATTACGCTGGACAGATAGCAAGAGTGATCTTGTTATCCAACAGAGTATAGTGTGCGGAATATGGTGGATATAGTGTGTTTCTCTTATTAGAAAACCTTGATAAAAACTTAGCCAAATATATTAAGAGATTAATTAAATCAATGCAAGTTTGAATGCAAGTGTTGGGTTAGTGAATAGACAACTGAAAGTAAAATGCGTAAAGTAAAGAATACAGTTGTTTTTACGTGGTTCGGGAAACCCCCTACGTCCACAATACAATCAAAACTAGAGCGAATATCCACTACTTAGGATACTCTCTTCTTTATACTCGCTGAGAACGAACCACAAGTTCCAGTCAAAACTAGAAAGAAACTTGTGCAAGAATATGGGTCGTGTCACTTACAAGTTGCAGATAAATCTGCTACAAAATACCTTTACTTTAATCCACTAGAAAACTACTAGCTAGCGAAGATATCTCCTTCCTTTTTCTCGATAAGACAGACTTGAATCGAGATTGGTGTGATTTTAATCACAAACGACTTGAACACAATCTGGATTGTGAAATCTCCTTATTGAATGCTTCAATGGTAGAGTAGATTTCTTGACAGAGTTTCAGCTTGTAAGTTTGCGCGTAAGATCGTCAGTTCATCAGTACTCCTCCAGATTTTGTTCGAAGCTTTTATAGGTACAAAATTTTAAATTCTGACTGTTGTAGTTGATTGACGTGTAATAAATGTTGATTATCAATCAAAGATGTGAATCCCTGATTTGATCCTCCTGCCTTGTAGAAATGGTTGACTGAATCTCTCTGATTATGGAAAACAGATAACTTGATTGATCTCTTTCCTTTCCTTTCCTTTGAGCTTCGATTGATTCACCTTCCTTCTTGATCTCTTGATTGATTCTCTTTCCATTTTCGCAATATCTGATGACATGGCATAAGGATGAGATTCTCTCTATGTACATCAGGTGATGCATTGTATATCAGATAACTTATTGCATATCTAAAGTTTCACCAAGTCTCTATCTCAGTGGTCTATAAGAGAGAGGTTCACTCCTCCTAGGCTGGTCTGGTCAACCAGGTCAGGTTCACTGCCTGCGAGGTGATCTGGTCCAAACTTGCTCCAAAAGATGGTGACAATGACTAAGTGAAATCAGATTTGGTCCAGATTGAGTGACCTTCATCAGGTGGTCTGCTTGCTTTTAGGTGAGCTGATCTGCTTCGAATATCCAGAAGACTATTTAAATAGATGACTTCCTATAGGACATAATACTTAATGTATTTAAGTCCTTTACAATTAGTCATCAGCTAACCTGGTCTAAATAAAAGCAGGCTTGCTCTCTATCAGATTCACTTAATAGTGTAGTGATATGTTACATTTTGAGCAGGCTGGGTCTATTAAGCAAAACATCAATTAAATCCAAGTGTGTTTCGAAAGAACATCATCAAAACTAAATTTTGTGAAGGGTTCCCAACAATTTCTCCCTTTTTGATGATGTCGAAACCACACTTTACAAAATAACCCTAAATAAATCATTAAGAACTATCTGGTTTAAATTACCAGAGGGGTTAGGTTTGATTATAATTTATAACGAGTAAAAAGCAATAACTTGAGTTCTGGACAATAAGAGATTGTCATTAGATAACCCTTCAATATATATATCAGATAAAGTTCAGAACGGGTTACAAATATAGTCCAGAGCATAAAAGATAGAGTACAACAGATAGCAAAAATTATGAGAATTTTAACCAAACCATCTACTACCTTTACATTGATTTCCCTCTTTCATTTGCTTCTTCTGAGCATCAGAGGTCATATGCACGGTCTCATAAATACCATCTCTGATCCTAGCATAGTTAGGATCATGGTTGTCGATCTTGTAGCCTTTGTCTTTGGTAATCATGTTGATACAATTCAGAATATAGGTCTTATCAGGCATAGTGCTTCCTGGAATCAGAGGGCACTGCATATACTCATTTGTTGGTGCCTTGATCTGCACTTTGGCTCCTTGAGTTGTTGTTCTGATTCTTTGTACAAGCTCCTTCTCCATGTAATTGTCCAGATATCTCTGGAAGTCATCATCTGTTGGTTGCTCTGAGTAAGTAGGCTCCTTCAAAAAATATCGGTTAAGAATAAAACCGGTCTTGATTAGCTCTCATTCTCTCTGATCTCCTTCTGCTACCCAAGGATCTATGGGTGTTTTCTTCCGTGGGAATAGAGACCAAGATTTGAATGATTTCTTCTTCTTTTGTGCTGTCGACTGGGCTGGTGGTGATTGTGGATCTGCTCTTAGTTGCGAGAAGGGGGTTTGGTAAGCCTTCTCCCTTTCAGTTCTCTCTGCTTCTCTCTGCTCTATGATAGCTTTGTCTTTGTAGTATTGTGCCCTGAAAACTGGGTCACAGGTTTGATCTGGGCTGACTCCCTGAAGTAATAGTTCTGCAACTTTTGCTCTCTCATCTTCTTTTACATGCTTCTTGCCTTTGTCTTGCTGTTGTTGTTGTTGTTGTTGTTGTTGTTGTTGTTGTTCTGGTTGAAGTGTGAGATCTGGTCTGGGTGGAGTGTGTTGTCTTTTCTTTGGTTGTTTCTGTACTGGCCCCTTATCTTTGCCTCATGCGCCACCCTTATCACCTCATTTTCCTCCTTTATCGGATCTCCCTTCCCACTTTTCGACATCATCAAATCCATACTTGATGAGTGTATGAAGAGAGTCGATCTCGTTTGCATGTCCTCTAGTTTCTACTCGGCATTCTCTTTGAAATTCAACAAAAAGGTGATATTCTGGTTTGTTGCATTAAGCTTGTTTTCCAGACGGCTGTTCATTGTGCTGAGAGTTTTGTCGTAGGTGCTCTGAAGTTGCTCCATTTCATCTAATCTCTTCTGTTGATGACCTAACTCATCTGGTGTAGGGTATTCCAGATTTGTCAAGGCTTGTGGCAAATTCTTCTCCAGTATATCCAAACATCTTTCTGATTCGAATGTTGCTAGTTGAGAATGTAGTGTTCTAGTTGTTGATTCTATTATCTCAGCTGTGAGAGATATAGTGCGTTGTTTAACAGCGTCCTCGATCAACTCCTTCTCCTTTTTAGCAAGACAACCAGCTTGTGAATTCCATCAATCTTCTGATCAATGCCTTCCAGGAGCAAATCAAGCTTCTCCTTGGCTGAGTCTGCAGCATCTCTGTCATCATCAAGTTTCTTGGTTAAGTCCTTGACAGATTCTTTAATCTTCTTCCTCAAGTCTATGTCCATGTCGTTGACATAATCCTTCTGGTGCTGGTTGAAATCCGTCAAGAACTTTGTAGCCCTTTCTTGAATTTCATTGCAGGTAGCTGCAAGATGATCTGGTACCCGCAGAGTGATCAGATCATCCACTTGCTTGTTAGTGAATGATTTATGTTCTCTTTCCAATATATCCTCCAGATTTATAAAGGAAATGTGCTTCTTTAACTTCTCAGTTGCGCCAGGTGTGTATATCTCATCTGTTGGTTCTACACCAATTATCTGACCAGCTGGCTCCTCTTCAACAGGATCAGGAATCACTGTTGGGATCTTCTTTTTCTTCTTCTGTTGTTGCTTCTCCTTATCTCTTCCTTCTGCTTCTTTCTCTGGTAGAACAGAGGGTTGTTCTGTTGTTGGAGTGGTCTGGTTAGTGGTAGTAGAAGATTGGTCTGGTTCAGTCTTAGGTTATGCTTCTCCTTCTTGTGTAGATTGAGCAGATGGCTCTTGTTGTTGTTGTGCTGGTTGTGGTGGTGCAGAAGTGCTTGGTTGATCTGTTTCATGTGAAGTACTAAGGTGGTCAGTATTCACTCCTCCTTGTTCTTCCATTTGTAAATCATTGGGTTGAGCAGATGGCTCTTCCCTGGCTTCATCTGTGTCTGGTATACTATCAAAGAAATCCATTTTATCAGCATAAAATGGTTTCAGATCAACATTGAGCAATCTGGCTTCATGCTTGCATATGGCAAGGATCTGTTGGTGGTATGATTCCCTTATATCAGTGACTGTAGAAACTTGGAAAATACTCAGAAGAGTTGCTTCTTCAATTTTCAATTCTTCGATTGATCTGACATTGAGAAACACATCAAGAACGTAGTACTCACTGTCCTTGATCAGCAAATATGTCTTTAGGTGTTGAGCTGCACCATAGCTCTCTGGTGTCAGCTGAATTCCTGGAAAATCTTGGAGTACAGAGTGATCTGCCTCATTTTCCAACAGACAACTTCTTCAGCTTGTCTTCTCTTTTCAGTTTCTTCATCAATTTCTTCTTCCTACTCTTCTTCCTCGGTAATTTTCTCCAGACGATTTGGTGAGGGTGCTGTTGTCCTAGCAAGTGAGAAATCTTTTTCCTTTCTGGGATCATACGAGGATTCGGGCATTACATCATGAAGAATCTCCTGGTCTGAATTTTGAGATTCTACTTTTGGTGAGGCAGGTTGTGTCTTCCTCAGCCTTCTCCTCTTCTACTTCGGTTGTTGCGTAGTCGAGGAAGTTTCTGTTTCTGAAGAGTTTGCTCTCTTTGCAAGTTTCATCTTCTCATTTTTCTCCTTAGGGTCTTTCTTCTTCTCTTCGCACTTGGACGGAGCTACCCAGGTTGGCTTAGAACTCCCCATCTCCATCAGATGGCTCATGTGAACATCATCCTTGACTTTATTGAACAGAGCAGGTGACAAACCTAAGGACATTTCGAGTTGGTATTGCTCCTTAGGTAGGGTAAGTTGGATGTTGAATGAAATGGCTCCCTTCCATACTTGTTGTTTGAAAAATTTCTCAATCATGTAGCTGATCTTGATGGAATGTCTCAAGTTCCTCTTCACCACCAATGATACGATCTGGTCTGTATCGTCCTTCGTCTCCACAACCAATATGGATTTCCTTAGCCAATAAATCAAACAAGATTCTGCTCCAGTTAACCTTCAGATTAAGTACTACAGTAGTCAAAATCTTCATCTTCTCAGGAGTGACCTGGTTGTAGGACCCACTGTGTTTCATAAAGATCATCTGCACAAATTCGAACAGCAGTTTGAATCCTGGTGCAAGGAGCGATCCGTGAAACATCCTTCCAGTATAATTCATTGGAATGGCCATCATCCTCTCTACTGTTTCTTGCAATTGAGCCTTAGATATCCCAGGTAAGTCCAATCCTTCATCCTTCAATCTGAAGGCATGTTGAATCATCTGCATCACGTCATAAGTAGTCTTGCTGGTTCTGTCTCCGATGGGCATCAGAACGCTTGCTTCATGCCCTCCCTTCTCATCTTCCCAAGTTAGATAGAAGGTGGCGACTTGCTTCGGCAAGTAAATCTCCGGATGGAATGTAACAATGTTATGGAACCTTGAATGGAGATTAAAACAGTTAATAACATATAATTATTTACTCCGAAAGCAAAATATACTAACTTTATCCATTTCCAGTTAAGAACATGATGAACAACATATAAGGATTTCCAGAAATTCTGCAAATCTTCAAGCATATTTCTTACTTCTGGACATTCAATCAAGCATATAAAACGATAAAGGCTATGTCATGAATCATCATAACCTAAAGATATTTAATCACAACATGTATAACAATAATTATAGAGCTAAAACATATCAAGCGAAGGATAATTCCAGAAATCTCAAGAACTCATATCATGCTTATAAACTCCATTAAAACATAAATACATATGAATACAGAGTATATGAACAGATATAAACATCAAAAACCTTTTCATTTCTTGACAATGGCGAAAATTTTCTCAAGCTTCTTAAAGTCGTGAGTATTAAAAACAACAAAAGGTTCGGGTGAAAGATATTTTTTCACTTCGGCTACGCGTTCAGGGAACTTCAAACTTGATGGTGCCATTTTTGAAAGATTTTGAAGGTCTGAAAGAGTTTCGAAAGAAGTTGGAAGACTGTAAATACTTAAGTGCTCGATGATAGTGAAAGTGAAAGTGAACAATTAAAAAGTACAACATGTATATATATAAGATAAAGTTGAACAGTTAAGATTAATCGGTAAGGGATAGAGGGTTAAGATGAATTTCTCCCTTTTTATTTTCCCGCTAACTTTATTTAGAATTCCCGCCTTGAGTGCGTTTGATATATGCGTTGGACTTCTAGGGTTAGATTTGAGTGCGTGTCAGCTCTCCTACGCCTCTGCAACTTTCCTTCTCTATTTTAGGTAATGATTTTTATCGATTACACTTACCAATATCTGTAATAATCATTACAATTATGTAAGATTTATCAAATCTTGTCGGAGAAATAGCGTATTCACTAAGATTATGTCGGTAATTATCAGAAACCGATATGAATTTCTAATTTTCTCCCTTGATTAAGGAATCTTTTTATGGAAAATAAATTTCCACGTGGCATGAGTAAACTTGTTGTATCTTGATGAGTAATATCTTCTTTGTTCTGCAAGTGATCTAGTAATGATGTGATCTGTATTTCTTCTTTCCAGTGAGCTGCTTTTTGCCAATCTGTTCCTAGTGATCTGCAATGTGAATCTGTATCCAGTTAACTGCATATAGTAATCTTTTTCTGGTGATCTGTTGAGTGATCTGTATTTAGTGATTTGCTATCGATCTGCTTTTTTCATCCAAGCTTAGCAGTCATAGTTTTCCACATAGAATCTTGAATCTCTCTTCAGGTAGTGCTTTTGTTAGAATGTCAGCTCGCTGTATTTCTGTGTGTATCTTCTCGATCTGCACATGCTTTCTCTCCACATGATCTCTTATAAAGTGATGTCTCACATCCACATGTTTGCATCTTGTATGTAAGACTGGATTCTGTGTAATAGCAATAGCACTTGAGCTGTCACAGAATATAAGTATTTCTTTTACATTGATCTCATAATCTTTGAGCTGCTGTTTAAGCCATAGTATCTAGGCACAACAGCTTCCAGCGGCCATGTACTCTACTTCTATGGTTGATGTAGCCACAGAGGTTTGCTTCTTTGAGAATCATGAGATCAACTTGTTTCCAAGAAACTGACAGGTTCCAGAAGTTGACTTTCTGTCTAGCTTACATCCTGCATAATCTAAATCAGAGTAATCTGTTAGTTCAAAATTATCATCACATGGATATCATAGTCCTATGTGTGTTGTTCCTTTGAAATATTGTAATATCTTCTTGGCTGCTTCCATGTGGTATTCTTTGGGGTTGACCTGGTATCTTGCACATACTCCAACTACAAAAGTAATGTCAGGTCGACTAGCAGTTAGATATAATAATGAGTCAATGATACCCCTGTATTGAGTTATATTCGCTAGTTTGCCCTCTGGATCTGGATCAATCTTCCCATTGGTCTGCATTGGAATCTTGACAGGTTTGATGTCTTTAACTCCAAACTTGGTGATCATATCATGTATGTACTTGGCTTGATTTACGAATATACCATCAGGTAATTGTTTCACCTGCAAACCTAAGAATAAATTCATTTCACCCATCATGGACATTTGATACTTGTTCTTCATCAGATCAGCAAACTTATCACACAGATAACTAGATTGAGATCCAAAAATAATATCATCAATGTAGATCTGTACTAAAAGGATATGTTCTTTGACTTTGATGATGATTAGTGTCTTATCAACTGAGCCTCGTCGAAAGCCTGACTCCAGCAGAAAGGTTGACAATGTCTCATACCAAGCTCTCGGAGCTTGCTTCAACCCATAAATTGCTTTAGCCAATCTGTAGACTTTCTGGTCAAGATTACCTTCTTCAAATCTAGGTGGCTGCTCTACATAGACTTCTTCTTCTAGAATACCATTTAAGAAAGCGCTCTTGACATCCATCTGGTACACCTTGAATCTTTTATAGGCTGCATATGCCAAGAACAATCTGATGGCTTCCAATCTGGTAACTGGTGCAAATGTCTCATCAAAATTTATGCCTTCTTGTTGACTGTATCCTTTAGCAACTAATCTGGCTTTGTTCCTTACAACATCGACATTCTCATCTTGCTTGTTTTTGAATACCCACTTAACACCTATTATTGCCTGGTGTTTATGTCGATCTACAAGATACCACACTTGGTTTCTTTTGAATTCATTAAGCTCTTCTTGCATAGCAACGATCCAATCTGCATCTTGTAGTGCTTCATATGCATCAACTGGTTCAACATGAGATAGATAAAAACTTAGTAGTGCGTTCTCTCCTTGCATCATTATGGTCTTCATACGATCTGATGGGATCCCAACAATCTGTTCTGGTGGATGGTGATCTTGGATCCACTTTCTGTGCCTAAACATCTCCTCTTCTGATATCTCAGGTTCAAGTTCTTCTGTTGGTTCCTTAAATTCTGGGTGACTTGTTGAGGTTGCTTGGAAAGGATTTTCATCTTCTATCTCCTGGTTGACATTCGTGCTGTTGCTGATATCTCTGGATTCATTAGGTTGGGTTTGAGCAGGTTCACTATCTTCTGCTTCCACAGGTACACTATGTTGGGAACCCTAATGTATTTTGGTTTTGATGATGACCTTTCGAAACACACTTAGTTCCTTTTTAGTATTTAACTGTTCTACGTGTTAACAGATCACTACATGTAAAGTGAATTCTGATAGAGAACAGATTAGGAGATGACTTAACATGTAAAGGAATTATTCCTATAGAAGTCATTTCTATAATAGCATAGGATGAAGGCCAAGATTTCACGCCAAGAAGAAATTGATCTGCTGTAACAGACAGCAACCAGATCATCGACCAGATCGATGATCACAGCGAAGCGCCAGATCGATAGAGTCATCAAACCACTAGATGACATCATCCTACACATCGTATCCTCTTGCCACGTCAAGATTGAAGTCCATCCAACAGGGATTGAGAAGAGAATCTTCAATTGACACAAAGAAGGAAAGAAGCCGTTAGCAATCTGTCTTCCATACCTTGAAGATTGAGTCAACATTTTCTACATGGCAAGAATAGATATGGTGGATATCATTGATTGGCAATCTACAATTAATCTCACGCCAATCAACAAACGGCTAGAATTTTTAATTCAATGCCCATATATTTGGAGTTCAAGGTCTGGAAAAATACACGCGAGCTATATTGACAACATATTCTCAAGCACTCCCTGAACCAGACTAAGAGCTTCAAACAACCTGTGATTCTATATCACACCAACCGAACCTCGATTCAAGTCTGTCTTATCGAGAGAAAGAAGATCACCCTGCTAGCTAGTAGATTTCTAGTGGTAACGTAGAGGTAATCAGTTGTAAAGGGACACGACCCTTACTTCGTGCATAAGTATCATTCTAGTTTTGACTGGTACTTGTGACTCGTTCTCCACGAGTATAAAGAAAAAGAGTATCCTAGTAGTGGATAATCTGGTCTAGTTTTGACCAGATCGTGGACGTAGGGATTTTCCGAACCACGTTAAACAACTATGTTCTTTACATTCCTGCTTATTTACTTTCAGTTGTTTATTATTCTAACTTTCTGCACCTTCATACATTCTGCATCTCAATCAATCTGTTAAACGATCTGATTAACTCAAAAGGTTTTCTAAACAAGAGCATTAACTAAATCCACCATATTTCCGCACACACAATACTTAGAAAGTAATAAGATCACTCTTATAATTGTCTAAGTATTTACACTAAGAGAGCAATCTGTTTGGACTAATCTGATATCGATCTGTGTATCAATCTGTTTAGTCATCTGCCGAGCAATTTCTTATACAGAATAGCTTGAACTCTCTGATAATTTGTCAAGTAAACTGAAAATTTTGCATTTGGTGTATTCCCCCCCCCCCATACACCAAACCTTGTTCTTTCGGGACCAACA